>OV651820.1:53269014-53869014 GCA_927349885.1 Psylliodes chrysocephalus
GTGTGTGTGTGTGTGTGTGTGTGTGTGTGTGTGTGTGTGTGTGTGTGTGTGTGTGTGTGTGTGTGTGCGTGTGCGTGTGTGTGTGTGTGTATGTCGCATAACTCTTGAACCGATACACAGAAAAACACCAAATTTTAAACTTAAACTTTATTCCAGCGTCTAATGAACTGATTAGATTTTGGGAAGAGTCGGAACATCTGGGGGGTACTTTATAGGTGGTCATTTTTATATTTTATGGAATATATCTGTTATTTACGTTTGGAGAAGAAAATTTTTCAAATAAAATTTACTTCTAATATAATTATCTATAATTTTTGTTTTATACAATATTTTCCTAAAATGGTCCGTATTCAAGAAATTTGACAAAATGTAAAAAAAATATTTTTTTATAAAAATTGTTCAAATAAAAGTTGTTTGTAATATAATTCTCTATAATTTTTATTTTATACATATTTCTTTAAAATGGACATTCGAGATATTTGAGAAAATGTGTAAATTTCGAATTTTGAAGAAAACAAAAAACGGATAAAGAAAAAAGCATTAAATTTTAAACTTAAGGTTTATTTCGGCCTGACGTGAAATGATTAGATTTTGGACAAAGTCAGAACATCTAGGGGAGTACTTTATGAGAGGCCGTTTTTATATTTTATGGAATATATCTGTTATTTATGTTTGGAGAAGAAAATTGTTCAAATAAAAGTTACTTCTAATATTACTATCTATAATTTTTGTTTTATGTCAAAATTTCCTGAAATGGTCCGTATTCGAGAAATTTGACAAAGTGTGGAAAATTCTGATTTTTATGAAAATTGACCGTAATGGAAAAGTGCTAAATTTAAATTTTACAGTATTTTCGATTTTAATGAATATCTATAGAAAAATGTTTCGAGGTAGATGTATGTGGACAATGTATATATTTAGTTTATCCTCTAAATATTTATAGAGATGCTGCAATAGGTTGTACAAAATAACCGGAAAAAGCCTATAATAACTAGATAGGAAAGTCATGTGTTGGACACATCAGATTTTTAAATAACAATTTTCATAACTATAAGATATCAATGCTGCATAAATCCTTAAAAATTTTATCTTGATCAGATATTTATTATTTAAAATTAATATTTCCGTAAGAATTGCATTGGGCTAATAACGATAAAAAATAAATACGAGAAAAGTTGATCGAGTTTTGCGTTTTATTTATGAGAAAATCACATTACTTAAGTATTTATTATCTTTGGCATAACGAAAGCATTTTTTAAAGTTATCCAAATCTATAAAAAGCTTTAAATCTTTTGAAAATATTTATTTCGTTTATAAAGATTTAGATATTTCGATAAGATTTAAATCTTTCGAAAAGATTTAAATCTTTCGAAAAGATTTAAATCTTTCTTTCGAAAAGATTTAAATCTTTCCTAAAATGATTTAAATCTTTCGAAAAGATTTAAATATTTCAAAAAGATTTAAATCTTTCCTAAAATGATTTAAATTGTAAAAAAGATTTAAATCTAAAAAATATTTTTGATTTAAATCTTTCATTTTAAAAAATCGATCTTTGATAAATCATTTGTTCAAATGAAAACGATTTATGATCTTTGATTTAAATCGTTTATAAAATGATCTTAAACAGCTCTGCTTAGAGCATAGCTAAATTTGGAAATATTACTCAGCACTTGTTGACTGTGTTCTTTTCAGTCTAATCTCTGATCAAGCCTAACTTCCAGGAATATGACTGAAGTTTCTCGAGTTATATTTTTGTCCTTGTATGTAAATGTGAGGCTTTCATCTGTGCCACCAATAAAATTATTCACTTGAGTTTTATTGACACTTAACAGAAGATTATTGTTTTTAAACCAATGTTCTAATGTATTTAATGTGGAAATTAGTTTTTCCTTGCATATATCAAGTGTTGGTTCACTAAAAATCAATTAGGTGTCATCTGCATTTTGTACTAAAATTTTATTATAATTTCTGGTAGTTCCTTTATATATAGGATGTAGAGTAAAGGACTCAATTTGGAACACTGTGTCACACCTTTTTTATAAATTTATTATTTGATTTAACTAGACTATTGTTATCGTCAAAATCTTTGACACATTGTTGTTTATTGAATAAATATGATTTCATAAGAAGCAGTGGTTCCCTTATGATTCTCGTTACTCCGGTTTCCTACATAGAATGTTGTGATCAATACTATCAAAGGCTTTAGACAGGTCCAGACATAGCACTGACGCTGATTTTTATTTAGGGATTCAGTAAGTACCTAATTGTTTTCAGAACTTGATGTTATAGCACCCCCTTTTCCCTTTCTAAAGCCACTTGACAGTCTCTATAAGGTCTCAATTCTGCAAAATATAATTGTTTCAAATATTTTGTTTATATTAGAAAGTAAGGAGATGATTGTAATGTTTAACATCAAATTTTTCTCCTTTTTTAATATGGCTCATATTAAAATAATTATTAATTTGGGGGGAAAATTATGGTAATGGGAATTTTAAAAGTTAAAATAAAATCGAATGTACACGCGTATGTAGTTTTAGTCGTAATATAATTGCATTTCAAAAAAGTCAAAAACTTACAGAAAAAACCCAAAACACTACACAGTAATGGTTTTTTGAAACATGGTAAATATTTATTTTCAAATATTTTAATAATGTGAACATGGTAATGTCACTCTAAAATTAAAAACACAACTAATGGCTGTTGAAACATATCTTTAATAATAACAAGATGCTTTACATTCTATATTATACTCTTCACAGTTTAACCCCCCATTTTCAATAAAAAAAAATCAGAATCAATACGCTTCATCCACTTTTCCTTAAGTTTTCAATTTGATATCGGTTTTTTTATTTCTAAGTTAAGATTTTTTTTTTTTGTAGAATCAATAGGCTTCATTCCTTCATAGAGCTCGATTTTTACTAAAAATTTCATGTTGATATCGTGTTTGGTGTTTGATTTCTATTCTTTTTATTTCAGTCCCCTTACCCCAACCAGTTTGTTCACAAATTTTTTTAAATCAATTGTTTTTGTCCCCTTATAGAGCTTGATTTTTGCTAAAAATTTTGAATTGATATTATTTTTTATTTTTGGGTTATGATTTTTTTTTTAATTTCAACCCTTCTTAACCCCCCATTTTTATTAAGATTTTTTTTAACTTAAACGGATTTTTTCCCTTATACCTATAGTTTGATTTTTCCTAAAAATTTCAAGTTTTCGTGTTAAGATTTTTTGAAATATTTTAACCCCCCTTAACTCCTCATTTTAATTTAGATTTTTTCAGAATCAATAGGCTTCATCCTCTAATAGAGCTTGATTTTTACTAAAAAAAATCGTTATCGCGCTTTTCGTTTTTGATTTATGATTTATGATTTTTTTTTTATTTTCCAACCCCCCCCCCCCGTAACCCCCACATTTTTATTAAGATTTTTTTTTATCAAAGGACTTCACCCGCTTATAAAGCTTAATTTTTCCTGAAAAATTTCAATTTGATATCTTTTAATATTTAAATATTCATAAATAATCAACAGTTTTTTATATCAAAGTAAAGTACTTGACACACTAGTGAAAGAAAGTAATTTTTATATTTCTAATATTAGTGGATAATGTGTACAGCAGTAGAAAAAATATTGTATGTAACTTGTGTGTAAAGCTCCTTTTTTGACTTATGTGACTGTCGCACTCGCCTACGGCTCGTGCCACAAAATTCACATTCGTCAAAGAAGAGTAACTTTACACACTTGTTGCAAAAATAACTATTCTTGCTGTGTACAATTTTCGGCACATTTTACTTTTTTCACTAGTGCGTAAAGTACTTTATGCACTACTGAAAGAAAGTAATTTTTATATTTCTTATATTAGTGGATAATGTGTAGTGAATAATGTGTACGGTAGTAGAAAAAATATTGTATGTAACTTGTGTGTAAAGTCCCTTTTTTGACTCATGTGATTGTCGCACTGGCCTACGGCTCATGCTACAACATTCACATTCGTCAAAAAAGAGTAACTTACACACTTGTTGCAAAAATAACTATTGTTTCTGTGTACAATTTTTAGCACATTTTTCACTAGTGCGTAAAGTACTTTAATACTAAAAAGTACTAAAATTTAATACTATAACACCTATTGAAAAGGATCAAACAAATAAATATAAATAAATCTACAGGGTTAGTGTTTCATTATTAATATGTATATATACGACACGATGCTAGTATGTTCTCGTTTATTTAGGACCGATTCCACCGTTGTGTTAAACGAAGTTTAAAATGACTTTTTTACATTAACAATGTCATTTTAATCTCCGTTTAACACAACGGTGGAATCGGCCCTTAGTAATTTAAGGCAAAATTTGTTCAAAGTTTTTACTGAAAGTTATAAACAATTAATATTGTGGGCTATTAAATGTTAACTTTGAATCGGGTCCTGATGTTTTAAATGACTTAATGTTCAATGGGAACTAAATTATCGAGTAATATTCATTCTATATAAAAAGCTTTTGATTATTTAAATCATATCCCTGTGACAGCATCGTTTTATTTTTATCCATTATGATATTAAAGATATATTATAAGATATTAAGAACAAAAAGTCCTCAGGATGGGATGATACCACAATTAAGGTATTTTTCTCTTCCATATAGGTCTCTTGAAGTTGTAACGTTTTGAACGATACATAAATATAATAAAATACTAGAATGTTTAAATTTGCAAGTGTTAGCAACCCCCTTAAGAAACGCCGCTGGGATATCATCTAGCGCTATGACTCATTAGGCGATAAGTTGAAATCATTAGAAATTGATTTTAAATACAGTTATGGCCATAGATAAATTAATATTAAAAGATAAACCGTTTAAATGCACGGCACTGGTAACAAGTGGTAGTTCCCAGCCATACTACTTGGAGCCACCGTCGCACGCTACACATTTGGCTGATTAACTTAACAGTTAGAGCAACATAAAAGAAGAAAATTAAAAAGAAGAATGTCAAGCCTAAACGCGGCTCATTCAAATGTCCTTTATTATTTATTTACATTTTTTGGCATTCATTACTTTAAAAAAAACTAATATTTACATTAAAATACTGTATTTAACATAAATATTAGTTTTTTAAGTAATAAAACTCCAAAAAATATTAATGAAAATATTTGAAACAATAGGTATATACGTATAGTTTAATCATTTAATAAAAGTAAGGTGCATTAAAACATTTATTACATACAGAACATGTACAAATAACAACTGTAAGTGGAATTCATAGTATTCTCCTCTCGTTCTTGGAAAACTGGACCAAATTTTGATGCAGGTGTCAGGGGTTTCCTATAAAAACAAAAAAGTGTACATACTTACATCTTATTAAACAATTTTTCTTATCAAAATGTTGCCCTTTCTTATAGAAAAAAATATTTTTAATTTGTCTAAAATTAGTTTATAGAAAAAACTTTCAGTTTATTTCTCATAGTGCAATGGTCGATTTGAATTATATTTTAACTAATCTGTTCTAGTTGATCAACAAATTTGAGTTTGAAAATTAATTTTCATTTTTAACAGAGGGTTGTTCAAATTGTTTATACTAAGTTTACGTTTGCAAATCATTTCTTGTTTTTCATTGCAGATTAGCAAATCTATCTTATGCTACTGTGTATGTGCTTCAGCCTCAACATTTTCTAAAATCTGACTGTTTGGGTTGAGTATTGAGTATAGTTAAACTGGATGTACTATTAGCTAATAAAATTGGTACAGAATTTGCAATTAGTCGTTTATGTTTTGAAGCAATTTTACTAAAAGAATCTGGCCAAAAATGATCTTCAAAAAGATAGCGAATTTTATTATCTAAAGATAAATGTAAATTCTTAAAACAGTTTTCACGAATTTTAATATCGGAAGGATAATGAAAAAAGGTTTTATTTGAATAACCAGCCTGCTGAATATTAGAATAATACTTATTTAAATTAAGGGGCTGAAAAAGATTACTTAATTTAACCAGGGCCAGACATGTTTTCTAACAAATAGGTATATTAAAAAAGAATTGAAAATCGATCCAAAATGAATTTATACTTCGTTAAGGCTATAAGAAAACAATGATAAACAAAGTCCTTAAACAAATCTAACACCTTATTAAATTATATTGTTAATACTTACTAATTTCATCAAATCAGCACTTATCAAACTTCTTAACCTAATAATAACTTACCTATCGAAGGATAATTATATCCACAACATCATAATAACTTTTATTTTATGACGGTTTTTGTGCATTTTTCGACTATTTCGTCTTCCGCCATTCCGTTCTTTATTTTTAACGAGGTTATCAACACAGTTGCCAAACCTCTCTTTAAAATATCTCAGCAATAGTATGGCCATTGTATGGATGGTATCGAGCACGACAAAAACAAAATAAGGTGCAGCTTATGCGTTTGAATTAACTCTAATCTCATGAAAGTTTATGGAAACTGACAACATCGCTGTCATCTTATTTGCGACGGTGGCTCCAAGTAGTATGGCTGGGAACTACCACTTGTTACCAGTGCCGTGCATTTAAACGGTTTATCTTTTAATATTAATTTATCTATGGTTATGGCATTATGTTGCAAATCTTTATACAGTTCAGTCGAGTAGGTATAATAAATAGTTGTGTTAAATAGTCGAGTTTAGTATTACAACCATAGCCCTCAGAAGGTCTAGATACCGCATCGTAAAAACATTTTGACCCCCCATATGATGGGCGCCATGATAAATAAATGTCAATAAATTTTAAGTTGGCACTTTTGACAAGACAGAATCGGCACAAGTTTAGTAATAAGCGTAAGATCGGCGTTCGACGTATATAATCGATTTTATTATCTGTTGTGTTGTTTATTTTGTTCTTCTAGTAAAGGTTTTATTTAAAACATTAAATTTTAGTTTAGTCGTTTAGTGTTTTATTTTAATAAAAAACATTTGTGGTTTGGTGTTAAATTTTTACAGGATTTTCAAAATCTCTTGTTGTTTTGTACGTGAATGTAACAATGCATCCAACGGTAGAAGATACAAGGAAGGAATAACATTTCATGTGTAAGTTTTCAAAAATATTTGTATATTTTCAAAATCAAATAATTTGTGTTTTGTCGTAGCATACCAAAAAAATTTAGGAAAGAATAACTGATAGCCATAGGAAGACTATTGAATCATTTTGTGACTTTAGTATAAGCCCAGAAAATTTGGGGATACTAGCTGAAACGGCAAATGTGTTATTGGCTCATTGTTAGTGACCTATTGTACAATTTTTCCAACACACATTCCATGATCCTTTGAACTTGGCTGCACCGTACTGATGAAGACCAATAGTCAGAAAAACATGTCGACCGTTACTTCTTTTTTACTTTTTTTTATTCGGAAAATGTCCACTATTACTACCTTGATACAATAATATTAGTTCCGTTCTAAGTAGGTACATATTATAGTTTGTATGTTTTATGCTTTATTTTATTACATGTAATAAATGTTAGGAAATATACTTTTATAGTAAATAAATTGATTAAAGCAATATGTAAGAATAAGTTTATCTAAGGATTGTTAAAGGATTGTTAAAGCAATTTTTCATATCCATTGTTTATTAATTTGTTTCATTTAATTCTTTCTTATTGAGTAAGTTATTTCATATAAATATGCGATACTTGTAAAATGTAATATTTTCTTTTAAATAGGTATATATTATGTTTGTACAAAATATTGTTCAGTTAATAAAAACAGAAATATTTTGTCTTTTATTCAAATAAAGAAGATTGTAAATTTTTCAAAATATATTTACCTACCCCAAAAAAAGATTAATAAAACCAGTTAGTCATATACACATTTTCTATATATTTATAGAGGTACTTTTTAAATAACTTTCAATACATTCGAAATCTCTGGTTTTATTAAACTCAATGTAACAAATAATAATAGGTATTCTCAAAAATATTTAAAAATAATATCGAGATGGGAGTCTTGTATAATTTAGTGACTATTCGCCTATGGTTAGTGCACTGCTGTATGTCCCTGAGTTTTCTACATTAGAACAATACTGCTTCTCCACTTTAGCAGTATTTTTTGCATCTCACAATATTATATTTATTAAAAAACCAAGGAATTGTTTCGGGCCTATTGCTGTGCCCTTTTCCAACATTCCCAAAGTTTTTTTTTTACTTTCTGCTGATTGGATCTCCGATAGCGACAACTCCATTTATTGTTCCACTAGTTTTTTATCAAATTTTTAAAATAACTTCTATATATTTATCTTTTGCAACGACTTTGCTTACCTGCTTCATAATCTCTTCCCTATGCCCCAATTTCTCTAACAGGTGAGATCTCATACTCGCTCTATTAAATCAAATTATCATTATAGTTTATTTGAAAATGGTTGGTAGCACAGTTTTTATGGCAAAGGTCCATATTTTTATATAATTTTGCTATTATTAATTTTCAAATAAACTATAGGAATAGGAGTAATCTATTAGTTTTTCTAAAAATACCTTGTTAAGTATATCTTTCCCTAGTTAAAAAATTCGAGTTTTTATTTTCATAATATAAATAAATGACCGGTTAACAATCACATTCTTTTAAATAGTACATTTGACATTGAAGTAGGTATTTTCTCCATATTGCCAAACAGGAACAGATAATTTACTTGTAATTTGAATTTTATTACATAAATCTCACTGAATTTCTCTTTAATTCTCATAGCAATATGTACACAAAACACTTATCCAATAATATATATAACCATGTAAAAATAACATTCAAGAACGAGAAAATTTATAAAACCGGTCCTGTCTGAACAGATCTAGGAAAATCAAATAGGTTTGTCAAAGTTTTGTTCTTAATTTGAAATTAGAAATTGTGCGTCTCACTCACTTATAACTAATAACAAAGTGCAGATTATCGGTGTTCACGTATTACAGAACACACAAACTAAAAATCAGTGTAGCCAAAACATAAATTTACCTAACATGGCGACAAGCTTGAATGGGGTCATTTTTTTGTATTGACAGCATACGCCAAGCGGTATCTAGACTTTCTGCGGGCTATGATTACAACCCTCTCCTAACATACGATTGTTCTTGACTATCCACAATACATCTTAATGTATTAGGTGTTGCCTTATTTCGATAAATCACATTTGGCAATATTTTGGTTGTGACTACTATCCTGTACATCAGGGTTCATAAAATTAAAAATAAATGCACTTTAAACTCTTTATTATTAAAAATAAACATATGAAATATTTAAATTAAACAATATCCATTGGACCTACACTAAATTAAATTGTTAATTCTGCTATAAAATACCGATTTCATATAATTTATTTATCTACAAAGCTTGATTGGTTCAATAGCCACTGTCGATATTACAAATAATACGAGAGGCTAATTCGCCCAGACCGTACCGACGTTGCCAAATTTCAGTCCGGTTTATTTTGGAAGAAAGAAGAAAGGTAAAATATATCTAACCTTAAATAATAAGATTAATAACAGAGTGTTTGCTTTGGCGAAAACTATAAAATATAAAATAGAATAGAAACTTGTTTCATATTTTTAATAATAGTGGTGAGTAGCGACTGGTCAGTGTCAGTTGTGTTTTCAACATGCCTGTAATGTGTACAGTATGTGAAAAGCTCTTCTCTACACAATCGTCCCATAATAGGCATTTTAGAGAAGTTCATCATTTGGAGCCAAAGCCAATTACATATGGAAAAGAAAGTCCTATAAGATGGACCTATAGGTGTGCTGAACAGCAATGTGATAATGCATTTCCCACCAATAAACGATTAATGGACCATCTGGAAGTAGTCCATCAAATTAAGTTTCCAAGTCAATCCTTAGTTATGGAAAGTATGAATGGTAAGTTTTGTAAATTAAGCATGGGTACCAATTCTCTGGTACCAATAGATACCATACACATACATATATGTATATGATTTTTTTGCTTTATATGAATGAGTGAGTGGTAGTACCATGAATTACTATACCATTGTCATTGTTTTAGTCTCGGTTTTAATAGTACCTTTTATTTATTTTTATAGAATTCGAGAATTGGAAATCAAGCATTGAAAAGCTAAATAATTGCTATTACATCTTAAAGAGTAGACACTCCAGTACAAATGGTGAAATCATTTATTACAATTGCAATAGAAGTAAAACAGGTAAGTTGAGTACTTGTACTATCAATGTCTACCTAGTCATTAATTATAGAAGCAAATACTATTTTTTCATTCTAAGCATATCTACAATATTTTATTACAAATTTGGTTAATAATTTTAGGTTATTTAGCAAAACACACTGAACAGAGACGTAGATTGCAGAAAAGTCGAGGATCTTGCAAGATTGGCCACTCATGCACAAGTCAGATCAAAGTGATAAAAGAAAATGGATATATTTCTGTTGATTGGCAGAAAAAGCACTATGGTCATGTTTTCGATTTGCAGCATATCAGATTACCAAAAGCAGAAAAGAACACTATTGCTTCGAAACTTGTTCATGGAATAACACCTCAAAGGTAAAAATTAGACTTGAACATAATATAATAGTAGTTAGTAGGATTGCTGTGTAATACCTACACAGTAAGTAATATAAATTAGTAAGTGTAATATACAGGGACCCACATAGCTACGCGCCTTGTGTAACTTTTGAAATCTTTTTAACATTTAAAGCGTCGAGCTCAGTACCCCGGTTCTTTTTTTAAAGTATAATAAAAATTAATATTTTTTATAGAATTTTGGATTCTACACGAGACAATATTGGAGAAGAGCTGAAAAGAGTTGATTTACTAACTTCAAAAGACATCAGAAATATCAAAACAAGCTATGGTGTTGAATCAAAAGATGGCAAGAGAAGCTCAAACGATGCATTTTCAGTTGATCTGTGGGTACAGGAATGTCAAGGTTCAGAAGAAAACCCAGTTCTCTATTACAAACCTCAAGGCATTGAACAAGGAGTTCTAAAAAAACATGACTTTTGTCTGATTGTTATGAATAAATTTCAAAGACAGATGCTTAAGAGTTTTCCCAGTATAATTACAGTTGATGGTACGCATGGTCTGAACGCATACGATTTTGAGATGACTACTGTTATGGTTATTGATGAGTTCAACCACGGATTCCCAGTGGCTATAATGTTCTCTAACAGAAAAGATACAATTGTACAGAAAATATTCTTCAGTTATATCAAGGAGACAGTGGGTAGGTAGATATTTTAGATCTTGTCCGGAAATTATTGTTTTTTTTTTTTTTCATCATTTAAGGGTTTTTTCTTTTTTTAGGTGTATTAAATTGTGGAATAGTTATGTCAGATATGGCTGAATGCTATTTTAATGCTTGGGTATTGGTAATGGGTGAAGGTCCTAGTCATTTATTTTGCGCTTGGCACGTAGATAGGGCGTGGCAAAAAAATTTAAATAAGATAGCTGATAAAGAAAAACGTTCTGAAATATACAAAATTTTAAAAATATTACAGCAGGAAACTTCATCTACCAATTTTATTACAGCCTTAAATAATGCAACATCATACATGTGTAATGATCAGTCAAGTAAGAATTTTGGAGAGTATTTTAAAAATACGTATAGCCAAAACTTTAGGAAATGGGCCTACTGCTTTAGAACAGATAGCAGTATTAACACTAACATGCATGTAGAAGCAATGCATAAAGTGATCAAATACCTTTATTTAGAACGGAAGACAGTGCAACGACTTGACAAGGGCTTACATGTAATGTTAAAGTATGTCAGAGACAAAAGTGTAGAAAGGCTAATAAGGCTGACCAAAGGCGAAAATACAAAATTAACAAGGGAATTGACACAGGCTCACAAAAGTGCAATTAAAAGTTGTGAAAAATATAATTTACTTCATTTTAACACACAGAGAAATCATTGGAAGATCACAAAAAATGAGCACGTTTCTTATGATGTGGCAAAAATCTTTGATAACAAATGCTGTAAACCAGTTTGTATCTTTTGTGAAGCATGTATTCATATGTATTCATGTGAATGTAAATTTTATAAAGAAACAAAAAAAATTTGCAAGCACATTCACTTTATTAATTGGCATTTAAAATTATTGGGTGATAGTCCTGATAATCATTCCAAGCTGGAAAATTATGCAAATGATGAATTAATTGAAGGTTTATCAGCCCTTTCTCAGGAACAAGAAACATGTACCGGTAACAGGTCGAAATTAAAAGAAAAGATAGAATTATTATTTACAAAATTAAGTTTCATCAAATACGAAGAGCTTGATGAATCAATTATTAGCGAAATTCATCATCATCTATTAGTAATTAATAATTTGACTGACTGTCCACAGTTAACTACAAATAATAAATTCGAATTCAAAAACCAATCATCAAAAAGGGTCATCTGTCCTCAGGTTCGGTTCGTTTCAACAAAAAAACAACGGGTCACCCGAACAACTCCCAGCAGGGCTACGCCACAGGAAGGTAGGGAAATTCAAGAAGATTTGAGGCACTCCCTTGATGATTCATTTCTTGCAATATCCTCATTTCCCTCTAATGATCATCAGTATGTTTAGTGTACCTATAAGTTCTGGGAATAAGTTTTCCTATTTTGTTTGGAAAAGTATTATTAGGTAGGTAGTTTGGGTTAGATAATTTATGTTAAAATGTGTATTCAAATAAAAAGAATTGAAAACAAACTTAGAAGTTTTATTTACCAGAAATTATTACAGTAGGTATATCAAAATATAATACAATTACAAATAGGTACCTACCTATATAGGTATTTATTCCTACGTACATACATAACAAATTTTTATTACCTAAATAAAATATATATATATATATATATATAGATTCGTCCTGCCGACGTTGTAACATCATGTCGCAAAAATGTTGGTATCTTCGTGACATCCGTTAACGATGTGACATCCAAATTCGGATGTCACAACGTTTTTGGGGTTCAAACATCATAAAGGAGGTTTAAAAGGGAGCCAAAAAAATTTCAGCTGGATGTCATAATGCTTAATTTTCAATTTTATGTATATATTTAGTTCCAGTGTATAGATGCGAAGGTGGCGCTCGCGTCAGTTGGTTTTGTATATTTTGTATATTAAATATTTCAGTCCCTCGACTGTCTGGCATCCACCATTAAGTATATTAGAATTTACTCACTCGACTCTCTGACATCCAACATTCAGTATATTAAAACTTACTCACCCGACTATATGACATCCACCATAGAGTATATTAGAACTTTACACACTAGGTTATGTGACATCCAAAAAATTTATTTTAGATATATTTGGATTCTCATTTTAAGATCTATTTTATGTTAACACATTAACTGCCAAAAATTTTTGTTGGGTTTCGCATAGAGCCAATAAGTTTTTTAAATGCATTTACTATCTGTGACTAATAAATATATATGCAGCTATATTATTACAAGGTGTATCAACAATGGGTGAGTGGACGATGACTGTAATTTATATTAAAATAAATTAAATTAAAATAAAATAATTAAAAAAAATAAAATAAATTAATTAAAAAAATTTAAATAAATTGAAATAAATTATAATAAATTATAATAGATTAAAATAATTTAAAATTAAAGTAAATTAAAATGAAATAAACTAAAATAAATTAAAATAAATTAAATTAAATTAAAATAAATTAAAATAAATTAAAATAAATTAAAATAAATTAAAATAAATTAAAATAAATTAAAATAAATTAAATTAAATTAAAATAAATTAAAATAAATTAAAATAAATTAAAATAAATTAAAATAAATTAAAATAAATTAAAATAAATTAAAATAAATTAAAATAAATTAAAATAAATTAAAATAAATTAAAATAAATTAAAATAAATTAAAATAAATTAAAATAAATTAAAATAAATTAAAATAAATTAAAATAAATTAAAATAAATTAAATTAAAATAAATTAAAATAAATTAAAATAAATTAAAATAAATTAAAATAAATTAAAATAAATTAAAATAAATTAAAATAAATTAAAATAAATTAAATTAAAATAAATTAAAATAAATTAAAATAAATTAAAATAAATTAAAATAAATTAAAATAAATTAAAATAAATTAAAATAAATTAAAATAAATTAAAATAAATTAAAATAAATTAAAATAAATTAAAATAAATTAAAATAAATTAAAATAAATTAAAATAAATTAAAATAAATTAAAATAAATTAAAATAAATTAAAATAAATTAAAATAAATTAAAATAAATTAAAATAAATTAAAATAAATTAAAATAAATTAAAATAAATTAAAATAAATTAAAATAAATTAAAATAAATTAAAATAAATTAAATTAAAATAAATTAAAATAAATTAAAATAAATTAAAATAAATTAAAATAAATTAAAATAAATTAAAATAAATTAAAATAAATTAAAATAAATTAAATTAAAATAAATTAAAATAAATTAAAATAAATTAAAATAAATTAAAATAAATTAAAATAAATTAAAATAAATTAAAATAAATTAAAATAAATTAAAATAAATTAAAATAAATTAAAATAAATTAAAATAAATTAAAATAAATTAAAATAAATTAAAATAAATTAAAATAAATTAAAATAAATTAAAATAAATTAAAATAAATTAAAATAAATTAAAATAAATTAAAATAAATTAAAATAAATTAAAATAAATTAAAATAAATTAAAATAAATTAAAATAAATTAAAATAAATTAAAATAAATTAAAATAAATTAAAATAAATTAAAATAAATTAAAATAAATTAAAATAAATTAAAATAAATTAAAATAAATTAAAATAAATTAAAATAAATTAAAATAAATTAAAATAAATTAAAATAAATTAAAATAAATTAAAATAAATTAAAATAAATTAAAATAAATTAAAATAAATTAAAATAAATTAAAATAAATTAAAATAAATTAAAATAAATTAAAATAAATTAAAATAAATTAAAATAAATTAAAATAAATTAAAATAAATTAAAATAAATTAAAATAAATTAAAATAAATTAAAATAAATTAAAATAAATTAAAATAAATTAAAATAAATTAAAATAAATTAAAATAAATTAAAATAAATTAAAATAAATTAAAATAAATTAAAATAAATTTAAATAAATTTAAATAAATTTAAATAAATTTAAATAAATTTAAATAAATTTAAATAAATTTAAATAAATTTAAATAAATTTAAATAAATTTAAGTAAATTTAAATAAATTTAAATAAATTTAAATAAATTTAAATAAATTTAAATAAATTTAAATAAATTTAAATAAATTTAAATAAATTTAAATAAATTTAAATAAATTTAAATAAATTTAAATAAATTTAAATAAATTTAAATAAATTTAAATAAATTTAAATAAATTTAAATAAATTTAAATAAATTTAAATAAATTTAAATAAATTTAAATAAATTTAAATAAATTTAAATAAATTTAAATAAATTTAAATTTAAATAAATTTAAATAAATTTAAATTTAAATAAATTTAAATAAATTTAAATAAATTTAAATAAATTTAAATAAATTTAAATAAATTTAAATAAATTTAAATAAATTTAAATAAATTTAAATAAATTTAAATAAATTTAAATAAATTTAAATAAATTTAAATAAATTTAAATAAATTTAAATAAATTTAAATAAATTTAAATAAATTTAAATAAATTTAAATAAATTTAAATAAATTTAAATAAATTTAAATAAATTTAAATAAATTTAAATAAATTTAAATAAATTTAAATAAATTTAAATAAATTTAAATAAATTTAAATAAATTTAAATAAATTTAAATAAATTTAAATAAATTTAAATAAATTTAAATAAATTTAAATAAATTTAAATAAATTTAAATAAATTTAAATAAATCAAAGTTAATACATAAAAAATATGATGAGCTAATTCATAAAAACGACTTCAAACGATCGTCGTTCGTGCATCGTCGGTGCCTTGCCGTATAGAGTTAATAGTATATTTAAGTAGCTGTGCGATAAATATTGATGTACGCGGATTTTATTTCTTTTTTATTTTAGAGTGAATTAATCTAAGAAGTTTCACTCTTTTTTTAATACTTAGTTTTTTATGCTTCTGATATGATTCCAAATAATCTTACTTAATGGTTCTTTCGCCATTTATAACCGAGATACAGGTAGTTTTATTACCTTTGCCAATTTCTTTCTTGTTTCATAACTTACCAACCGCTATTAATAAGAAACACAATGCAGTTTCATCTTTTTAAAAAAAAATTATAAATTTGTCCATCCTTATAAGAACACACTACAAGTCGTTAAATTTGTATCCATATTTGAAAAAAGCACACAAAAAAATTTAATCATATGCTTTTAATTTTTGAGTAGATGATTTAATTACTAAAATTAAATATTTTTTATATTATTTTAAAACTAAGCACATTTTTAGAAGTTACATATTTTGTTGGTACTTATATGCGTGTACACTATAATAAAATGTACTTAAAAGTTCGTATTTAGAACCAAATATTATAATTATTACTTTTTAATTAATCACTGCATGTCTGCATGTCGTACCAACATCATAACCGCTAGACTCTAGGAAAAATTAATTCACAGAATTGCTTTTAGTACTGGTAGGCACAGATATATAGAAGTACCAACATAATATGTAGCATTTAAAAATTCACATGGGAATAAATTATCGTCAATATAACGTGTTAAAGTTATTTTTTATCTCCAAAATACTAAAAAAAAAACAATTTAGACGTTATGTTTTAGCAGCAAAATCATCTGCACAATTTATGTTTTAGCACATGACTAATATTAGTTTTTTCTGGTCTCTTTAAATATGGAAACTAACTTAACTAATTAAGAAATGTACTTTTTTGTGTAACTCAAAAATAATTTGAAGTTAAAAATGTTTGTAGTAAAATAGTCTGTGCACAAAAATAATAAACACCGCTGGATTTATCTTTAGGTTCGCCAACTGGCCGTGTTAATGCACTTGAGACCGGAGAATCAACAATACGAGGTCGATAGATACTCAAAAAAATTAATAAAGTAGTCCCAATGGACAAGTAAAAAATATTACCTGCTCAGGGGTGCGTTTAGTGGGTAAATGATAAGCCTGACTTGCACTAATGATCCGGGAGTCCCAAACTATTGGAAAAGGGAGAACCTGTACCCAATCTCTATAAGAGATATCCACATACCAAAAAAAAAGATTAAAAAGTTACTTCAAATGGAAACTAATTTGTCCACGACCACTTAATAATAAATCAATATTCTACCTCCTAACTAAAAGCATATGGTACCCATATATCACTAGAGTGAATTATGATAATTCACTCTTTTCTAATTCTGGCAATTTCCGGTAGATAACTAAAGATGGGCGATACTATTCATAACGATATTTTCTAGATAGAAAAATCAGAAATTCGAAAAATTGGAAAATTGAACAGTTAAAAAATCGAAAAATCGAAAAACCGAAAAACCGAAAAATTGAAAAATCGAAAAATCAGATATTCGAAAAATTGTAAAATTGAAAAGTTGAAAAAACAACAGTTAGTTACCTATGTTTAATAAAAACTTTCCATTCTACACTTAACGTTTATTTAATAAAGAAACCATAATGGTATAATGATACAAAGTATAGTATTAGACTCGCCTACGGCTCAGGACGCAAACGTCACCCTGCGTGAATAATGGCTACCATAAATTGCTTGTTTAATAATATACTATTTTGGGCCAGTGTATCTAAAAATATACACAATCAAACACTGAAAAGAAAATTCGAGAGACGCTAAAATGGTGGTACCCACCTTATCGACACTGAGGCCCACAAGGGTAAACTCGTAGCGTAACAAAAACGAGAAATGATTTAACTTGGAACGAAAGACCGAAAGCCTTTAGTAGTATTAGGACGTTGAATTTTTTGTTTTGTGAAACATTGGCATTACTTAGGTTTATCCATGTGATGATTTTCACAAGCCTGGATTTTTAAAACCATTCTATATCGCCTTTTGATTAGCGTTTAAAAACTTATTCGAGCAATTTTTCCAATAATAATTGGCCCTTTTACGTCTTAAGCCTGCTTATGTAAAATATTTGGGCTCCTTATTTTGCCTATTTATATTCTAATAAAGGACATAAAGGACAGAAGGATGAGTAGTGCAACTATGTTAAAAGAAATAAATCGGCTTTCAGTTCAAAATTATGTTTAGTACATGACTGATATTTATTTATAAAATAAAAATGACATAGTACCATCGCATCAGATCTTTTAGAAAAAATTCAATATAATTCGCAATATCACAACTATAATACAAGAAGCCAATCTGACTTTCATGTACGGCAAGCCATCATTAAAAGTTCCCAAAATATAATTTTTATTAAAGGTTTAAAAAATGTAATTTACTGCCTACAGAAATTAAAAAAAAAAAAACAACAATAAATGGATTCAAAAGTAACCTCAAGAAGTTTACTAATTATTATTTACAATTCGCTGGTTGAATATGCAAACCATTATTCTATCCTACCTCTCTTTCATATAATAAAAAAGTGCTTTGTATAAGAACATTATAATATCTGTCTTGCTGCACATTTATTTATGAAAAGCCTTAATTGAGATACACTACAAATTATTTGCAATAAATATCAAAATAAGCATACATTTTTAAATAATTTTACATTTAAGAGCCATTCCCACATAACAGTTGACATCTTGATACCTGACAGGCACAGCCAAGCATTATTCTGATTTTTGCCAAATAAAATGGCCGGTTAATTCTTGGGGTTGCCAATAAATTTGATGAATGTGTTTTTGTGGCTAGGGGCGAAATAGTAGTACGCTTAAGTTAGCACCACCATAAAAAAGTAATTTTTAAGAAACTGCTTATATATTTTTCATAATTGGCAGGCTTGGCGACTAATTTTGAATAAAATTAGCCTCCAAAATGGCTATAGTTGCAAATATGAAGGTCGCAACCCGCCTTAGAAATTTCACTTTTACTATCAACAGCTGTTATTTGACAGGTCGTTAGAGAATGTTTGCAATTTATGGAATGTAAAGAATGTTAGGGATGTTGACGTTAGAAATAATTAGAATTCCTAAAATTGTCACATAAGAAATGCATAAGCGGATTTTAAGAAAATTGATATTAAAGTAGTTAGAATGAACCGAAAATTCTGAAAATCAATAGGGTTCGAAGTTAGAAGGAATTATTCAAGAAGATAAAAACCGCAAGTCAATTAGGACTTTCGTTCTAGAGTTATTGTGCCGGCATACATACACACAGACGACCAGACGAAAAATTTTCGGAGTCAGAATGATCGTAAACATAAAAAAAAGTTTTAAAAATGGGGGTAAGAAAATGTTTTCGTCTGCACGAATGCAATACTGAGGCCCCATAGGAAGGGCCTCAGTAATTATTTAAAAATGAAATAAATTATTTTATCAAAACCATTAAAGAAATCACATTGGAATAAAAAACAATAAAAATCATAGAATTTGAGGGTGTGCTTTGGCGTTAAACGTGTTAAGTTTTTAGGATGTAATAAGATACTTAATTTAAAAATGTATCTATATACTTGCTGGATGTTATAAGAATGGCAGTTTTTCTGTAGAAATGGTATACTGTGACGTAACAACTGGATGTCACAAGATGCAAGGTTTTTCTGGATGTCACAAAGTGTTGTTAATAAAAATATATACCGTGTATACTTTGGATCTCACAACGATAGGACGTTTTATTTTTTTAAAATGTGTATGGTTGTGATATTTTTCGCTCAGTGATAATATTTTTTAAATTAAAAGAAGTCATATTTTTATTTTTTTCCTAAAGTCTTTGTAAAGGGTGGATGTCACAAAGTCAAAATTTTTGCTGGATGTCACATGATACGCTGGTCGAGTATATATATATATATATATATATATATATATATATATATATATATATATATATCACTTTATTTAGCAGAGCTAATGTCACATTACATTAAAATATATAAATATAAGAATTAAAATATATACAGGCATATTTACAATATAAAAAGTATTGAACTTAAATTTAAAAAAAGAAACGTCACAGTTGCTGACTCATTAATATGTAATCCCTTAATCTATGTTTGAAGGTATTAAATGAGGGGACATATTTCTAAGTTCAATTGGTAGATCATTAAAAGCTTGAAGTCCTTTAAAAAATACCGAATCTTGGGAGTGTTTACTTGCAACTTGCGGAATATGAAAATTTGATCGGTTTCTTGTATTATAATTATGGTAATTAAAGTTATAATTGATTGTATCAAGTAAATACAATGTAACCAATTGATGTTTAGTTTTATAAATGAAAATTAATGTTAATAAATAAAATAGTTTTTGACAGAAAGCCATTGTAAATTTTGTAACATCCATAATATTGGTCCTTTTATCACATGACAATATTAACCGCATTGCTCTATTCTGTAATTTCTGAAGCCTATTAGTTTCATTCTAATTAAGTAATACCTATCTTTTCAAATTAATATAATACCTACTAATTTTGCAATATATCATACAATATATAATTACTACTTATTATTATTAATATACCTGAACAATTTTGAACGATAATAATCGATTATCTGGTCACAATGATTATTAATATTAATACACAATATTCATATATATGCATTTACGCCATGTGTATATTTTGGAACGTTTAAATTTCGCGCCTAACTTAGTGTCATTAACATTTGGCAACGTCGGTACGGTCTGGGCGAAATAGCCTCTCGTCAAATAATTACACCACGGGGGTCGAATTCCATGTAAATAGTTGGTAACAAGTTTGCTTGACCTCGACAGTAGCGCGCTAAGCGCTTACGGTTGAACTACACCTGTCAGTTTCAGTCGATAAAGTAGAACACTACTAAGTAAAGCGATTTAAAAATTGGCGGGCTTGATAATTTAGATATTTGAAGCAATTTAAAGTAACATTTTCCTATTTGACAACTTTTACTTACAACTACTAAACAAACAATAAGTTTAGTGAATTTTTGTTGTAGGTAAATGTTGAAAAATGGAAAATGTCACTTATTTTTAAATGAAAAATAAAATTAGTTGAAAAATAAAACACATTTTTAACACGTTTAATTTATTTAGAATTACCATGTAATTACATGTGTCTCATTATCTTCTAACTGCATATTCTGAACATAACATGCACTATGTCACACACTAAATTACTGAAAAATAAAAATATAATATGATAACCAGCATAGCACATGACAATGTTTTTGTTATCAAAAAATCCGGATATAGTTTTTATAAAAAGTCAAAGTAGTTAATTTATAAACACAATTGTTTTAATGTTTTAAATATCCCTTATTAATCCAAGGACAAATCATTCTAATTCTAATATTCTTATACTAATTGCCCCTTTATGATCTTTTTCCATCTATTTCAATCTAGACTAGTTGTAATGCCTATTTCGGATACAATAAGCCATCAGCTTCGATACAGCTGGGCTTTGAAACTCATCCTAATTAATAAAGACATTTATGCACATTTCAAAAATCTCCATATTCAGGAATATCTAAAACAAAACAAAAATAAAGGTAGTGTGTGTATCTTAAAATTAAAAATTAACAGGAGTCATAACTTTTTTAAATTATTACATTTTTCTTGCAATAAAAGGTATAAAAATTTCAATAAAAATAGAAAATATCTGATTTATGTTCTTAATAGGTGAACTATGTAAAAATTAGTAGGTTGACCTAAATATCATATTAGTTTTTGAACATATTTGGGTATTATTTGATAAATATAATAATGAATATCACCCAAAAATTGAACAATAACTTTTTGAGCACAAATCATTCGCCTTTTTTCATCATGGTCTTTTTGAGTAAAACTATGGTGAGGTTCTATCTCGGGTTCTACAATATCTGTTTGTAAATTGGCTTCACACATTTCGCGTACAACTCCTTTCATTTTTTTCACCACAAATGTTTAAAATGTGGATCCATTTATCTCTAAGAGTAATAATAGCAGGGAAAATATAAAATTTCTGGTTAGTTTTGTGAGAAAAATATTTACTTCTGCAATTAAAATTTAAATGTATCAGAAGTTAATGACATTCTTAAGAACCTCCCTATAGTTAAATTAGTTAAATCTAACTTACACTAAGTTAATACAATTTACTCACCTACATTTGAAAACAAATATCACCTGCATTTGAAAATGAAAATAATTTATCAGGCTGACATATTTATCGCACCATAACCTAATTTATTTTCAGAGCCAGATTTACACAATCTCATAATATTTAAATTTAGCTTTAAATTTATTAACGATTGTCCCTGTATTTGATCACAAATTATATTAAAGTGAAATTTAAAGGGGTAAGTCAGTAAAATTATTGATTTCTTTGTCATTATTTTTGAAAACATGTTTTTTTATGGGTGTAAAACGGATTTGAATTAAGTGATAGCAGCGCGCTAAGCGCTTACGGTTCAACTACCAACAAGGAAACAAGTCCCGCCATTTATTCAAACCTTCTCTTTTTATTTTTCTATGAATTACACCTGAGTTTGTTTAGCGCCTATCGGAAATTGACAAAATGGATAAATTCTTTTTTGATTTGAACGAATTAGGGTGAAGACGATTAAAAGTTAAAAGTTTTACGTGTTGTGTATGAGTTTTTATGTGCCTTACCGGTGATCTAAGTTTGATGGTACTCCTTAGCGTAGGGTAGGTCTTTAACTATTATCTTTTTAAATGACAATATGATAATAAATAAATCTTATTAGGATCCTAGTCATAAGGTTTGTTTTGGTTCACGTCATGGAGGAAAGATCTTTATACTGTGTTGTAACATCAAATCATCATCTTCTGTGACAGCTAGAAAAGGTAATTTGATATATATTTTTTTTTTTGAATTAGCAACGGTTGCTAAGAGAAATAAATAAAATGGGTAGACATCTTGAAAAAAGGTTAAAAAAAATTGGTTTAGAAAAAATAAAGCCAAACGATTTAAAAGGATCACAGTATCAAACAATTTCCCATGGTAGATTTTTGTAAATGCATGAATGAGAACTTCAGAAACGGTAAATAAATCAAACTAATTAAATAATATATGTTAAGTAGACTTACCTAGTAGCAGTGAACTTTTTCTTGTGAACCTTGCAAAAAGGTATTGCTTCCAATTTGCCTTGAAATTCATATAAAGCACTATGATATAGTTAGGGATTTTGGTAATTATTGGGAAGACGCCCTTTTCTTAAAAATACATATTTTTTTACAAAACTTACATTTTAGTCTTTAGGAAGGAGAGTATTTTTCAAATATACCACCGGAAACCCCATAAATTAACGTTTTTTATCAGAAGACTAGTTGACCAGTGGACAGTTTAATAGTTGTATCCGACAAATAATTTGGAATTAAACTGTTTCACTGGTTCTCGGACAGTTTGCATCGAGTTTTAAAGAAACCTGAACAAACCTACATTATAATAGTTTTGAATTAAATTGTTGAAATATCTTTGATTCTGAAATTTTGACTGCAGTTTAAACGTCACATTAGGAATTATAGGGCATTTTTTAATTTGCAAATTTTACTTTTCTGTTTTCTATAAAATTTATTTAAAAATCCATTATCGAAAGGTTGTTCCTTATGTAAGATTCAAATTCAATTGATGACTGACCGTTTTTGAAATTTTGATCTTCTATATTATTGGAATGTAACACAGGTAATCTGGAGGTGTGATAACAACATTACTAAGTATTATTATCTTCGGTGTATCTGGTTTTGAGGGTGCTAAGCAAGCAAATCTTAGCAGTCTTAGTCTTGAACAATTTGTGTTTGTAACCGATTTCGTATCAAAATTATCTCATAATTCATGATTGGTTTCACATGAAATGTTTAAAATGTGGCACCATTCTTTCTTTGATTTGGAAATTATGTATTTTCTCTAGTTAAAGCATCAAAATACCTTTACTTAATTTTAAATAATCCTAAATAACTTATATCTAAAACTAAAATTAATAAAAAATACTCTCACTCACATGTTTTCGTCGGCGGCAACCATAACCATATTGTTTTTTTGTTTACTTTTTGTTGATAGCGCGCGCGTCACCGTGGCAGCGGTCACACGGGGGGGAGCCAGCAGGCATGTAGCGGACATAAAGACAGGTTAACATTGTACAAATAACTAAGTGAAGGCATGATTTTTTAATTTGGTTTAATATATAAATTAAAATTGTTGAAATAATACTTTTTTGTGTTACTGAGCGAGATGTTATTAAATTATTCAGTGTGCTTTACATTTTAAAACAATTTGGTTATTGTAAAACGGACTTCAGAGCACCCAAGCGCCGGGTGGTCTGCGCAGTAAACACGTTGGCATATTTTGCATATGATTTAAACCCCCGTGCTTTATACTGTGTTGTAACATCAAATCATCATCTTCTGTGACAGCTAGAAAAGGTAATTTGATATATATATATTTTTTTTTGAATTAGCAACCGTTGCTAAGAGAAATAAATAAAATGGGTAGACATCTTGAAAAAAGGTTAAAAAAAATTGGTTTAGGAAAAATAAAGCCAAACGATTTAAAAGGATCACAGTATCAAACAATTTCCCATGGTAGATTTTTGTAAATGCATGAATGAGAACTTCAGAAACGGTAAATAAATCAAACTAATTAAATAATATATGTTAAGTAGACTTACCTAGTAGGTAGCAGTGAACTTTTTCTTGTGAACCTTGCAAAAAGGTATTGCTTCCAATTTGCCTTGAAATTCATATAAAG
Organism: Psylliodes chrysocephalus; assembly: GCA_927349885.1. NCBI lineage: Eukaryota > Metazoa > Arthropoda > Insecta > Coleoptera > Chrysomelidae > Psylliodes > Psylliodes chrysocephalus. The sequence goes on from OV651820.1 coordinate 53,293,749, forward strand.
CACTATGATATAGTTAGGGATTTTGGTAATTATTGGGAAGACGCCCTTTTCTTAAAAATACATATTTTTTTACAAAACTTACATTTTAGTCTTTAGGAAGGAGAGTATTTTTCAAATATACCACCGGAAACCCCATAAATTAACGTTTTTTAAAAAAAATTACATATTAAAGTCTTATGAGGATCATTAAGTGATCATTTGTGTAAACTTATTCATTAAAATTTAGAATTATGTCTTTCATGCTCTGTCAATATAAATTAGTGCGGTGTTGCCAAGTGTCCAACTAAAATCAATGAAAAAGAAATCAGTTCTATTAATTTATTTTCGTTCACACCCAATGATTTATTTATCCATTTTGATTGAATTGTTGTAGTACATTATTTTTAAATATTAATATTACGTCATCTATAAAATAATAAACAATACTTTTCGAAAACTTTGAAATATAATTTGTGTTGTTTGAATTTATTTGTTTGACAAATGACGACAGTCAACCAGCTAACTTTAAAAGCTGAGTTCGGATTGGCGTTCGCTGTACTCAGAGTGCACTTGGTATGCCTCAATTGTGGTCGTTTTGGCACTCGGAGCGTACTCTTTTGTGTTCGGCTTGCCACAGATCACGTACTCCGAGCAGGCACACTCTTCCCCGAGTTGACTGGTGGAGATCAGCAACAGTGTTGCCAACCTAGCGGTTTTCTCGCTAGATTTAGCGGTTCTGTTTTCAATTTAGTGGGTAAAAACTTTGTTTAGCGGCTTAGCGGTTTTTTAGCGGTTTTAATTTTTAAAACATTTTTAAAAAAAATTGATAGAAAAATAAAACTTGTCCGCGCACAATATACAATTTATTCTCGAGTTGTTGTATTTTTTAGTAGATCACTGCCACAAGCGAATATTTTAATGATTTTATTATTCATTTATTGCCTTTTTGAGCATAATTTTTGTCATCTGTATTGCTAAATTGATAAGTTTGGTAAGATCCCTGTACACTGTCGCTGTATTAAGTATAATTTCACTTTTAGAGGGGGGTTCACTGCTTTTACCGGATTCTAGCGGTTTTAATATACCAATCCAGCGGGAATGCGAAGCGGAGTGTTGGCAACACTGATCAGCAAGTATCTATAGGAGGGTAAGTTCGCTTTGGAACTCGACGGATCGCACAGAGCGCGCACGGAGTGCGTGACGTCATAGACAGAGTACACTCTTTTTAGAATCTCAAGACGAACACAAGAGGAATGACATATGACACTAGTGATAGTTTGCACTTGAATACACTTTTGTGTGTGTCTATGGACTGTAAAAAAATAATTTTAATCAAATAGAAAATAGTTATAACAGAAACAAACAAGAAATATTACGTGTAAAACTGATTAATCACCGATCAGAAAATTGCCATTTGACATTTTTGACACATTCCTACAGATACCCGCTGATCTCCATCGGCCAACTCGGGGAAGAGTGAGCGGGCTCTGAGTACGTGGGCTCTGAGTACGTGATCTGTGGCAAACCGAACACAAAAGAGTACGCTCTGAGTGTCAAGGAGACCACAATCAAGGCATACCGAGTGCACTCTGAGTACAGCGAACGCCAAACCGAACTCAGCCGGAATGTGTCAAAAATGTCAAATGTCAATATTCTAATCTTATGATTAATCAGTTTTTACACGTATTATTTCTTGTTTGTTTTTGTTATAACTATTTCCCATTTGATTAAAATTATTTTTTACAGTCCATACACAAACACAAAAGTGTATTCAAGTGCAAACTATCACTAATTTTATTTGTCATTCCCCTTGTGTTCGTCTTGAAATTATAAAAAAAGCGAACTTTGTCTATGACGTCACGCACTCCGTGCGCGCTCTGTCCGATCTGTCGAGTTCCAAACCGAACTTACCCAAAGAGTACTATCAACAAGGTTAACTGTGACGTCACTTGTTTCATACTTTTAAGGCATTTCTTTTGCCGCGTTTGAGAATCCACATCGGATGCATTTTTTACATCTCGAGCGTTTTTTTATCCACATCGGACACATCTAGTACATCTACGTTTGTTTATCCCAGATGTACCTGTTCAGATTACATTTTTTACATCTCGATTTGAAAAGAGATGTGAATGAGATGTTCGTTCCATGCCAGAAAGTAAGTGTTCTGTGAAGCCAAGTTGGTCAATTTATCCTTTGTTTATGCTATCATGAATATAAGAGTGATTAGTTTGTTTAATTTTTGTTTAGATTTCAAATTTAGGTTGATTTGTAGTCTCAAAAGTCAATTTATAAAGTATAAACTTCTAACTTGTCATTGACATTTTATCACGTGGTAAGCTTATAAATGCTGCGTTTGAGAATTCACATCGGATGCATATGAGATGTTGTGAATTTTTATCACGTGATGGAGAATTAGATCTGAATGTAGATGTAATAAACAAACGCCAGGCCCTGCGCGCTCTTGTTATACCTACACCCTAATAGTACTGAATGCTCGTTCCACCCACTTCCTAACCACAGCATAAGCGAGCAAAGCGAGCGCGCCCGACCCATGTTTCGAAATTCGCGCGAATTTCGAAACGTCGGCCGAACGCGCGCTTTTTGAACATATACCATAAAAACACGAAACGCTCGTACCATTCACTTCCTAACCATTACAGAAGCAAGCGAGCGCGCCCGGCCGACGTTTCGAAATTCGCGCGAATTTCGAAACGTCGGCCGGGCGCGCGATTTTTGAACATATACCATAAAAGCACGAAACTCTCGTACCACCTACTTCTTAACCACTACAGAAACAAGCGAGCGAAGCGAGCGCGCCCGGCCGACGTTTCGAAATTCGCGCGAATTTCGAAACGTCGGCCGGGCGCGCGCTTTTTGCACATATACCATAAGAGCACGACATGCTCTTCCCATCCACTTCCTAACCATTACAGAAGAAAGCGAGCAAAGCAAGTGCGCCCGGCCAACGTCGACCGGGCGCGCTTTTATCGTCTGTTCATCCCACGTGAGTCCTGACAAGCACAGGAGAGAGCAAGAGAAGCAAACACACCCTTTTTACATCTAAAACATTCCATGCTTACACATGCGCAGATGATAATACCAGAATATGAGACTTTTCATTTCAATTTGAGCTGTGTCCATGCCGTTGGAGTCCATGCCGGTCGGTGTAGCTAAATATGGCTAGGTATGGCGAAGCCGTCACCCTACGAGAAGTCTTTGCTTCGTCTTCTTGTTGTATATTCACGGACTGGCATGCGCTTGGAATGGTTTACTAAAATATCACTTTGTCTTCTAGCTTAGTTAGGAGGTGAGTGGGACAAGTGTTCTTATGGTGTAGATAGAAAAAGAGCGTGCCCGGCCGATGTTTCGAAATTCGCGCGAATTAAATTCGCGCGAATTTCGAAACGTCAGCCGGGCGCACTTGCTTCGCTCGCTTGCTTCTGTAGTGGTTAGGAAGTGGGTGGGATGAGCGTTTCGTGCTCTTATGGTATAGGGGCAAAAAGAGCTCGCCCGGCCGACGTTTCGAAATTCGCGCGAATTTCGAAACGTCGGCCGGGCGCGCTCGCTTCGCTCGCTTGCTTCTGTAATGGTTAGGAAGTAGGTGGTACGAGCGTTTCATGCTTTTATGGTATATGTTCAAGAAGCACGAGCCCGGCCGACGTTTCGAAATTCGCGCGAATTTCGAAACGTCGGCCGGGCGCGCTCGCTTCGCTCGCTTATGCTGTGATTAGGAAATGGGGCGAATTTTGAAACGTCGGCCGGGCGCGCTCGCTTCGCTCGCTTATGCTGTGGTTAGGAAGTGGGTGGAACGAGCATTTAGTACTATTCGGGTGTAGGTGTAAAGGCGGGTACAGATCTGAGCACGTACGCGTATGAGGCAAACCGAGGCCGAACCGAATGCCCCGTACGATGCATTTTGTATACACGAATGGTGGACGCACGAGGCGCTGTTCGCCACTGATCCAGTAAATTCGCGAGTACCGTATATCCAGAACATTCGTAAATTAAAACAAAAATGAAGGATAAGGACGATGTCGCGGAGTTGAGTGCATGTTTTAATATTTTATCCGACATATTAAAGAAAAAAGAGAAGAATGGAATCGGTGGGCCATTTCCTGCCAAGGATATTCTTTTTTCATGGTGTTGTAATAGAACTAGCGCTTTGCTCTCTTAAGATATCACGCTGATTATTTAAATCCAGGAGAAGTAAATCGTTTTCCTGGTCCCACTTCATGCAAAATATATCTTAAAAACCCGCTATAATCTGTACGGTGCTGCATGGTACAAATTCCCCGTCCAGACTGAGCACGTACTGCGCACTGCCTCCCTTTGATGTACCGCCAACAAACGGATCGGGGCGAGGCCGTTCGGCGCACACAACGAGGCAATTGCCGCGCCTCGGCAGCCCGTCCACATCTGCATGCTCATGCGTCCTCGGCTTGCCTCATACGCGTGCGTGCTCAGATCTGTACCCGCCTTAACAAGAGCGCGCGGGTCGTTTGGAGTAAAAAGTGTTAAAGGAGTTAAAGGAACTTAGCAGACCGAACGCAATGTGTGTGTGCGTATGTGTGCGTGTGTGTGCGTGTGTGTGCGTGTGTGTGCGTGTGTGTGCGTATGTGTGTGTGTGTGTATGTGTGTGTGTGTATGTGCGTGCGTGCGTGCGTGCGTGCGTGCGTGTGTGCGTGCGTGCGTGCGTGCGTGTGCGTGCGTGCGTGTGTGTGTGTGTGTGTGTGTGTGTGTGTGTGTGTGTGTGTGTGTGCGTGTGTGTGCGTGTGTGTGCGTGTGTGTGTGTGTGTATGTGCGTGCGTGCGTGCGTGCGTGCGTGCGTGCGTGCGTGCGTGCGTGTGTGCGTGCGTGCGTGCGTGCGTGCGTGCGTGCGTGCGTGCGTGCGTGCGTGCGTGCGTGTGTGTGTGTGTGTGTGTGTGTGTGTGTGTGTGTGTGTGTGTGTGTGTGTGTGTGTGTATGGACTGTAAAAAATTACAAAAACAAACAAGAAATATTTCGTGTAAAACTGATTAATTATAGATCAGAATATTGACGTTTGACATTTTTGACACATTCCTACAGATACCCGTTGATCTCCACCGGCCAACTCGGGGAAGAGTGAGCGCGCTCTGAGTACGTGATCTGTGGCAAACCGAACACAAAATAATACGCGCTGAGTGCCAAAACGACCACAATTGAGGCCTACCGAGTACACTCTGAGTACAGCTAACGCCAAACCGAACTCAGCCTTTATAAGCTTACTAGAACATACCATAATAAAAAATAACAAAATCAAAAAATCCCCAAACTTAAATTAAATTTGACATATGACGTCACCACAGCAAACACAATACTGTAACTATTAAGAGACTGTAACCGACCTGCTGTTCTGTATATCACCTTGGTTAACCTGGTTAATAAAATCGCGTTCCGTAAATGTCAAATTCCTGAAAATTGTAGATTTACGGGACAATCCGTATGTTCCGTATATCACCGAATATTACCGGTGTGGTTAAAGCGGTTACTAGCGTTTTCAGGACGGTTTCGTTTTTGGTTTTTGATAAGTGAAATATTTACGGAACGCTTCTAAATGTCAAAGGTCAAATCAATGCATTGTTTGTTGGATGTTGATGTTTGCATGTCTTTTATATTTATGAACTTGAACTAGATATTATTTTTTGATGTTTTTACGATTGCTAAAATATTCCTTCTTCTAAAATTAAAAAAGTCCAAAACAAATTTAACTGATATGACACATGATTATCACAAATGTCAACGTCAACCATAACAACCGATGAAAAAGTTTGGTCACTTTGGTGACAGCTGGTACCAACCGCATTTCAGGAACATTGTCCCGTAAATCTACAATTTTCAGGAATTTGACATTTACGGAACGCGATTTTACTAACCAGGTTAACCAAGGTGATATACGGAACACACGGAATGTTCCTGAAATGCGGTTGGTACCAGCTGTCACCAAAGTGACCAAACTTTTTCATTGGTTGTTATGGTTGACGTTGCCATTTGTGATAATCATGTGTCATATCAGTTAAATTTGTTTTGGACTTTTTTAATTTTTGAAGAAGGAACATTTTAGCAAACGTAAAAACATCAACATCCAACAAATACCGCGTTTGAGAATCCACATCGGATGCATTTTTTTATCCACATCGGACACATCTGTCCCATTACATTTACGTATACTGAATCACGTGATCAAAGATTTACTACATCTTAAGGCGAGTTCGGTCAGTCAGGGGCTGGAGCGGGACAAATTTTAGGGTGCTTTTAAATGACATTTAAGCGTGTTAAACTGTCACTAATCGGACTAAACCGAACGCTAAAAGAGTCGTTTGGAGTTAAAAGTGTTAAAGGAGTTAAAGGAACGTGGCAAACCGAACGCAATGTTAGATGCATCCGATGTGGATTCTCAAACGCGGCAAAAAATGCATTGATTTGACATGAGACAATTGACATTTACAACAAGCGTTCTGTAAATATTCCACTTACCAAAACCAAAAAGAAACCGTCCTGAAAACGTTAGTAACCGTTTTAACCACGCCGGTAATATTCGGTGATATACGGAACACACGGCAAGTATGTTGTGGTAAGCTTATAGAGAAATGCCTTAAAAGTCTCCACCAAGTGACAGTTAAACTTGTTGATAGTACTCTTTAAATTTGGCTGGCTGACTGGCTGTCGTCGTTTGACAGACAAATAAATTCACTTGGTTCGAAAGTATTAAAAACTTTTGAATAACTTAATTATGTTTCAAAGTTTTCGAAAAGTATTGTTTATTATTTTATAGATGACGTAATATTAATATTTAAAAATAATGTACTACAACAATTCAATCAAAATGGATAAATAAATCATCGAATGTGACCGGAAATAAATTAATAGAACTGATTTCATTTTCGTTGATTTTAGTTGCACACTGGCAACACCGCACTAATTTGTATTGACAGATCATGACGGACAGTGTTGCCGTTGCTATTACAATTGTAACAAATCTATTACTAAAAAGTTACACCAGTACGTTATTACGACTTTTAAGAAAAGAGGAAAAATCTATTACCTTTTAAAATATCAAAATTTTATGAGTGGCTCCATTTAAACTTCAGAGCCCATACTTAAAAAAATTAGAAATCTATGCATTTGTTATTTCTGTGTTTTCTTGTTTCAATAAATCTAAGATATGCGTCACTTTATTATTATTGTATTATTTTTTTTGTCATTGGTCAGTTTTTAGTTTAGTAGGAGATAACCACCAGCCTCCAGCATAATTTATATATTGTTTTTAATAACGTAGACCCCTTCAAGACTGAAGAAATACTAAATTACAAAAAATTACCCTTAGGTGAATTTTGGGCTAACATCTTTAAAATAAAAAAAACAACACTGCATGAATCAAAAGTTTAAAATTTAAAAAAAATTATTTGTGGTTTATTTTCATTACCCCCTTCTTTTGCAGCAGCAGAAATAATTTTCTCTCAACTAAATAATAAAGTTTTATTGTTAATAGTTATTTATGCAACAAGTGCAAAAAGTAAGTGTTTATTGCACGCGACGTGAAATTGTCCAACGAAGCCGTCAGGCCGAGTTGGACAACACGTCGAGTGCAATAAACACTTTTTGTACGAGTTGCATACAATATTTTTTCTACGTTCATGCAAAAACAAAAAAATGTTTTATAGAACTGCAGTTGTATTATCCAAATCATAGTAGCCGTGATCGTGTACCTTTGTTTGAGGCATTTATTTACGTTTGTGTTCATAATTTGTAATGACATTTTTAATAAAATACATTTTTTCATTAATTTATTTATTAAATGATTGAAAATAATATAAAATATACAATTGTTTTTAAAACGTAACACAGAAAATTAAAATGGACTAAATAATTGGCGTTGATTTGAATATTTATGTTTGTCATGATCATAAAACGCTGTAGTAAAATGACAGATGAGTGCAATAAAATTTGTATTGCACTAGTGCAATAAAGACCCAGTTTTTTCACTAAATATAGTTCAATAATGTTTTGTTTTTTGCATGAACGTAGAAAAATGTATTTAATAATAGTTCTGGTACATTTATGTTACTTTAAAATATTATCTATTACAATTTTATTACCTTTTGGTTCAAAATTCTATTACGAAAAAATTAATTGGTGTGGCAACACTGATGACGGACATGATTCTAAATTCTAATGAATAAGTTTACACAAATTATCATTTAATGATCCTCATAAGCCTTTAATATGTAATTTTTTTAAAAAAACTGTAATTTGTGGGGTTTCCGGTGGTATATTTGAAAAATACTCTCCTTCCTAAAGAGAAAGATGTAAGTTTTGTAAAAAAATATGTATTTTTAAGAAAAGGGCGTCTTCGCAATAATTACCAAAATTTGGTCAAGATGTGGTGATGGCATCTGCACGATTTTGAAGTCTGTTTTTTAAAATTACTTTTAATACTTGTGCATAGTAAAATCTATAAACGGAAAATTATGTAATGCACCACAGAAAGAAAAGGAATATCTGTTAATGTGAAACTAGCAAATTTATTCAGATATAATCAAAATTAAAAATTGGTTTGATGCTAGAAAGTAAGCTTTCATTTTTTCCAAAATAAATATTATGACTTTTAAATATCAATAATCGGATTTTTATTTCGTTGAAAATGTTATTGATAGCAGGCAAGAAAATGAGTTTTTGGAAAGAAAAAAAGAAATCTTTATTTTTTCCAAAAATACCTTTAAAGGTGTATAACATGTCATAGTACATACATATACATTTTATATAGAAATACACATTTTTTACATAATATAATTTTTTTATAATTAACATTTTTGTTCTTAATTAATATTTTATAAAGAGTGTCCCATTAGTGCGTAATCGTTCAATATTTCAATTTGTGTTATAGACACAAAGTTTCAAATAAAAGGTACATGTATTTAAAGAATACATATTTTAGAAATATTTTTAGATATACAGGATATTGCATTTTTGGCAAATAAAAATGTATGTTTTTTAAATAGAACACCTTGTATTTTATTTTTAGACTAGTTTATACATTTTGTATTCAACCCTAGAAATGTTTTTAAAAAATATTAGTGTTACCAAGCAATTAATTTTTCTTTTAAATTCAATGATACAGACCTCAAATTAAATTATCATAATTTAGGTAGATTTACATTGATTTCAAAATTGTTCTTTTACCGACTTATAAGATACTAGGCTAACGAATAGTGGTGATAGAACTGGCTTATTCTTCAAATTGTCAATGGCCATTTTGTTTTCATTTTCTAAAATGCTGATAGTTGTTACCATGTTTTTACTTAAAATATTTAATTCTTCTGCATCTTTATTTAATTTTGTTTTATGTTCTTTCTTACATTATTTTATATTATAAAAGTTGTATGTCCGTATTTTAACAAATATTCTTAAATATACAGGGTGGTCCAAATGAGATGCTGACCAAATCTACATTTTTTTAAAGCCAAATGCCCTGCAGGTAGTTGTACATTTTTGATTGTTTTCACATAGTCAAACAATTTTAATAGACTTGAATTCTAGAGCTATATTCTTATGGATTATAGATTCTTTGATTTGCAAAGGTTGGGAGGTTTATTAAGTCTAGAATTGTAGAATAATTAAGCCCATTATCGTAGAGATTTATTTTGAATATTTCCAATCCTTTTTGCAGAGTTGCTGTAAAATGGAGACCATTTGGTAGAACTGTGCTCCAAAAGCGCCTAAAGATTTTGAACTAGAGTATTGAATTTCAACCAATCAACACTTTACATTGTGCTGAGAAACTTCTAGAATTGGAAGTTTATAACAACCAACTGGGGGAATACTTTACTGAGAAAAAACAACTTTTCATCAACCATTTAGCTGTCACTTAATGGGAAAATAATTCTTAGACTTAACAACACACTTTTTAAATGGAAATCCTACTTAGAAAATTAGAGATATAGAGTAAATGACAATATATTGAACTGGGTCAAAATAGTAGTCAGCATTTTATTTAGTCAAAACATACCTAATTAAACAAATTTAAGAACGATTACAAAATACTGCCGAGTTGCTAATATACGTAGGAAATAATTACTTAACGCAATTATATTGCTTAATTAAAATGATGAAAAAATAATATCAGGTCATCAACCAAGTAAGTTTGGTTAAACTATGAAAATTTTGCATGTCAGCAATATTCAACAAATTGGGTATGGAAGAAAATCAAGGAGATTAGTTTTAAACTCGACAGGGAAGAAAGTGAACTCAAAAAGAGACTCCACTAAGCTATTTTTTTTGTATAATTTAATATTCCGCAAAACGACCAAGTTTTCGTAGTGTCTTTTGGGAAGATTGTGACTTCCAAAAAAACATGATTTCTTAGCAATTATACCCTTGTCTATATCTGCCTTTTAACTGCACAAGTATGTCGCAGATTAACCCTCTAAGATAAGTTTGTCAACAGTGTTACTTATATTTCATGATAACAATACTTTTATTCATAATTCTACCCTTATATTATATCTATTTACCTATCTACTATTTCCCAAAAAAAAAACAATGCTTAATATTTCTACCCCTACGTGTACATCTATTTATCTAGCTACTATTTCCCAAAATCTATTACCATTTAATTGCCATTATTATTTGGCACTCGGCTAAATGTGTCACTATTTTAGGTATCCTTTAAATTTAGCACAAAAGTTTTTCCTCAAACTACTTATCTTTTTCTGTATTATTTATCATAAACTATCTAACATTTTGCTGTGTCCCCTGAATATTGATTAAAAAAAAATTATATATCATTCATTTATTGTTGTTAACTAATATTTCCAAAGTTAATCTCCCTTAGTTGCCCTATTATATAATTGAGAATATATAAAAAAATTAAAATTATCTGCAGTTACATTTTTGTAGGTATATTCTTTTAGTTTTAATTTTAATAATAAAATGATTTATGTGCATTTTAGTTATTTTCTTATAAAACATTTATTTTTTAATTATCTAATTTTTTTATCTTATATTGTTCGTAGATCTATTCTTAATGGGAGTATTCTTCTCCAGTTTTATTTACTTTTCTTAATTCTATATTTTATTTTCACTTACTTTTGCCAGTAACAAAACATTTTTTAAAGTTTTTATTCAAGTTATTCATATATAAAGTAGTTGACCTTTTATTATTCCTTGACAACTATATTTTTTCTTAACCCTAACTTTTTTCTTAACTCAAACCTAACAAGAATATAGGCTTCAGATGTTTTACGAGCATATCTTCCAGCCTTTCCCTTGTCTATGACTATCCAAAATTCTTTTTGTAATCTCGTAGAGCACAAATCTCCAAAAATGTAATTTTGAGTAAAATTGATTTGAAAGTTGGAGGTGACTATGACGAGCTGTATAATTTTGATTAGTATTACTTTACTGAATGGTAAACCTATTTAAGTTGACGTACTATATTTGGTAACCATAAAGATTTCATCATAAGGAATATGGAATCCTACCTATCTTATTTTCTACAAAAATGGACATACAATATTTGTGCTCTTAGTCATCGATATAGACTCTACCTTAAATGTTTTATTTATCCACATACATATTTGTTAATTATCTACTGTAGTTCAAAAAAAAGTTTATTAATTTGATTCCGGTAGAAAAAAAATTATTTATCTTCTATAGTGGCCCTAATGATGCAGGGCAGGCTCTGTCCAGGGGCAATGCTTTGTAATTTGGACATTTCCACTTCAAGTAGCAAATTACCACTTGACTGTTTTTTACTACATCCTTGTTCCTCTTCTGTTTTCAGGTCTTGAGGCTGGGTGAGGGAGCTTGACTGCTGTGCCTTGTATTTGGAGTGCAGAAGAAGGAATATTTTAATTATAAATATTTTAATCATAAATACAAGGAATGTTATGCATAGGAGGGAAAATTCAATGTGATGACTAGTGGGGATAGGGGCGTCTCCTTGAACGAGGATATGGGCCATTGCTATAGCCAAGCCATTTGGCCTATGGAAAAGAATGTACAGAAGGCACAAGGATATTACTGTGTTCCGTATTAGAAAGATGCTGTCGCCGTGGAAGCTGTAATAATGAGACGAAGGTGAGTTAAGCTCATTTATGTTTGAAATTATTTCTTGAACACTTTCTTCAATTGAACTCAAGTTTACATGGGGGATTTGTAGTGTCTAGTTAGTATTGAGCTATTCAGATTGGTTAAGAAAAGTTAAAGGGCTTACTTTTATTGTAGGATTTAGTAGGAAATATTTTAAATTTGACCAATATGCTGGGATTATTTGTATATTTTCAACTATGTTAGGTATGGAATTAAAACATGGGAATTTAAGTAGGATAATCTCCTCGTTTTGAATTAATAATTTACAATTACAGACGACTCTTATTTTTAATGCTCCCAGTGTATTGTGTGATCCTTCAAGCAAAGAATACCTACCCAAGAAGCGAAACTAAATGGGCGATTCGTGGACAAAAAACTGCCAAGTTTTCTCAGTGTTTTAGAGGTGGTTTAACGTCAAATATAGCTGTCAATTTATGTAGAGTAACGTGGTATATTATTATTGTTAGTGTTTTGTGAAAATTGCAGTACATTTAAGCAGTTGTATTTAATTAAGTAGTAATTAGGAATTTATTACATGAAAAAAAAAAAAGTACATTGCGTTGTTCGTAAATTTTAATGGATGTTTTTGCATCCGGCTGTAAATGTTTTATTTTAAAAATTTATCGCCAAGAGCTGCTTCTTTTATACCGGCTGGTATTAGCCAATGCTCACCGAAAACATCTTCTAATAAATGAGAGCGTCAGGCAATCGTACAGGATATGCTCAATGGTCTCATCTTCTTGTTGGTACACCCTGCAGGGTGCGGATTCTAAAAGACCCATGATATGGAGATGCTTCAGTAGTTGGCAATGACCAGTCAGAATGCCTGTGATCAGGCGCAGATTCTGTCTAGTCATAGTCAAGTATTTGTTTGCTCTAGATAATTTAAAAGCTCCCTGGCAACTCTACAGTTTCTGTTTTCATCCCATCTTTCCTTGAATTTCACAAGGGAATATTCTCTAATTATATAAATAAAAAGTGTTTTGATTTTTTCGGTCAAATAGTTTTATTTTTTTTATATTTTAAGCACTACATATGTTTCGGAAAATACAATTTGTGACGACTCTGGGGGAGAATTCCCAGGTATGCCTCACGATTCGGCGGCATTGTTCATAAGCAATGTATGCTCTTTTGACTCTCTTTTCTAAGTATGAGTTCAATGTTAACTTGTTGTCAAATTTACTTCACCTCTGTTTCAAAGTTTTGTTTTGTGTTTAGGAGCTCTGGATGTTTTAATTCCATTTTCATCCTTTTCCTTGTGAAAAGGAGCATTTCTGTCTTCTTCGCAGTGAATGGTTCTTGCACCACTGTTTCATAATTGTTCTCAAAATTTCCTATTTGCAGAATGACCAGGGACCTATTTAATAAAACTAATTTGCAACTTTGTACTTTGCATATTTTACTAAATATATGTTTTATAAAGGAGAATCATGATGAATTAAAAAGTAAAATTTGAAACACAATTTAAAAATTGAAAAAGAAAAATTAATAATCTGCAAAGTTAACGATATTATTTTATGAAACTCAAATATTTTGTACTCGTAAATTGGTAAAGTGAGAAGTTGCAAAGTAGTTTTATGAAATAGGCCCCTGGTCATCTGCTTATGCTATTGTGTAGTGACTGTCATTATTGTACCTACCTCATTTCGTTATTAAAATAATCTATTTTACATAATGAACATAGTAAGAATTTTCTGTCATTGTTACTTTAGTATGGGTTTAATACTTATGAACCAAACGACAAAAATTGATTAATTTTCATACGTTTCCCAGTGTATTAAGTTCCCATTCTTTGGTACATGCGAAAACTCATTCAGTTTCGCTTCTTGGGTATGTATTCTTTGCTTCAAGTATTGGAGTTTTTGACTTATTGGGACATTCCAATTCAGTCTTTTCTTTGTGGTGTGTAATAACATATATTTCTTCCTCAATTTCTGAAATGACTGTAGTTTTTGATTTGTGACAATTCATCGGACAGTGTTGACTAATGTCTTCCACCACATGTAGAATTATGGCATTTTAAAACAAACATGTTACTTACGTTTTCTGTCATTTTTCCCTAGTTCCTTGATTAGATTCAGATTGCATTCCAGAGGGTCCCAGACGGTCCTCATTTAAATGTTTAGCTTCTTCATCCTCTTTTTTATTTTTATCCTGTGACAAAGCCTAAAAAGTAATTAGGATTATGAAGATAATATCTATATAATAAATATTTTTTTAAATGTTACCTGTTTTTTAACCAAAGCGCTACTTTTTTCTACATCTTGTAAAGGGATGTATCATTCTTTGGCTCTTTCCATTCTCCAGTATTTTGTTTAAATTCCAGTAATTTTTCGTGTCCTATTTTATTTTCCAGGAAAACTAAAAATGTTTTAATGTCATCCAAATTTGGATTTGTAGTAAATTTAGGATTTGGTGCATTGACTAATGGACTTGTCACAGCATCAGGATTTCAAGGGACTAGCCCACATTTTCTAAAACAATTTGATATTTTTGAAGGCTAGTTATTTTGAATGGTGTTGTGAGGAAGCAAAAAAAGTCTTTCTTTTGTAGTTCTTCTCCCATGTGGGACATTCTCCAATTTTGTACTTGCAAGTTTCCATTTTGATTTAACACTGAAAAACAGCTAAGTCTATGGGCTGTATCAAATGTGTTGCATTAGGATACAATGCAATCAACTCAATCCCATGTTCAATACAAAAAGTGCACGGAAATGTGTGATCCATGTCCATCGACAAAGTACACTACAGGTAGCTGGATCTTTTTTTGTTGAAGCCACGAAAAAAAAAATATTTACAATGTATTTATAAAAAAGTTCTTGGGTCATCCACCCTTTTTCTGATCTACCTATTGCCCAGTTATCTGGCACAGCTTGTGCAATTTGTAGTGGAATTCTTTTATACCGGTAGACAATCATAGGAAGGCATAAAAATACAATCTTACACCCTCGCTAATACCTGACACCCAGAAAATCCATTAGATGACACCCTATGTCATCTATTGATTCCTACTGTTTAATTGTGTTACAACAAATACCTATTTGCACAGTAACGTGTGTTAGCCTTTGGTTTAAAGCAACTTGCCAGACCAATGACTGACACGGATGCTGAAGAGTTTTCTGCATGGCAACTAAGTACTTTAAAATCATTAACAAAACAAAATACTATCATATATCTCACATCTACAGTAAAAAATAATATAAAGATTTTACTTAAAATATTTTGCCACTTACCTTCTTAGTAAACTGATTAAGAAATCAATAAAAACCACATGTTTTTTTAACATTCAAGAGAACTGATGCTCTGCACTCTACCACAATCAGTTGTCTCTTTATTTAGTCAAAAACTAATTGAAGGGGTCAATGCAAAAAGTGGACATGTCCACTTTTATAAATCTTTCAGGAGAGGTAAAAAACGTTTCTAGGCTTTATTCAGAAAATTAATTAACTTTTGACTTTTGTAAGTTCATTATTGTTGACATGTAGTTACTTTTGCATGAACTATTTTCATTTTGTGATTTTACTTGTTTAATAATAATAATAATAATTATGGACATGTCCACTTTATGTACAGGTTTGTTGCTATTTTTTTTTTCAATATTTATTTTCAAGAAAACAAATTGTATGTAATTTTTAATGTAACGATTTAACACTTATTAATTATTTTATTAATATGTAAGTCTAGTACTGATATTATCTTCAAATTCGGAGCATGATGTGCTGCGTTCTGGGTTAACAAAGTCCAAGTGATAGTTCTTTATATCTTCATAAAACCGCTGATCAGATGCTGGTACATAATTTGTAGCCAGTGCCATGACATGTTCGAACTTCTTCTTTTTTAATTCTTCTTTCAGTATACAATGTTTTGGTATCAGCGGGCATAGTTACAAAATTATCATTTTTTTTAAGTTCAAACTCTTCTAATAGTGGTAGGGATACTGAGACACTACATGAAATCCTTGGCAATTTTGACACGTCATATTGAAAGATTCTGTATTTCGAAATTGTAAATTTTGATTTTTTCGTTCTTTTTGAAACTTGGCATAAAATGTTCCTTGAAATTTAAAAACATATTTTGGTCAGTTATTATCACCTTAAATTTTCTTCCAGATTCTTGAATGATTTTGGCGTACTCCCTTGGAAGATAAATTTTGTCATATCTTCGTTTTCTCTTCTCAATAGCCGCAAAACACCTATTGCATGGCAGAAAGCTGTGACCTGGTTCAGGGAAGCGGTGGTATATTGATTTAAATTTTTTTGTTTCTACAAGTGTAAAAAGATACTGTGTCATGACCATATTTTTGATTTGAGATGCACAGTTGTCTGAAAACATGTATAGCTCAGTAACTTCTGGATTAATAATATTTTTAAAGAAATAATTTAGTAGACTGATGACTTCATTTTGTCCTTTTCCAGCAATGGTTTCATCATATAGAAAAAAATAACTTTTGCCAGTACTTGCCACATGAATACAAAAGTTATAGACCCACATTTGAATCTTATAGACTACTTCTCCACTTGATGATACTGGTAATGGAAAATTCTGTTGGTAATCAAATGTTATAACTTCCATGTGAGCAGTAGTTCTAGACAGTTCTGATTTAAGTTTAAGATCTTCGTAGAAAGTTTGTGCTTTCGCAACATGAAGCGATTTTTATACCTGTAGAGTGTTTCTCTCATTTTCTGTTTCCGCGGAGTCAATTTGTTTAGTCACATTTTTGACACGTGTCAGATTTTGGATGATATTAAAATTTTCTGAGAAATATTTTCTAAAAAATTCATATTGCACCACAGGTTTAAAATTTTCATTCTTTCTATTCTCTTGAAATATTCTATATTGAATAGGTTCGTGTTTTTGTAGATACAACTCGTGTAAATTGGCAGTATTCAGTAATGGTGATAGGTAGTATTTGCTCAAGTTATCACTTCTACTATAATGGGATTTATACTTAGGAAAGCTCATTATATGATCGCGTATCTTTGCAAGTGTATCCGGATTAATTTGGTTTGGTCGATTATTATGTCGTCCTCTTAGATCTGATGGAGGTGTGGCATTAACTTTTAAGTGATTTATTAATCTATTTATCCTTCCTTTTTTGATACCATGTATCGCAAGCAATGCATTTTTGCAAATCTGAAAATGTGTGACCCTTCATTAACCTAAAATAACAAAAAAATAAGAGGATGCTGAACATGATCAAAAGAAACACTTACTGAAAATTCACAAGTAATACTTTTTGGTTTATATTCTGTATCTGTGCATTGTCTTTTGCGTGCGACGTTCTTCAAGGCAATGTTACGACATAAATTAGAATCTTGAAGATCTTTGCTTGGTAGCTTATTAAAGGCATCAAAAATGTTTTGTCTACAAGGGGCACTTTGTCAAAACATTTTAGTCTACAGTTACATGTATTTCCCATTACTCTCTGTCGTACAACAACTTTAGAAGTACTCACATATTCTTTGCCTGCTAAGCGACGTTCCTTTTGTATATTTCGCTTCCATTCTTTCTCTTTTCTCAGCCGTTTTTTACCCCTGCTTTTTCCGTGGTTATGTTCGATTACATCACTATTTTCCGAGCTTGATCCACTTAATTGGGCACTTAACTCGTTGGGATTAAAGTCACGATCAACGTCGGAATCATCTTCACCATAAGGGTCATCTTCAGACCCCGAACTCATTATTACTACGATTCTATTTTGTTATTAAATTAAGTTTTCCCACGACAATATCAACACGCGTACTTTTGACAAGTTGTGTGAATCACACATGAATACAATGCAAGAAAGAGACATGTCCATATTATCGTTGTATGAAGATAATATAGTAGGATAATGCAACAGTAAAAAGTGTTGGATGCAATCTCGAGCGGCATCTAGTGACGATTTAATGAAGTAGTCAATTTTTAATGCTATGCAGATACGCCATCTACGTCTTCTTTTCGTTCAGGCACATGGCCTCTATCACCTACCTATTATAGTTAAAAACATCTTTATTTATTTAAAAATAACAATTTATGATAAAAGACATGAAAAATTAAACATAATAATGAAAATTTATTCCAGTTGACAAAACCGTACGAATAAAATTTTTGGATTAAGGTGATAAAAAGTGGTTAAGGACTTTGGTCAATATTTTGGTTATGTGCGGTTATGTCAAAATTCAAAATATATAAACAATAACAAAGAATACCTAATAACAACTTATAACAATGTCCAATGTTTTAAATAAATTGAAAAGTTCCAAGTAGAAAACAAAACAGGAATAAGCTTCTGAAAATGTTGCATGTAATCTAAGTACCTCTAATTGGACTAAGTGTTGGAAAAGTTTATAACCATAAAAATAGCTGAATATTTTTATAGTTTTCAAAATTTGAACAAGCTTTGCTACAAAATTTCATCAAAGCTATCAACAGTTTGCAAGATATTGAGTTAAGGAACAAGAAAATCACACTAATCAGGGAAAAATCAATCAACACTGGAAAACAAATTAAAAAAAAATAGTCACAGGGATATATTAGCGACTTTCAAATGTATCTTGGCTGTTGATCATGAATATAAGAAAAACATGTTCTCTCGGCTGGCTCTGAGTGTTGAAATAAATCACCTTGAAAGGAAGTTTTCAATAGCTCCACTCTTTAGGAATAGCTCAAGACGAAATCAATAGACCTACAAGTGGTCTATCTGTGGCAGACATATTCAGTTAGTCTTTATATTTCATTATGCAATGTTACAAGGTTCAGCAACTTGCCAAAATGGTTAAAATTTATTTCCAAAATCAGTGCTCTTATTTAGTACAGAATTCTATGAATGACACAATAATTATAAAGTCCTAACTTTGAACATAAAAGAAAATCTTATAAAAAAACATTTTTTTTTTATAATTTATCACTGTTTGGAAAAGTATATTTGTTTGTAAAATATTTGTATTTACAGTTATATTTAATCCAGGTTAAGTGTCAGTGCGCGAGTATAATGTTAAGTATGAACAAAATCCGCCCATTCTGTTTATATGTTTGGTTACCGACCCTAGTAGATAGGCTATTTGTTATTACTTTTAATTTAGATTTTGGATTAACGTTTTTGTATATGACTTGGCTGTTTAGTAATAAATGAAGTCAAAACTGTAACAGGTGGTTTTATTCTGGAAAGTATTTTTAAATTGAATCACGCACGCCGTTCAAGTGAAAATGTTTTAAGTAGTTCAAAACAACAATCACTCTTTTTCATTGTTTATAGAATACAGCCTTTCAGTTAGCTCAGACAAAACTGATTAAATAAATAAATTAATGTCTTATTATTTTTTGAATTTTTTTTTATTTTGACTGGTTGACTATCTCAAAAATTAAAGCCAATCAAGCAAAACGTGAGTCACATTTCGCTTTTTTAGAAGAACAATAATGCAAATGAAAATTAATGATTCCACAGAAATAGCAAATTAAAGAAAATGTAATATAAAACTTACAACTAAGACCGACGTTAAAGAAAAGTTTGGAAATAATCAATGGGGACTTCGAGATAGCAAATTTATTTTAGTTTTAGACAGAACTACTTTATTTTATTCGTTTTGAAACAATTGAAGATTTATAGGCCGGAAAAGCGATTTTAAACTGAATATTCAGTCCAATAGGCTCTCGACTGAAATCCTTTCCATTTTTAGAATATTATCTTTCAAATTCAACAATTTTATATATGTTTTGTTCCAACACGGATTTTAATAATAGATTTATAAATTGTTTTTGTTTATTTGAATGTTAAAAGTTCTTAAAACTAACTTTAACATATATTTCCCAAGCTGGCGCTTAGTGTTAAAATAATGAGACGATTAAACAAAAAAGGCTTACGAGAGCCAGTAGCCCTCTTTTGGTACACATTTGTACAAGGCAACTTTACAAATGTTTCCTCCTTTTTTCTCTTGTAGAAGATGGACACGCTGTGGAGCGCACAATGATGGTATTTTAAAAAGCCACGTCACATATTTGATTAGATAATTAACTTGATATAAGTGGCTTCAAGACTTAAGTCGTTAAGCATTCAAGTTTGGATTTCCCAACCCAGATTCAATTACATATAAAAACATTCTTTCTTATTTTGGAAAAAATATGAAAAATATAATTAATGCAATCTTTCTGCTAAATTTTGTAGTATTTTGATAACAGTTCAGAAAAAAATAGTAGTAGTCAGTAACTGATCTTTACGAAACCCAAAGTTGAGCACTTAACGTCCTGAGCAATGAAAGTTTATGTCAATGTTAATTATCTAATCAAATATATGTAACATTCGCATTTTCTATAATTTATTTTTTAAGACGCCTTCGTTGAGAGCTTCATCATTGTAGGACATGCAGAAAAGTATTTCCATGTACAAAAAAAAAAAAAATGGAAAATTTTTAATTTTGCCTTTCGAAAATAATACTCCTAAATGTGCCTACCATAAATTGGTACTCGATTCGTTTTCAAATGGTGTCAAAAGTTGAAAACTGAAAAATTAGTGGCTTACATGTTTTTATTAGTATAATTTCACTAAACGTGTTTGGTATTATGTTATATATAAGTTTACCTAACAGCAAAAAAATCTGTTAGTTAAATATTGTCAGTGCCGATTTTAGTAAAATTATATTGAATAATAAAATTATAACTACCTAGGTATATAGGTATTTACCCATTATTACTTTTTTAATTTTCAACTTAACATCCTGTATTTCAGAACATTTTATCCAAACATTTTTTATTTTCGTCTATTCGTCTCATTTTGAACAATAATATTCAGTTGTTCATGTCCTATTCTTAATTTGATGATACCATTAAATAAAAGTGAATATAAATTAACAGCATACAACTCAAGTTTAATTAACCATCAGCGATATATCCAAAATCCAACCACAATATAGAAAAAAATGTTCCCTATTATAGTAAAATTCCACCCAATCTCAACTAATTCAATCTTTTTCAAACAAAAACTGGTTTATTTTATTATATCGATTATTTTCGCATTTTATGTGACCTTCAAATACCCTGTATTCTGTGCTTTTGTAATAATTTGAAATAGTAAATTGTAACTATAAAAATACATTACCGAAGACAAGTAGAAATGAAAAAGAAGATTTTAAATTATAATTCATACTCAAGCACAGACATGACCTAAAGACCTGACTTGGACATAAGTACAGTATCGCCATCTACATTCTATGTCCATCGTCCTCCAATGATAAGTCCATAAGGTTACCCTACTATATTTATTCATACAACGATATTATGTCCGGTTCTTGCAAAGGATTTGATGATAGACAACTTACAATACACTACTGTAATGTTGCTAGTATACATAGAAGTCTGATTCTTGGATTGGATGATGTAAAATATATCAGAGTACATATCCATTTTAAAAACTACTTTTGATGAAAATGTGGACATGTCCACTTCTTGCATTGGTCAATTCAATTACAGTACATAATTTTAAAAATACTAATATTACATAAAATTTACTCAAAATTAAAAATAAATAAAACTTAGTTACATACACAAATAAAACACTTATGTAGCCAGAAAATATTCCTTCAATCTGTACTTAAAAATATATAAGTGCACTATCTTTTATATCGTTTGCTAGGTTATTATACTGTCATGAAATTCCTAAAGCCTACCCTGTGTACGCGCGACCTTCAGATGGCAACTGACTCGTGCTCGAGGCGACGGAACGTTCAGAAATGCCTGCCGCTGACGTACTAGAAACACTGGAACGGGCGGAGAGTGCCGTTTAGTTATAGAAATGGAATGTTCGAGAGCCTCTGGCGTCTTCTAGTAGCAGAGTTGGACTAATATAAAAAGCCGACGTATCGGCGCATAGTTTAGTTTGGAGTATTGTAATGAAAAGTTAAAGTGTAATAAATAAATTAGAATTGTTAGTTAGTGTCTAAGTATTATATAAATTAAATAATACGTCTGATATAAATTGTAAATAGCGTGTTTGAAATAAATAAACTTTAAATAAATTAGACTATCGTTACAATACATAATCATGCCTTTATTAAAAATTGAACATAATAAACACTTAACTTATTTTGTTGGCTTTGCAATTTTTGACGTTTAGAATTTTTTACGTGTTTGACGCACATAATAAACACTAACTTATTTTGTAGTTTGATGTTTTAAATTGAAAGTGTGACGTTATCTTTGTGACAGTTTCTAATGTAATTCTTTTTATTCGTTATTGAAAATGGGTCGCGGTAAATCAACTCCAAAAAAAATTAGGGATTTGATTATAAACAAATATAAACATAAGTTTCCTAATAAATATCTGAAATAAAATTATGAAAAGACCGAACATATAGTGGTTAGGGCTCGTACAATAATTTTGAAAAACCGAGAAAAAGTTACTAAAAAATACAATTTTATTTTTAGGTTGGTACATAACAGAAACAAGATGTGAAAATTTTAAATTGTTAGATATCTATCTGATATTTAACATTGACAAGGAAAAAGAAAGGAAGAAGGGAAGAAGTACAATGCGCAATTAGGTAAAAATATTTATAAAAACTATTTTCACGATGAGGTACTAGAGATGGGACTTTCATGAAAAGTAATGAAAAGTAGTCGGCCTTGAGCATAGAATACACACAGTTAAATCTTCGTCCTGGATGTTTTTTCAAAAACGTTGGGAACAATAGAATTTGTGTTTGAATTGATGTTATTTTCCTTTACTAGTGGACTGTATGTTATACCCAGTTGGAATAAAACACCGCTTCTTTTTATTATCTATAATAGTCAAACATGAAGAACAGAATAATTGGATTGTTTATTTTGAGTGATTAACGAATTTCAATTCTATTTTATTTTTTTTTTTTGGTTTCTCTAGGGTACGTTAAGTGAGCGGTTGAAATTGTATAGCGAAAGAAGACCAACACGACTAATTAGCGGATTGGTCAGAGTCGGTCAGAACGGTTGAGAAATTGAGTTTGACTTGGTTAGTCAAAACTGTCTAGTGAATGGCCAATTGTCAAATCATGTTTTATTTCATTTAAATATACAAGAAATTAATAGTTATGGATAAACTAATGTTGTTGAAAACCAATTTAATACATGAAACGGGAAAAACCTAATATTACGGAATTAGCCACCAGTTACTCTAAAATATGCGGAAAAGCTACACTTACAAGAATCTTTCCTATTTAAGATGTTAATGCTTGAACTAACACTTTCAAAAGAATTATATTTACTAATGAAATTTCATCATCAGTTTGAAAAGCCAACTGACAAGTAGTTATAATAAGTTTATTTCTCTTTCTGCTGTTCATATTTTTTGAAATGCCTTCTAATTGAGTTTACCGCATTCTTTAGAACTGTCGATGTGTCGAGGGACTCACAGAACATAGGAGACAGGAGAGACCGCCTGTAATTTTTGGCTAGCTAATCATGAATTTGACAAATTAGGACTAGACAGTTTCGACTACATCGCCTAGCGAGCGGTCTGACCATACCGGTAAAGTTGACCATTGACTTAACGCAGCCCTAGTTTTCTTGTCATAGGCGTATCAGAAGGTAGTTTTTGCAGTGCTCTGCAACATCCTCCCCCCGCTGAAAGTAAACACCTTCAGAAGTTCCTTAAGAAATTGGCAATGGACATAATTTTGGGATAGATCTATCAAAAATACCTGATTTAATGCGAACAGTGGCAACCCTAAATTTGTTATCGCTACCTGTATGTCCCTTAACAATTCTTGCTAACTTCCATTCTAATGATGGAAGTTTATCATCTTTTAGTAAAACTAAACTGCCTATTTCTAAATTATTTTTCGAAGCATACCATTTTAGACGATTTTATAGTCTATTTAAATATTCTGTTGACCATCTTTTCCAAAACTACTGCTTGAGTTTCTTTATTTGTTCCCAATAAGTAATTCTATTTTCCGAAAAATTATTAACATCTTTTTCGCGAAGATGCTAAAAAATTATTGGGTGTTAGACAATTAAGATCCATTGGGTCTTGTAACCTGCGCCTCGACTCAAGGTGGCAGAGGCTAAGGTTACACAACGAGGGGGTTAATTTTGATTATTGTATGCCCGGTTTTGAGTTGAGAGTGGCTAGGTAAAAAAAAATGAAATAAAAACTCTTGAACAAACTGTGGTTTAATACAACCCAAATCGCTCAACGGGACGGAGCTTTATGGGAAAACGACCAAAGATATAAAAAATTCGTTTGGGAGGAATACGTAGGTTACAGACGGCTACAATTTAAAATTTGTTAGATGTATACAGGATGTCCCACATAAGAGAAAATATACGAAGTTATATTATTTTTAATGGAACACCCTGTTTTTTATTTTAGAATTAAAAACTACATCAAAAATAATGTCAGTTAACTAAAGGTTCCCTATTACTATTATTATTAGTTTTCGATTTATTTGAATTTTTAAGGAAAAAAAGTCTCCCAGAAATTAATTGTTTACTCTTGTTTGAATAATTTTTAATGAACTAATTTTTTTTTCTTATGTGGGACATCCTGTATACATCTAACATATTTTAAATTGTAGCCGTCTGTAACCTACGTATTCCTCCCAAACGAATTTTTTATATCTTTGGTCGTTTTCCCATAAAGCTCCGTCCCGTTGAGCGTGAGCCACCCTGTATATTTGATGTTGGTTGAATAATATGCTTAAAACAAAAAAAGTGTTTACAAGATTATACTTTTGGTTTACAAGTATTTATCTTTTAGTGATTTTGCTTTATTATTAAGCAGGTGTTGGCACGAGATAAGCTCTGGTAGAATAACGCTGAATATTTATACACCTAAGGCTCAACCTAGGACACAAGCTTCATGCACTGGTAGCAAGCTGATGAAGCAATTGGATGCAGGTAGACGGACGGTCTCAAAAGAAAATATGGATAATTCTTACTTGCTATACCGATGATGGTTGTCCAGAGTGGGGCTTCTCAGTGACCGATGGGCCAGTGGGTACTTCTGTTGGAGCCTACCGCAGGTGTATAACATGCACCGCAAGCATGGAAATCCAGGCTAAGTTGTCCAAGCGAATTGTAGAATGTAGATGAACAGTAGATGAAATTATCAAAAGGGGAAGTTAAAGATGAAGTTGAAGCACAGTAGAAGTGAAGTAGATGCAAAGTAAATGTAAAGTAAATGGCCTGAAATAGGAAAAGGTTATGAGAGGCAATGGTCATCATGCAGAGTTAGTTACACTTACCGTTGATGAAAGGTGGCCAAAAAGTGAGTATATAAATGGTGTGTCAGGAAAAATATCCGCTATAAGCGTCTTTTCTTAATCACTAAGAATGTTTCCTAATGCACAATTTTGTTTCTAGGCAAAATCCGAAATAATTTCGTGAGAGCACTTCTCAAGTGTTCTTGAAGAGCTCTAGTAACAAAATGGGCGAAAATGGCTTAAAGTTAAGTCCAAAACTTGGTACCTCAAAGATTGGTCTCTTACTACAAGACATGTAAAACTGTGCTGATGACTCAAGGATTGATAAATTCACTGGCTAGGAGGTAGAATAGGGACCAAAGTTTAGTAGAAGACAAACCAGTTGGAAAAGGTAAACAAAACAAAATGGGGTAGATAAATGTCAGAAAAATATATTGTAATCATTATAGAAGTTAGTATTGTGCTGATAATCAGTAAAAGGGGCAAGAACAAGGAAGTTTTTAGTATTTTCTAGAGGATTTTTAATAGTAATATTCATTTTTAATAACTGAACAAATAGTTGGTCATGATTTCGTTGCTGGACTTATTTAAAAAAGCTAAGTAACTACTTTGATTCAATATTTATTATTATGACAGCTAAAACTGACAACTACTACTATAATTGTATAAAATTATATATTTATAAACAAAATACGGTTAATTTATGTTTCTGGAAATCTAAACCGTACCAGTCTGACGAAACCGGTGTAATGGGACTTGAATTTAAGACGGCCTCAGTCTCGCATAATAACGTAACAAATTGTTCGTAAGTTAGTATCGATTTCCCTATTGTTCGATTGAGATGATATTTCGTAGATTTTATTCCCGCTTCCCATAAACCTCCACAATGAGGACTATTTGCCGCTATAGATTTCCACGAAATTTCCTTCATAAAGAAAATTTTCTGTACTCAAATCGGAAATCAGTTCTAAATGTATTGCTCATGTAATAAAGCAAACAAATAATGCAATGTATGACTTGCGAGTTACTAATTTTCTTTAACAAAAAATTGTCCCCAATATTAACACCTATTTTTGAAAAAGAACGTAACACTAAAATTCTATCTTTTAGAAGGGGTGCTATTAATTGATTTGCACTAGCAGCCCTAAACCTGTGACAGGTTACGCAATTTTTCAGTTCCTTTTTTGTAATCCATGAATTTTAACCTTAAATTAAGCTAAAGTGTTTTGTGTGCCTGCTATTCCAGTAACTGAAGACCTGAAAATATGTAAAGCTGTCCTTAAGTCGGTCCAGATTTCCTTTGTGGCTCAATTCTTAGGTCTTGACAGTTGCTTTCAAGGGCGAAAACTTTTACCAACACTGCTGGGTCGGAAAGGGCTCAAAATGGCCCCTAAAGTCAGAAAAAATGGTTTCCCACTAATATCTGCCAAAATATACAAATTAGACAATTTTTGTTTAGATAAAAAATGAAGATCGTATCATCTACAAAAATGGTCCCTACCATTTTTTTCGCAAGACGAATATTTTTTGGAAAAACGGCCTTCGAAAAAGCCCGAATTTTTACACTGAATAGAAATATTAGTTTTTCACTGAATTTCCGCTCGAGGGAGTTGGGAATACATTGATTTTCATGTTTTGGACTTTGGAGACCAATTGTAGATGGCGCCTATGAATGGAAATCCGGGCACCAATCGATCTTTCGACAATTATTGGCGGATTCTACGGGATTTTTTCGGTAAAGTAGCGCTTGGGGTATCTCATCTATATTGCCGAATGTTCTGTGTAATTTGCGTTGCAAAATTTAATAGAAAAGTTAAAAAAAATTTTTTTTCATATGGCCGTCTCAAATCCCGGCGCTTTGCCTAATAGTGGGTTTCTAGTTTTAGAGTGTGATGAATATTGACCCGAGAAGACCCTTTATATTTTCTGCGTCTTTTGCAAAATTTTCGCCAACTTCTATCGGAACAATATAGGTCCAGGATTTCAGAAAAATAAAAAATAAAGTTTCTGAAAAATTTTTTATTATGAAAAATTTCTGAGATCATTCGAGACATCTCAAGATCCCATTTAAAACAAAAATGGGATAAAAAACTATTAAAAGAAAACAAATATGAATGAATTACTATAAAGTGGTCCAAAATAGTGGAAAAACGCAACTTTTACCCCTTTTTCAATGTTCTTGACAGGAAATAACGGGCGTCAAGGCACATGGATCGATACCTATGGGTTTTCCCATTGTAATGAACTTTGAATCATCGAAAAATATCAATTTTTGACCGAGTTTTGAAACAATTTATCCACTCGTTTACAAGCTAATCAACATTGCTATTCGCTCCGTGCGAAGTCATGGAAAGGGAAGCAAAAGCGATACTAGCGCTAGCTGCGGATAATTCGTGCATTTTAGGGGGATATTTTGTAATTTTGGCATATCAAATACACGTATACATTTTACTTTTTTTCAAAAAAGTAGGTAAAAACAACACAATAAGCAACCGGAGTTGCTGTGTTGAAAATTGTACAAATACTAGCAAAAAAAAAACAGTGAAACTTATATAACAAATGTCACTAACAAAGTGGAAATTAAATCAAAGAAATAAATGGATAGGTGTACAATAAGAAGAAAAATTACCTTTATTTTTGTGATAATAACAGTAATGCTGGAAATAGTAGACATCAGAAACTAGAAAGTTTTTAAATAAACAATAAATTATCATTTTACGATGTTCTTTAATATCCCTTTATTCTTAAATGTTCATTCA
Source organism: Psylliodes chrysocephalus (assembly GCA_927349885.1). Lineage (NCBI taxonomy): Eukaryota > Metazoa > Arthropoda > Insecta > Coleoptera > Chrysomelidae > Psylliodes > Psylliodes chrysocephalus. The sequence continues at coordinate 53,321,751 of OV651820.1, forward strand.
GCAAGGACTAGATTTCAAGATTTCTGCCGTTGATTATAATATTTGGCTGGTATGCAATTTTGTGACTTACTGATCGAAAACCAGTTTTAATCATTCATTCTATGTTTTCTTTAGAACAAAAATGAAAATATAAGTAGCGATCCTTTTTATACATTTTAACTTCACGCTATTATAAATGGTTTCTTCAATGACAACTTATTAGACTTAGGCAACTTCTCATACATTTTCCAGTAAATACTGTTGCCTGCCTATATTTTATTATTGATTTTTAATGATTATGCATAATTTTCTTCAATTTAAGCGTGAAAAATATATAATAATAAATTAATGTTTTAATTGTTTTATAAATCCATATACTTTTATTAAAACTAACATATATACTTTTTATTTACGAATTCTATTAAAAATTGTATTTGTCAGTATAGGCAGAAATACTCCTTTAATACCAAAACAAATTGGCGCTGCTGTCGCGCACGGAGCGAATAGAGATAAAGCAGGGGCTGAACGAGGGGACTTTTGATTGCGGTTATCTTGAAACCTGTCGAATTCCCGACAAAAATGATAGGGACCATTTTTGTAGATAATGATGTCTTTCTTTTTTATCTAAACAAAAATTCTCTAATTTGCATATTGTGGAAGCTATTGGCATGAAACCAGTTTTAGGGTCCATTTTGGGCCCTTTCCGACGCAGCAGAGTTGGTAAAAGTTTTTGACCTTGGAAGCGTCCGCCGAGACCTAAGAGTTGAGCCACAACGGAAATCTGGACCGACTTAATGACAGGTTGGTCCCTTCAGTTACTAGACTATGCATGAAGTAAATTCAAATGTTCTTGCCATATTAGCAATTTTGTTATATGTGAATTTGATGGCAATATAATGAGATGTTCTTGGGAAAAACTCAATCTTCATAATATAATCTCCCTCCTACCCTCAGTATAAAACCATCATCAAAAAATGGAGCTAACTGCACTAAACGCAAAGTTTTAATTTGTTTTTTTTTTTAATTTTAAAAATTCTAGTTCTTCCGAAAAATAACCTTAAACTAGCCTTAAAATCATTATTTCTGAATTGATTACAATTCAAACAATGAAAGATAACCTTTTAGTTTAGTTTTGCATTATGTACAAATCTTAAACAAAAAACTATAATACGCTGTAATCTCTGAAATTTTGAAAACCTTGAGAACAATTCCAGTGATTCTTGAAACTGCTCTAGATTAACATGTATAACAACTCTTTGTTCTGGTATCAGTTCCTCTATACCTAAAACTGCCCTATTTTCTTCCGACATAACAAGCTCATGTACTATATTTTTCCCATGCCACCATGCTTCACACTAAATATATAACCTTGGATCTAGCCCTCTACTAACAAAATCGGCTGAGTTGCGTTCCAAAGCAATATATCGCCATTCTGTATTACATGTTCCTGAATTTCAGATACCCTATTTTGCAATAAATGTAGTCCATCTAATAGGAGCACTATTTAATCAAGCTAACACTATTTTAGAATCTGTCCATAAAATCACTTTATTAAAAGTTAGTGGTAATTTTGATGAAAACCTTGCATCAATAGCATACATCCACATAGTTCCAACCTTGGTAAAGAAATTGTTTTAAAGGTGCTACCCCTGACTTAGAACAGATCAACCTACAAGAAATTAAACTGAATAAAAAATTCATAAGTAAAAACAACACCCATATGCAACAGTTGATGCATCCGAAAGGCCATGCAATTCAAAAGATACTGCAAATTTATTTAGTAACAGTGTTCCCCAAATTCTAAGTTTTGAAATGTTTTTTACATATACTCCCCATTCCTGAACCAAATCTTCAGGAAGTTCCTGATCCCATTCAAGTTTTGAAACGCAAATTTTTTGCTTTAAAACCTTTGCTTTAATCATGATTGGTCCTATTAGGCCGAGGATCAAAAAACTAGCTATCATAGCAAACACCATTCGTTTTGTGAAAATCACGCCTTCTTGTTTAAATACTGCTGGCATATCTATCCCGAATTGATCCGTTTTGGAATCCCAAGATATACCTAATATTTTGTTTAATTTTTGTTCTGTTGAAGAAGTTTCCTTGCTCTCCACTTTTTCATCAGTCGATTCTTTACAATTAGAAACCCGTTTATGTAACTCGAAGCCACCTGACGTCAAAAGTGCAATAAGTTCTTCCTTTAACACCTTACATTCCTTAATCGAACTTGTACCCCCAGAATATCGTCCATGTAACTTTGTTCCTGTAGTATTCTAGAAGCTAACGGATACTTCATAGAATTTATGAACCCTAATTCAGCAACACATTTTGTAGCGAGATAAGGTGCACAATTCGTGCCATAAGTAACCATTTAAGTAACCGTTACTAGTTGAAAACACTTTAGCTGCTCCTTACGATTTTCTCTCCATATGATATTCAGTAAGTGTTGATGTTGCTTCGAGACCCTAATTTGCCTATACATTTTTACTATATCAGCTATTATTACTATTTGAAACAATCTAAACCTGCATACTATATCAAATAACTCCGGTTGTACTGTCGGACCTTTAAACATAACATCATTTAGCGACAACCCTGAAGTAGTATTAGCTGATGCATCAAACACCACCCTCACTTTCGACGAAATACTCTCCCTCTCTGATCACGCAATGATGAGGCAAAAAATATTTTATTAAATTATCTCTAGTTTTTAATTCTAATGGAACATACGACCCATGACCTAAACTGATGTATTAATCAATAAAAATTAAATAAATGTCTCATCCTTGTGTAATTTATTTTCTAACGTTATAAACCTTCTTTTAACCGAACGAAATGAATCTCCTAAGTTTAACTCAAAGTTCAGTTTTTAAAGATAAATTTACTATGAATCCTTCAACATTATTCCTTTCTGTCGTTTTGTAAAAGTTCACTTCACATAATTTATCATCCCTTGTTAGTATTTTTGTATTTGATAGTTCTTCTATCTGCTAAAACCTAGGTATAAGTTCCTCAATGTTTAATTTTGTAAACATTACTATGCAATTTGCAAATAAACCTTCACTTAGTTGGTACTGTACCTCCTATAATCCAACTTAGTTTACTATTTATTAAAGTCGGTAGATTTGTATGCCTGACTATTAGATTATAATACAAGTCTGCTCCTATAAGCATATCAACCTTTCCTGGTAAATGAAATTAATTATCTAATTCTATATTTTCCAGAATTTTTAACTTAAGTTCACTCGTACTTGTGGTAAATAACGATTCCACAATTTAATGTATACCTTTTTGACCTTTTTGATTCTACCATTACCTTTATTACTTGTCCTTCGTAAAAAAACTAGTTTGAGAAGTCTAACAAAGCTCTGGCATTTACTACCTTCCCTTGATAACAAATTAACCTAACCTTAGCTGTAGCTAATAACATTTGATGAATCTTAACAAAAGATTTTGAACTACTGCCTGGATCCGTATTAATAAAAGAAAGAGATTCATGATTTACGAGCCCTAACAACTATATATTGGGACAAAACAAAATACATCAATTATATATAAGTAGTTGAGAGTTATTTTGTTTTCTAATTGTTCTTTTATTTTATTACTGTTTATTTAGTTTATTAACAACAATTTTGGACAATCAGCAACACAAAAAATAAAATACTTATTCTATAATCTGAAATTTACAAGAAAAAGGTGCATTTTGTGTGGCAACTAAATAATGGGACAGCATAAAATAACTGTCAAATATCAAACAAGATTAAACCAGTAGGCGGCGAGAACAATACATAAAAGAAATGTCAGTTTATTTTGTAGTTAAATTCTTATCGTAATAAGTGAATCACCGCATATATTGAACAAAATGGTGCGTGGTATCTCTACAAATTCAAAAATTCGTGAATTAGTGATTAAAAGTTATTGTCGCAATAAAACAATACGTGTAGTAGCGGCTGAATTTAATATACCTAAAACTACAGTGTGGAATATAATTAAACATTATGGAGAGAATGGAAATATCTTGGAAAAAAAACGTAAAAGTCCAGGTCGCCCAAAAGTAGTTTTGGACAGGAATAAGAGAGTCTTGGTAAAATTATGCAAAAAAGGCCGAAGAAATACTTTAAGACAAGTTACAGCTGAGTGGAATCATGAAACGGGTCTAAATTTGTCAAGGGAATGCTGTCGCAAGTGGATACATAAAAGTGGACTTAAGTTTTATAAGGTTAAATTTACAGGTAACAATTTAAATAGGTGTTTTTAAAAATGTAATATTCTTATAGGCAAAGGAAAAGCCACTATTAACAGCAAAACAAAAGCAAGCCAGGCTTACATGGGCAAAATCTAAATTTTTAGCGATGAATCGAAGTTCGATGTATGCGTTGGTGATTACCGCAAACGGGTAATTCGCACTAAGAATGAGGCTTTTCACAAAGATTGCTTAAAACGAACTGTAAAATTTCCTAAAGGAGTAATGATTTGGGGTTGTATGGCTGCATCAGGATTAGGATGCTTTGAATTTATTGATGGTACCGTGAATGCCGCAAAATATCAACAAATACTTGAAAACAGTCTACTTACTGCCAAGTGTAGAGAAGTTAAATATTGTTGAAAATTATATCTTTCAACAGGATGGGGCGGCCTGTCATACGGCTAAAACTACCAAAAAGTGGTTCGGAGACCACAATGTTAATGTCCTCTCGTGGCCTTCCAACAGTCCTGACTGACCTTAATGTTATAGAAACAGTATGGCATAAAATGAAACAGTCATTGAGAAACAACCCACAACGGACATTACCAGAACTTAAAGCCAAAATAGAGCAGATTTGGAATGCCTTTTCCCCCGAACAGTGCAGATCCTTGATCGAGTCAATGCCCAAACGAATTCGAGCGGTCATAAAATCTAAGGGCGATGTTACTCCATTTTAAAAATAAAAATTTGTTCTATGTCCCATTATTTAGTTGCCACACAAAATGCACCTTTTTCTTGTTAATTATGTTAATTAGTGATTATAGAATAAGAATTTTATTTTTTTCTGGTGCAGATTGACCAAAATTGTTGCTAATTAATTAAATAAACAGTAATTAAATAAAAGAACAATTATTAGAAAAAAATAACTGTCAACTACTTATATAATTGATGTATTTTGTTTTGTCCCAATATATAGTTGTTAGGGCTCGTAAAAGGCACCCTTGATCTTGATTGTGATGATTTCCTTCGCCTGTAGTTGTATTGCCCTGACCTTCCTGAGCTCTGGAATGCCCTGCGTTCTCAGTAACACCCGATTGATTCAATAATATGTTGATCTTGTGTTATATTACCCTCATTGTGCTTATTTAACCTAGGACCCTGGCTAGAAGACTTTCCAGTACCTGTAAAATTCTTGCCCCTTGCTTGCTCAAAATTCCTATCATGTATTAGGGTATGATGTTTCCCCCCACAATTTTTGCACTTACTTGCAATGCATTGGTTAACATTGTGGTTATTTTTCAAACATTTAAAACTCATTTTTTATTATAAATTCACGTTTTATTTGCAGAGATAGCCTTTCTTCGTTTGATCAGAAGTTATTCAAATTAAATTGTATGTATGAATTTTTCCAAGCAATAATACGTTTTTTCAAAAAAAAAAAAAAAATTAGAAATTCTTTGTAACTAGGTAAAGTTTCATCATTTCCTTCCTGCCTTTGCAGTTCATATTGATTTCGCAACCCTTTGTCAACCTTTGATGACATGATACATACTAATAATAAATCCCAAGAATGTACATATATCTAAAGTTTCTAAAACATGTAAATGTTGCTTAATTTTAGCTACGAATTCTTTTAGACCCGTCTGACCTTTTCCCATACTTAACTCTAGAAGTTCCTTAATATGATACTTCAAAACTGGTTCTCGTCTGTTTTATTTACTTTTTAATAGATCTATTGCTCTATCATAATTTTCGTTTGGTTATTTTTTAATTCACTTATAACTGATAGAGGTTCTCCTTTTAATGATCCTTTTAAGGCGGCGTTAGCAAATGTATTAGCATAGGAGAATTTTTCAACATATAAGAGGGGCTTTCTAGACAATTAATTTATGCGGATTTGCTTTTATAATATTCTAATAGTATTGAACTAGTTCCTGAATATATTTTAAAGTGGAAAAAAATTGAGAGAATGAAGAAAATAACGAATTTGTGAAAATTTTACATGTAAAAAAGTCATCATAAATCGCTATAAAAACTATTTCAGGAACTAGAATATATTCCCATTAGAGGCTCCGCATAAGAAATATTTCATTTTTTGCTTTCATTTTCCAGTCTTATATGCACAAAAATTTTTAATTTTAACCCAAAAAACGCAACCAACATTACATAAAACAGGTGCAATCCCTGAAATTTTAGGTTCAGGCAATCTTACATAGATGACGCCGCCTGAAAATTTCAAATTTATATCGAACAACGTTGTCATATTGTTATGAAGTATCAGAAGCAAGGAAGTTCGTTATTTTATTACAAACATTAAGTAAATTGTGTTAAATCTGGTTTTGAAGAAACATTTAAAACGTGTAGAGATTTTGTAAAATGTTTCATTTTTATATTACAAAATATAAAAACGTAATTTGTCAGATATTAAATATAATGTTGAGTTTTGTTTTTTCTGGCTGGATTTACGTGAAAATTGGCGCGAACAAGATGCATGTGAAAACATCGATCCTGGCCTTTCAAATGCGTTTGTGGGTTCACAAATTAGTTGAGAAGAGTTAAAAGTAAGAGCAAACTTTTAAGTCAATTTATATTCTTAAAATCAACTGAAAAAGTACTTAAATTATTTATTGAAAATATAATAAATTTATCACACTGATTATTGCAGCATAGTTTAAATTTTATTATTATTATTACTATTATTATTATCTCATCTAAAGTCCTTTTGACCTTCTGCATTTTTGTTTACATTGTATGTTTTTTTACTTTCCTATCTGTATACAGATAAGGAAAGTATAGCAATCATGATTTTTTTCGACCTCGATTTTTTGACGGATTTTTACGTTTTGGGATCCCCTGAATCTGTTTTGACTATTTTCACGATGCTGTCTGTATACTCGATAACTCATGAACGGATAAACAGAAAAACTCCAAATTTTAATATTAAGTCTTATTCCGGCCTGCGGTGAACTGATTAGATTTTGGGCACAGTTGGCATTTGGGGGTACTTTATAGGGGGTCTTTTTATATTTTATGGAATATATTTGTTATTTACGGTTGTAGAAGAAAATTCTTAGAATAAAAGTTAATTCAAATAATATTTTCTACAATTTTTGTTATATACAAAATTTTGCTAAAATGGTTCGTATTCCAGAAATTTGACAAAATGTAAAAATTCAAATTTTTATGAAAATTATTTAAATAAAAGTTGTTTGTGATACAATTTTCTATAATTCTTGTCTTATACATAATTTCTTTAAAGTGGACCGAATTCGAGATATTTGATAATTAGTGTAAATTTAGAATTTTGAAGAAAACTCGAAAGCGGATAAAGAAAAAACAATATTTGTTAAATTGAAGCGTTATTCCGACCTGTGGTGAATTGATTAGATTTTGGACAAAGTCGGAACATCTGGGGACGGAGGTACTTTATGGGAGGTCGTTTTATATTTTATTGAATATATCTGTTATTTATGTTTGGCAACGAAAATTCTTTAAATAAAAGTTACTTCTAATATTATTCTCTATAATTCTCACTTTATACAATTTTTTCCATAAATGGACCGTATTCGAGAAATTTGACAAAAGGTGCAAATTCTGATTTTTAAGAAAATTGGTAAACTAAAAGTTGTTTGCAATATCGATCTCTATCATTTTTGTTTTTTACATTATTTCTTTAAAATGGACCGTAATAGAAAAACTGGAGAAAAAGTGTAAAATTAAATTTTTTCAGTGTTTTCAATTGCAGTGAATATATATCGAAAAATGTTTCGAGTTAGATGTATGTAAATGTATATATTTAGTTTATCCTTTAAACATTTACAGACCCAGACAACACACCAAATCCCAGAGATATCCACAGAATATCTTTTGTGGATATCCAATATATCTACAGGATATCAAAAATATTCCGTGGATCTAATATGGATATCCAAATGTCCGTCTATATCCAGAATATAGAAGATATCCTAATGAATATTCAGCAAAATATCTAATGGGCATCTTCCAGAAAATACAAGAAATACCAAAGATATCCACAGAATATATTTTGTGGATATTCAATATATCCAATATGGATATCCAACCAAATGTATGTCTATATCCCAGGATATAGAAGATATTCGGATATTCAACAAAATATTTTATGGGTATCTTTAGTAGAGGTTCATAAGTAACCAATGATTATTGAATAACGTCGAAAGAAAATAGCAGAGATAAAAATATTTTCAACACTCAAAATATTTTCAACTCTCTGCCTTTGATTTTGCCCACTAAGGAGAAAATCATCCTTATTAAGAGCAATAAATGGAAATTCTCGACTTCAGTCTCTAATGGAGTCTGTAGGACAAAAATTTCGATCGAACTCTATTACTGCGGGTCGAGCATGAGTAGATGCGATAGTGGTAACGCCATCTATACTTAGTAAGCAGAATCAAATAACATCTAGTGGATATCCACGATGGTTTGCGTTCGCGCCTAGACTTTGATATATTTAGTGGATGTTCATGGGATATTGAATACACCTTAAAAAAATTAATTTTAAATATCTGAACGGTACTATTAGCCAGAATGGCGAGCACAATGGCGTAATTTTTTAATAATTTGCTATATAATTACTATTATTTATGGACATTTGCATGTCTATAAATTACATCTCATGGATATAAAATATATATCTACCATGGACTGGACATTCAGTGGATATTGGGATGTTCAGTAGATATCCAAAGGATTTGGTGTGCTGTCTGGGGAGTTGCTGCAATACCCAGACAGCACACAAATTCGAAAACATCGGTAAAACATTATAAAAGTCAGTAAAGATTTGTCGTTTCTTCTTTTTTAAACTAAATTTTGCCTTTGTAAGAAATTCAGACGAAATAGTTAATTTAATTTCGCGAATGCACAATACACTTTTCTACTTTTGAAAAGTGTGTTTGGACTAGTCAACTTTTCAGATTTGTCTGTTGACTTTTCAAAGTGACCCATCACTATTTAATGCCTTATTATTTAATATATTAATGTGCTTGTAAGTCGTTTTCATTTACTAGCTGTCCTAGATATCCTCAAGTTGTAGTTGTACTATTAACTAGTTCCATAATTGATGCATTTGTGGATTTGGGAAGCTTGGGAAGGAATAGCAAACACTAACACTGGGATCACAGAGTTTATTATTCTAATATCACAGCAGTTTGTACATTACTTAACTTTTACTCCGCGTCATATGTTTACGGTTCGAGAGCTGACACACGAGAGATTCGTTGAGGTATGTACCTCGTTTAGGAGAAATGAGTGCATGCGCACTAGGTACCTAACAGTGGTACCAACTATGTTTTTGCTTATATAACAATAATTGATTCTACTTCTAAGAATTTTTGTGTAGTAGAGAGTTGATGGGCAGTTCGGGTCAGTTTCTTCATGATTCCAATCATAGTAGAGTACTGTTAGTAAAAACACAAGTTAATACACTTTTTATTATCGTTATAAATGTTCCTGTCATGTTGTCTTGAGCAGTTTTTACAAACTATTTTTTAACACAATTTGCACTTTTATGTATAGCTCCAGTTGTAACACCTGTACAGATTTAAGTGTTCAGAAATTGGATAGCGTCCTCAGTCCATAATTTTTTTTTGATCCTTCATGGCTTTATGGTAAAAGCTTTGAGAATAAAAATGGTAGAGGTGTTTTTGTTTACTATTTTTTGTTTTATACTTGTAACTTTTAGTAGTTCACATTCCTCTATCCAGTTGTTTTGGTTTTTTATTTAATTTTCGATATCATTTTCGTTGTCCTTTCAGTGCACCCTACTATTTTTACTCTAGGATTGCTTTTTTCCTATATTTTACTTTACTGCATTTTTCAGAGTTTCAATTTCCTCCTAGGTTTGTCATTTTGTAATAATATCATCTTATATTGTTTGTTTGAAGTCTTTTATTCATATTTTGAGTTTGGTAGGTCTAACCTTATTTATTATTTCTTATTGTAATTTTTTGTTATTAATTAAAGTAGGTGTATCTGTATAAAGAAGATTGGCCGGTGCTTTTACTTGGTTACTTTTTAGGGTAGCAGTATATCGTCGGTGAAAAGTGGCATTTCAGGCTATTTTATAGGAGGCCAAAAAAAAACTTATTAACAAAATATTTTTGTACACTTAGCTTTTGGTAGTATTCACAATATGTTCTATCGGAGTTAATCGTTTTTCTGCAACCGTGCGGAGTTAGAAGTATTTATTAACATCATATTAAACAGAAATGTACCTTTAGACATGTTTAGAAAGTTTTCTGACAGGATGAGATGTTCTTTTTTTCTGTTGATATAAGAACTGTTATTTCGATAAAAAGTGTATTTTTTCCAAGTTATTAATTTTCTCTTTTAGTAATTCAATTATTAGTTCTTGATCATTTATTATGTTGGTTTTATCATTAATATATTCTGCAAGATTTCCATCATATCAAAATTTTGGAATTACATTTCAGGACTCGCTTTTGTAAAGATATGCATTGTAATTCAGACAAACTGAGTTCGCTTCATTCAGAACATACTAAATTTTTGTATCTGTCACAAAACAAGGATTTTATTTTGTTGGCTATTGATTTTTTTGCATGTTGAGTATTTCCGTTTTAGTTTACATACCATATTAATTTACTTCAATTAATTTAAGATCCATTTTTACTGACATACATAATAAAATTTACATTTTCTTTGGGAGCAGGTGAAGTGCCACTTACTTTATCCGGTATTTTATTTCTACAACAAATGGGTGGTTCAGAGGGAAATATTGTTTTTTTTTATTACAACAAATTATTTCTTGTAGGTTTGAGAAAAGACGTTAATGAGGATGAATTAAAAAACTTGACTGTAAAGATATGCACCAGCGTAATGAAAAATAAGAATTACGACTGGCATTGGGCCTGTATTCATCATGGATCCACGGTATGTGCTATAAGAACTTTACTACAGAAGACAAAACTATAAGTTTTCCAGATAAATTCCATAATGGTTACTATCCAATTTTGAGGTACATGTCGGCAACTGTGGATTGATGAAGATTAAAAAAAATTAGGTAAATGTCTTTAACAGTAAAGGATTTTTTTGTTATATATTTAAATCGATGATTGTTGAAAATGGTAAGTCCTAAAACAAATTTTGAGTAAACGAGAAAAATTTGTTTAGAACGGACTTATCTGATCCACTGAAGTCAACAGCCAATATTATCAATGTAAATTGGCTAATAGGTTATTGCTTATTTTAATTTTTGTATGTTTTTCTTATTTTTAAAAAGGATCGACATACAAAATAAACTCTGTAAATAATTCTAAAAAAGAAACCAATAGAGAACATGTTTGGTTTAAAAACATATTAAAATTCTAGCAATTTATTGATCTTCAACCTCTTGTTGGTTGGCCACTGTAAAATCTCGTAAAATGCTTGAGATTCATTCTTTTCAGCGTTGTCATATTTCACAACTTATTTAATATTGTCAAGTTTTTTTTTTGTTAATGAGCACATTTCTGGCAGGATATGCTTGAGGTATAGAAGACATGTAAATTTTGTGTTGTCCACACTGTAATAAATCAAGAGTTCTTCATAATACCACCAATAAAAGTATTAGTAACTACTTTTCCAGGATGCTCTGAGGAATATGAGAAATCATAAAACTGCGATGGCCTGAAAGATACTTTCTGTTCTTTAGTTATATTTTTGACTTTACTATCATCTGACAGAACTGTCTTTTTGTATAAAGGAGGCCACCATTTATTAAAATTCAGTATATCTGTTGTGTATGTAGGTATCGTAGGTCATTTCAACTTTGAAAAATTTTACATAGTTTTATCTACACAAATTTTTTATTAGTCTAGTCAGAGCATAGTCTACACAACCATCCATTCTCCTTACATACATACATACATAACAATTCTCATGCACTCCTACCCGTAGAATACCAATCAAGGAGAAGTGCCAGTAGCTGTCGGTGCCTTTGATATCGGATGTACCTTTTTCACAGTATGACTTTGACTGATACACAACTTAGCACGCTGAGAAAACATGCTTATTTTCTACTGAGCGAAATAGTTTGGCAAATTATCTGAAATTATTGTTATAGTCCATGCGTAAATGTTGCAATGTGATTTAATTACATTGAAGTAGTTAGGGTTAATAGCAATGCTGAAATTTCGGCACCAAAATATAATTCATTATGTAATAATTAATTATTTATTATAAAAGTAAAAGACGTTTATTATTTTATAATTTATCTATAAAATTTGTTCAATATTTGGTTTATTTATTGTTAAAAATGTAATAAAAGCCCCATATTTAAATTAAATTACCTTTTCCTTAACTAAAAATGAGGTAAATAAAATTAAGGGTGTCAAAAAAAAATTAGGTAACAATTAAAAAGACATTAAGTTTGAGAGGTTTAACTAAATATTTGCAATGTGCATATATTTTCAAAGCTTTTAGGTTTAAAAAGTACTTACATATTTTTAGAATTTCTAAATTTATATTATATTAAAAGGACTTTCAAGTTTATCACTCATTTCTGTAGAAACAAGTGTTTTCTCGCCAAGTTAAACCAGATGTCATTTAAGGTTTATGTATTTAGAGTTAAATACCTGGCCTGGCTATTACCCAGACAATACAAATATGTCCATTGGATGTCCATTCGATACACAATTTTGGATGTCTAGACGTCCAAAAATGAGTTTTATGGACTTCCGACATCCAATGGACGTCCAGTTATATACAAATGGCACAATTTTGACCATTCAGAGGACGTCCAATTCTGGAATATATTTGGACGTTGAATACTGGACATTCAAAAAACGTCCAGGATTATATTTCCATTTCCACTTTTTTACAGAACCGCAACTCACCACACACTATTTTATATTATTAATCATTTTATTATTTTCGCAAATCACTATACACCATTTATTATTTTTTTTAATTAAAAATCGCTTAACCTGAGCAGGCATCGAACTCACGACACATCCATTATCGTTTTACGCTTTCAATCGCTAGACGAGCTCGACCAAGGAACCACTTGAAAACTTTTTACTAGATAGTTATAATTGAATAAGATTTCAAACTTCTGCTGATAGAATAAAATGCAATAGATTCAATTTGTCAATTTTTAATGACCAGTTATATTAAAAAAAAAAGAAGTGCATATAGATGGGTATTATCTGGTAGGCTTAATAAATAATGACCTAAGATGGACGTCCACCGGACGTCAAAATACTACTGAACTTAAAATTAAGTCCAAAAACAGACGTTCTCTGAGTATCGATATTCAGCTGTCAATTTAATTAGCATAAACGGACGTACACTTGATGCCCGGATATGGACGTCCTGACCCTCAAATAGATCTAAAGTGGACGTCAATTGGACTTTGTGTACATAGACGAATTTTTAGAAATAGTACTTATTTAAGTATGCACCAATATTTTCAAAATCAACTTCAGTATGATTCATTCAATAAATGTAAATATGAATGGGCAAAACATCTTTACATTGACATAATTGTAACTTAGAATTTAGCCATAATAAAGGGATTTGCCCACTTTGACCAATCGTAATTGAAATACGCGAATTTATTATATTTTTTTAAATATAATTTCAAAATAAAATAAACAAAATCTGCAGTTCATTGTTTATTAAATTTATTTAAAAGAATATAAACATATATTTTACAAAATACAATACCTACATATGAAAAATAAAATGTCAAAAGTGATTAAATCATTATACTTAATATTTATGCATGTGATAAAATTCTTAGTTTCCTAATAACTTTTTTGGCACATTTTATATCTATTAGAATACCTAAGTGTGTAAAAATCTTCATCTTATTACTACACAAAACAAACACCAAAAAATATCACTTAACATTGCTCACGTACTAAACACAACTTGGACTGACTTTGACAGATAATATAATTTTGAGTAATACACAACTTATTTTCGCACATGCGCGTTACAAAATGGTACACTGAAAACACCAAGCTGTCGCTTCTCCTTGACCGGTATTCTCGGCTCCTACCTTACATACAGTTTCTAGGACATTTAGGATGTAAAACTTATTAAAATTAAACATACATAGAATATAAACTTTACATAGATTGAGACGTTACATCACATTACAGATTACAAACATTTTTGTTAACGTATAAAATAATATCTTAATGTTAGTTTGAAACTTTTATTATAACATTGTGAAAAGATTAAAAGAAACATGTGCTTATCGTAGCGTTATAAAATAGAATGAGTCTCTCATGCCGGTCAAAGTGGTCAGACAACCCCTTCCACACTTCGTCCTGCGCACTGATCGGTACTGTTGGCAATGTGGCGGTGTTGCCACGTTGCACTGAAAATTACAAAAACTGCTGAACAATTTTATTTCGCTGAATTGAGAAATTCAGCAGTCGAGTAAAAAGCATTTTTTGGCAGATATGTGAGCAAAGCCGATTTAAATTTATTTACATTTTCAATAACACCAAATAAACTAACCACGTGATTATAGCATAATATTCCTTGGTATGTTGTAGAGTTCTGCCCCAGTGCCAGTCGTGAGTATGGTAAGTATAATTCATTCCCATTTCCCGTATGAGTGGATCTTGTTGTTTTTTAATTGCTTTGATTCACTGATATAGAGGCAGGGTAGTGTTAATAAACTGCCAGTGAGATAAACAGGTTTTTTCATGGTTCCCTCGTCTGTGCACCTGCCATGCATCTAATTATTTTCTTTTGTATAACATATTTTGTATAGCTTGGATTGTACCAGGCCAAAGTAAGCTAATTTGAGTACTTGTTGTGTTACAGTTCCTTTGAGATTTCTAATTAGAAAACATAAGCTATTTGATTTGAGATTAAGTTTTGTGTATGTGCTTCCCATGTCAGTTTGTGATCCACAGTTACTACTAGGTATTTAAATTGAATTACCTGTTCTATTGTAACATGGTTGATTCTGATTAAAGGTGATGCATCATATGATGCATTTTTAGGCTGAAATAGCATGAATACAGTTTTTTTTTTCATTAACCAGGAGACCATTATTTTTACACAATGTGTTAAACTCATCAACAGTTTGATTTGCATCAGCCACTGTGTGTTGAAATCGATTGTTGAATACTTACATGAATAAAAAATCTGATGTGTCCAACACATGACTTTCCTATCTAGTTATTACATGCTTTTTCCGGTTATTTTGTACAACCTATTGCAGCACCTCTATAAATGTTTAGAGGATAAAATAAATATATACATTTTCCACATACATCTACCTCGAAACATTTTTCTATAGATATTCATTGGAAATGAAAATACGGAAAAATTTAAATTTAGCACTTTTCCTACAATTTTTCCATTACGGTCCGTTTTAGAAAAATAATGTATAAACAAAAATTATAGAGATCGATATCGCAAACAACTTTTATTTCAACAATTTTCATAAAAATCAGAATTTTGCACATTTTGTCAAATTTTTCGAATACGGACCATTTCAGGAAATTTTTACATAATGCAAAAATTATAGATAATATTAAAAGTAACTTTTATTTGAACAATTTTTTTTCTCCAAACATAAATAACAGTTATATTCCATAAAATATAGAAACGGCCTCCCATAAAGTATCCCCCAGATGTTCCGACTTTGTCCAAAATCTAATCATTTTACGTCAGGCCGAAATAAAACTTAAGTTTAAAATTTAATGTTTTTTTCTTTATCCGTTTTCGATTCTTCAAATTTCGAAATTTACACATTTTCTCAAATATCTCGAATACGGTCCATTTTAGAGAAATTATGTATAGGTTAAAAATTATATTACAAACAACTTTTGTTTGAACAATTTTTATAAAAAAATATTTTTTTACATCTTGTCAAATTTCTCGAATACGGACCATTTTAGGAAAATTTTGTATAGAACAAAAATTATAGATAATAATATAAGAAGTAACTTTTACCTGAAGAATTTTCTTCCCCAAACGTAAATAACAGATATATTCCATAAAATATAAAAAATGACCACCTATAAAGTATCCCCCCAGGTTCCGACACTGCCCAAAAACTAATCAGCACATTGGACGCTGGAACAAAGCTTAAGTTTAAAATTTGGTGTTTTTCTGTGTATCGGTTCATGAGTTATGCGACACACAGACACACACAGACATCATCGCGAAAATAGTCAAAACGGATTCAGGGGACCCCAAAACGTAAAAATCCGTCGAAAACTCGAGGTCGAAAAAAAATCATGATTCCTATACTTTCCTTATACAGATAGGAAAGTAAAAATGGATGTACTCAGATTCATAAATATATTTCATACATACATTTTGAATAACTGAAATAGAATGACCATTAACAGATGACAATTGACATATAAAGAGTGTTTGTTTTAGTTTTAGGAGCAGATATGACAATATCATCGATAGATACCATCTTAACTGTTACAGTAATCTTTAGGCTAGTTTTTCTTTTAAAAACTCCAAAGTTGCTATCGCAGGGGAGAAACGAATGTCCCCGAACAGGAAAACGGTGAATGGTTTTCTGAAAGTTTCCAGTATCTACTAGCGCAAGACACATTTTTATCATCGTATGGGTCCGGTTTTGCCCGGGGCATCCATCGCTGTATAAATATAGATCAGATACTTCAGCAGGAACATTATTATGTAGTCATAAATAAATGAGCCCACTTCATTTGTGCTTTTTTTGGCAACACCCTCGTGATTTGTACATCTGTGAATTGTCATCTTTTAGATTATGAATACAAAAAGTATTCACCCATAATTGCCTTAAATAAAATATTGTAGTGTATGTGGAAGTGGTAAATTCTGCTTGAAGTCTAATGCAAGTCCTATAATTTCTGGATTTGCTTTCGATTCGTCTGTGGTATTCTTGAGGGCATTAAAAAATTTCTTCTCCTTTTGTAAACAGTCATTTCCGCTTGTACGGCAAGTTTTACCTTTTCTGATAAATGTGGAGATTTTAAGTTTGTTCCAACATGCGCGAAAACCGTAATATTACCGTACAAATCGTGCGCTCTACCCAAAAATTATATACAGCGCATGATTTGTACGGTAATATTACGGTTTTCGTGCGTGTTTGAAACAAACCTATAATTTTCACGGATAGATCTTCACATGTACAGTAGACATCAATTTATGGACGACAACATCGCAGTGCAAAATTTTCGTTAAATATTTTTAAATAGAATTTGTATTTAACTTTTGTGGTAGGGAATTTATCTTTGAATAAGCCAAACATTCTTTTAACCTCAAGCCTAGCATCTAAGTATTGAATGCAACGACCAGAATAATGCGTATTTTTTGTAGAAAAAGACTGAATGTGGTCATTAATCTGGTGACGTAATAATTTTGGAATGCAATGTGTCTTTGGATTTTTGCCTCTTTTTGTCTTTAGGCGTTTCTGCTTTAAAAAGCAACTGGGTTATTCGTAGAGTACATTTTTCAGATACACATACAAATGCTTTTCAGCAGACTTTTACGCGACTATTGTTTTTCATTACAAACTATTCAAAACAAGCTTGTAATTTAGATTTTTGCCGATTTTCTATAACACATGGCCTCCTTCGTTTAATAGGTTTACATTCGATCAACTGTTGCAAATGGAAGTCTTGTTCATTTTTGCTGCTTAAGCTGTGAAACACAAGCATGGATTGTTGCTCTGCCAAGATTACTTTCTTTCTTATTTTGCAACTATAAACAATAACAAACTTACCTCTAAAAAAGGTACCACTTACCAATTAGATGTTTGACAAATAGTTTTTGCAGGAACTTATTTTCCACCGTAATTTGTGTATTCAGTTCCTTCTATATTGGATTTCTTTTGTGGGTTTCAAGATGTTTTAATTTTCTTTTGTTACTCATTGTCACTGCAACTGCTTCACTCGCCATTTTAAAGTGACTGACGATAGGAAACAAGAGTTTTGCACAGTTCATCAGAATGGTAATACATGAGTGAGAGCTGAATGAAACTAAGTCCGCGACTTAGTTTCATTCAATCCTCGCTGCAATTTAAGTACACATTAACAGTACGTCTGTTTTTGAAACTTAGTTCATTTCAACACCAAACAGTTGGGGACATTATTTTGTATAGCAATCCATTGAAAATATACTTTAGGTGAAAAACATATGTATATAAAAATATAAATAAAATGTGAACAATCATATTAAAAAAATAACAAAACTCTTTATTACTAAATCCGTTCTCTGAATGTTTTGCTGAGATTTTTGTTATTTTGGAAAATGTTTTACTGATTTTTTTTTATTTGTTTAACAATTTAATATTAAGAGCCAGAGTGTTATAAAACTTTGGTCTTAGATAATTATTTAGTTTTGGTACTTTAATGTACATGTTAAGTGTAGTAAAAAATTTTAAACTCTTTATTGTGCTGGTTAACAATATGTGGCTTCAGAGCTTAATTTATAAATTTTTTATATCATTTTTGTTTCGATTTATTTTTATAATAATTTTTAGTTTTTGATAAGTTTATTTAAATTATTTCTAAACAATTTATAGTTATTTTGCTTGTTAACATTATATTTTTTATTTGTTTCTTAAGTTTATCTCTATTTTTTATGGAATTAATTAGACCATTTGTTATTCACGGTTTTATTTTTTTATGAGTTTAAATTTTAATATTTTGAGTGATTTGATAAATTTCAATATATACCAACAGTTTTGATTCTTAAATATTCCAAAGTCGGTCTTGGAAAATCAAATTATTTTGATCTAGGTCTAATCACAATCCCCTTCTACGGAGCAAATTATCACATTTTAGGCTTACATGCACCCTGTTGCAATTTTTTGCGGCAATTTGTAAAAGTCTCCTTGATAACTCTGGTGTAGCATCTGGCATGGGTTATATGGTTATTGACCTGTTAATTAGTGCTCGCCCAATTTTTAAAAAGTGCATAAATTTAATTGCATTTTTAAATTTTTTTTATATATTTTTGGATTCTACAATCTATCTCGTTTTTGTAATCATTTGTACATCATTCGCTTCTTTTACAGTGAACTACTGTTGCCCTCGAGGCAGGTTAGGAGGAATTTCACAACAAAGTCCTAGATTTTTCAAAAATTCCACGGCATCTCTGAATCGACGGTCTATAATCACCGTTTAACACAGGCTTTGTTTGAAGCCAGTATCTACAAACTTTTGACAGCTGTGGTACTGTGGTCTACATGGGCGTATTAAGTAGTTTTTTCATCGGAATCCGAAGGATTATTTTGTAACGGACGGATTTAAAGAAAAATGCAAATCAAACATAAAATTTTATTTTACAAAAAGTAAACTACGCTATTTTTTAATAAAATTATAAGGAAATAACACGTAATGTAATAGCTTTCTATGTGTTCTAACTTAACTCTTTGATAGGTAGCGATATTTGAGTTCGTGTGTAAATTGTGGAATACAAAAATAATAACAAGTATTACAAATTAAAAATTAAAAAAAACCGACTTCAAAAACGTGCAGATGCCACATCTTAACCAAATTTATATGGGACCACCCCTGAGGTACCCCCTTACTAACAAAAAAAGAATCGTATAAATCGGACAAGGTGGTAAAGCATTATCGCTTAACATACATAAAAAATGAAGAGTTTGAGGATTTTCTCATGGATCCAATTATTAGATTTTGACAAAATTTATATGGGACCACCCCTACAGTAGCCCCTTTCTAACAAAAAAAGAATTATTGAAATCGGACACCGTGTTAAAAAATTATCGCTGAACATACATAAAAAATGAAGAGTTTGAGGATTTTCTCATGGACCCAATTATTAGATTTCGACTAAATTTATATGGGACCACCCCTGAAATACCCCCTATCTAACAAAAAAAGAATCATTGAAATCGGACACTGTGTTAAAGAATAATCGCTGAACATACATAAAAAAAAAATATATCGCGACGAATTGATAACCTCCTCCTTTTTTGAAGTCTGTTAAAAATAGGGATAAAGGCCATTTTTCGGCGCAATCTATTAGGTTAGGGCATATTATTTGTTAAAATGGAAGTCTTCCTTCTGGCATTTTGACAATATGGATACAATAAGTCTAAGTATAATTACATTAAAGTTTATTAATACTACAGCAGGTTAGGGTAACCATACATACAGCATTTCACTAAATTTGCTGCGTTTGAAAAGTAACCTCTTTTTACTCGAAGCCTTTCTTTTATTATATCTGTGGCTTCTCGATAAGATCTGCTCCGTGGTCTTTTAATGCAGAGCTGGTACCTCTAGTAAGATCTATTTACTCTGAATTAAATTTAAGAGAGAAATATTAATAAAAAAAACTTCAGACATAAATTAGAACATGGTTTATTTTTTAGTGAAAGCAAAAGGCGAAAAATATCACAGCTAAAAATTCACTTTACTTTGCAACAAACGCCACTATACGAGAGATCAAATTTGATTTAAAAGAAAGGTTTAAGTTTATTATTTTAATGAAAACCGAAAACAACCAAATCCATAGCCGGTCTTTTATTTCACATAATTTCGATGATCACGTGACTAAAAATTCTAGCTCTACTCCGATCCAGGAGGTACTTTTTAAACGTAGAAATTGTACAACCCTTTTTACTGAAATGTAACAAATAAGACAAAAGCGTAATACATATAACTTTTCTGTTGTATTAATCTAAAAAAATAGGTCCACCGGTCCTCGACGTGATTTCTCTGTGAATGGTATCTTTGGAAACTTAAAAAAAAGTCTTCACCTCACCAAAGTTCATCATCAATGTTGTATTATCCAGCAATGGGCTAAACTAAACATGGTCACCCTACAGTAGGTATATACTGTTGATTTATATTTATTCAGAACAAGTTTGATAAACAAGCATACTATTCAATCATTTTTACAAAATCATGTTGAAAAGTTTAGCTAAAAGTAGCTGGTTTACCCTGTTGAATGCCTTGAAAAATTCCATCACTCTCAGTCAGTGATTTGTTAAATAAAATACTAAAAGGATGTCATATGATGTATACCAGATTAACGAAAATAAATTCAGAAATACCATGAGGGCAAAAACTTAAGCTTTTACGGAGAATTTAAAGTTTTCGAAAACCCCTCTAACATTTATGTTTCGTATCAATATCACATTTATTATTAAAAACATAAAAACAATTTATTGATTTGATGAGTAAGATAAAATGGAGTGGTTTTACCGTGCAGTTCTAGCCTATGAAGATTCAAACATTAAAAATGTTAATACATACGATTTTTGTCAAACAAGTATAATTACAGGAATTAAAGAATTTAATATAACAATAGCAGTGAGTTATTAATATAATTAATTGTATGAATTAAACTTTTATAGGAAATAGAGGAAATACAGGGATTTCTTAAAAAAATATAGAAATCAACTAACTAAAATAAATAGTGTATACAAAACATGATTCTAAAAACAATAATATTAATAAACGGAAAAAGGTATAGGGCGAAGGTCATCAAGGTAGTAATAGTGGACATTTCCCGAAAAAGAAAAATTACAAAAAAAAAAGGGAATGTGAACAGTAGTCACGTGTTTCTGACTATTGGTCTTCATCAGTACGGTGGCAATACTAACACAACTATAGGAAAGTAGCATTTCAAGAAAATTGCTGTTAGAATTAACTGTGTATGTTTACATAAAGAAGCAAAATAATATTAATTAATACGCCTTAAATTTGGAATAGAATACAATGTCTGGTGAAGTTGTATTTGAATTTTGTATCAACTCAAAATTGCTATTTTTTTGAGTGGGTTTGGGTATTGTGTATTGATGGTGCGATATATTCTTTTTTAATTAGATACATAACGTAGTATCTACATTAGTATTGAAACATTAATATAACAATACTTAAATTAAAAAAATTACACAATGGTGTCTGGTGCCGCCTATGTGTTTTATTTAATTACCAATGAAAGGAGGTAGAACCACCCAAAATGTATCTTTTGGAACAAATAATACACTTCTTAGTCATTTTTACCCTTAAAACTAATAAATATCGTTTAAAAAACACACTAGAAACTGAAAAACTTTAATAAGGCGTTCTGGGAATATAAAAACACAGAAATTTTAAAATCAAAATTGACAATTCCCAACTGCTCCTTGACAGTTGTGAGAATTTTGGCGCTGCTATTTAAAATAGACGAATCACGTCGAAGACCATGGAGAAAGAGAAAGTAATAGATAAAACGGTTCATACTGGATTCAAACAAATCCAGACCGTAAGGCATCTATTATTCATTTGTTTATCTGAGTCTATAATAAATATGTCTCTTTGGCTGACCCAACCTCAAAAATTGTTTTTCCTGCTGCATATTGTCAATCAAAATTGATACGTCAATGTCATTGTTATGTGAATAACCCTCAAATAAAAATTGTTATATTATAGTTGCCTGAACAATTTATTTTTACAACATTGTTGGCTAAGGTTTTTGTAAAGTATTGATCTTTCCAGTTTAGTTTTTTATATCGTTATAGTGTACCACGCCATTGACGAATATTGGGGGAAATTTTCATATTTTTGGAATTGCAATATATTTGATATTTAAGATTCTTGTGTCTTTCGCCAGAGGATTATATTGATTGCTTATTTGAATTTCATTTGTGGACGTATTTTGTTCTGTTCTTTGTATTTTTTCTTTCTCTTTGTGCTTATTATTTCTTGCCAATCGTGTTTGCTGTTTCTATTTTTCTACTTTTTCCTTGCTAATTGATGACATTCTCTGTTTTTATTATTTATGTACGTAGTGTTTATTAGCACTATTTGCTGTTGTAATCACTAATTGTGAGCTATTTGCATTGATATTTGTTGGCTGAATGGTGGTTGCATATTTGGGAAAAGAGGTTGAGTTGGATGACAGTGTTTGTGAAATTTGTAGATGGATGACCCTGTACAAAATTTTATTGCTCGTGAATTGATTGACCAACACTATCATAAGACAATTTTCCAAATCCATGTATTAATTGACTGTGCAGAAAATTTTATGCATTTCTTCCGAAAATCGTTTACGTAACTATATATAGCTTGCCTTAACTTACTATATATTAAAGAATTCACTTTTGTTTTACTTTGGCTTACTTTTTAGACATTATTTTCACATACTCTTTATCAGAATTTGTTGGTTCACTAAATCTATTGATAATTTTCTGCGAAATATTTAATGTTTTCGCATCCATTTGGTTGTACCTCTTTCCAAAAGCCTCGCAAATAAATATGTGTCTCTTAAAATAGGAAACTACGTTTAGAATTGTTTAGAAGTTTTTGATTGATCACTAACGCCCATATGCACCGTTTTAAAATCTAATCCAGATTTGCAAATCTCGTTTAAATGGCTAGTTAATATTTTCTATGCACCGGCTACGGATTAGATAATCGAGTTTAGTAATCTGACAACACTGGAATTTTATAAATTTCACAAAAAAGAGAAGAAGAAAACGTCAGATTCGAGTAGGAAAAATGTTTGTCAGAGGATAAGAGGCCGATGAAAATAGAAGCCCTATTTTTTAAATGTACCAAAACCGTAAACACACTGTAAAACGCATACCGAATTCTACGCAGGGTGAAAAAAAAATGCCCAATGATTTTATAAAAATAATTCTATAGTAAGATGGCGATTACCATTATGTTAATTATTGGTAATTTTAACATATACACATACAAGCTGCTGTATTTCAAGCTTTTTATGCAAAACGATATACCTATGTGAATACTTTATTCCCTATACTGTGCATGTTCAAAACTAGATATGACATATCAGTATTTAAAAGTAGACAAAATCAGATAAATATATGTACCTATTGCTTACTTTTTTTTATATTTTTCAACGTATCTGGATTTGCCATCTAACTACAGAATTATGCTGTAACGTTAGAATATAAAAAAACCTCTTAAAAATGACAAAGTTGCCCATCGTATAAAAATATTCACTTCTCTAGTAATTTTGTCAAGAATCTTTATCATCTTCCAAGAAAAGCTGGTATCCTATTTCCGATTTTTATTAAAATTCAAATAAAAGAAACACAAATAGAAAGTTCCAAATATACTGACAAAACATTGACATCTTGTTGACGTAAGAAAATCTCGATTAGATAGTTTGATCCACCGATGTCGACGGATTAGAATAAAATCGGATTAAGAATTATTTTTATTACGGTGCATCGCTAAAAATGGTACTAAACGCGATTAAACCCTTAATCTGGATTAAACGTGTACGGTGCATACGGGCGTTAATCGGTAAAAAAATTTTGTTGAATACCTATAAAAACTTGATATCAAAATATAAAAATAACTACCACCTATGTTATGTTGGAGGAGCCCAGTTCGGTAATTTTTCTCCTTCATTTGGTTTGGAGGTGTTCTGCGAATCTATTAATTTTTTGTATATTATTTCTAGCCCAGATACCATCTGTATTTCTAATTGAAGCATTCTGCACACTGAGCCTTTTTAATCGCTTTGTGGCTTTTCATAGACAATAATTAGTGGATTTATCGTTTGAAAACTCACTAAGGTACTACCACTATGCAAAAAATTATGTCTGATCCCTTGCTTTGTGAAAAACAAAAACAAATCGATCCCACGGGAAACGTACATTTTTTTGGGATAAAAAGTAGCCTATGTGCTATTCCAGACTATAATCTATATTTATGCCAAATTTCATCCAGATCCGTTCGGCCGTTCTTGCGTGACTGAGCAACAAACATTAATCCATCCATTTATGTATTTATATGATTTTAGAGTAATTTAATCTTAGAAAATTGAATTATCCACTTCAAAAGACGCGCAGTGTACATTGTTATTCTTATCTTAACTATACAGGGATATTTTTCATTAATTATAAGGGACTGGATCATAAAGAGAGCAATTAAAGCACGTGTTTAAAAATACTTGTCATTTTTTAATACGTAATAAAAGTTAATTCTTTTATTGGATACTTTAAAGTGAACTTTAAATAAAAGTTTTCTTTGTTTAAATCCGTCTTTACGGTTCGATTATGAAATTGCCCCTAATAGCACTATTTTTTTTCAGATTCCGGAGGATTTGAAGAACTGGTTTATGTTTTGATTTCACCATTATGAATCCAAAAAGCAACACCACACAACTGTATCACTATTTAATAGTTTATACTTATAGAAGAAACTGAAATTTGAACAAGCATTTGCTGATGTACTACTACAGTTGACATAATCGAAAAGTGTTTCTTTTGAAATACAAAATAGGCGCTGAAAATATGTCCTAGTTCTGAACTACCAGTTACCAGGTTCTACAGAATGTTTTGAAGAGGGTTAATTGGAGATTCTAATAAAACTGGAACTGCCATCATTCCTTGGAGGAACTTACGGTTTCTACATAGTTTCTATTGTGTATTCTGTATTTCATGACAAATTTTATATTTTTTCGCAATATTTTTTTTTGGTATAATGTCAAAAAATACGTAATATATGCATTTTTCAAGACACAGGTTACGAAAACCTGTAATTGTCTTTTTCTTTTCACCAGTATATCAACCAGTTTAATATTTGTTCTATTGATTTTCAGATCGAAGATAATTGAGAAGACGTTTGATTTCAACACTTTGTAGTCCCAACTATTGGGTGTAAAAGATCTAAATGTTGGCATCGTTAGTTTGTCATGGTTAAAGATTAGTTTTTGATTTTGTTTTCACCAATAATTTATAGTATTATCGTTAATTCTGAAGGTGGTGTTATATTATTTCAATATACTGAATAATACTTATAAATGCAGCAGTGCTTGGCAGTAATTTTTCCGAAAATGCTGTTTAGATGGCGTGATATGTTCTTATCAGAAAACACTTTGATCTTATTTATTAAATTTTTTTTATAAATGAGATATGATATGTAGGGGTGGGCAAAATAATCTTCCAGAACAGGCCAGTTCACTCAACAATTGAATATGGTTTGGTTGAATTATCTTCATCTATCGTAGCTTTTTAATTTATTTAGATAGTAAAACTCAGCCTCTTTATCAGTTCTTGTAACATCTCCATTTGTGGTTATGCGAATTCTTAACCGGCTGAACCAAGTTACTAGTACACTTTTCATCTCCCCAGCATTCTCTTTCAATCTCTCAAAAATTAGTTTAGCTTGAGAGCTCGCTGTGTTCCAATCAACAGGACAATTTTTCACATTTACTTGTTTATCACGTTATAATTTTATCATTGTTTCTATCTTGGCTATAATACCTGTGTAGGTAACATTATCCATTATCAGCTATGTCACTTATGTTCTTTTAGTAAATGAAATGTGAGTTTGCATTTGCAAAAATCCCGAAAAAACTAATAAAAATGATCTGTATTTTTACGACGAAGTGAACACTATAAAAATACGACTCTGCATTTAACTGCATAACAGTTTATTAAATAAAAGAATATGTACGATACTTATATACTTACAGCATGGTCTCGCATAGCTCAATCTACTCAACATGGTGTTAATGCAGTAGCAACCTTGTTCATTGCGAACAAATGAAATCGGCATTAGCACAGCAGCATCGGTTTTATTAATAACAAAAAATGTATAGTTTTAATTTTATGGAACATTTAACTCCTTCAACAAAAAATCGCTTGTCACAAACTTTTATTCAAAACCAAGCAGAAAGTGTGGCATCTACCTAGTTTGTCGAGTGAGTCGAGAGTGAAACAATCTACAAATCTAAATCTTAAAATTATCGTCTCCTATGCTCAGAATAAGAACACGGTTTTCATACCCCAGCTGAAAGTTGTTAATTTATTGATTATTTAGGTAGAATTATCCAGAAAAAATAATGTCACGTCTGGCTTAACCCTTTAACGCGCAAAATTATTTATCGAATTGATTTTAACGTAACGTTAGTCAGGGTGTTTGGGGGTACCTAAGGAACCATTTCTATGACATTTTTTGGTCATATGCTCAAGGGCGCAGCCAGGATTTATAATAGGGGGGGGGGGGGGGGGGCAAACCCTGGTCCCTGGTCGTCCAAAATGTAAAATTTTGGGATAAAAAGAAAAGGCAAATGAAAACAAAACTTTGAGATTTTAATTATACTTAAATTAAACTAACATTTTTCTTGGGTTTAAACTAAATTTATCCAAAACTTTCTTCACTATGCAGTCCTGATTTTCCTTCAAAAATTTTCGATGCACACTCTTGAAACAACCCAGTGAGTCTGTCATCACCCATTGTACTCCTGAGCCAGGTTTTTACCCTTCGTAGGGTACTGAACGATCTTTCCACGGTAGCAGTAGTGGATGGGAAAGCACTTAATGTTAGCAGTGCGTGCCTTGTTGCAGGAAAAAAAAAACATTAGCTTCCTCCAAAAGTGCAGCCACTTCAATGTCCTTTTATTTGTCTTCTGCTAAATTCTTTTTCTTCCACATATTGTACCACAAATCTAATTCTGCAGAGACATCACCCAACCTATAAAATTCCATGAAAGATTCTGCATTATTTTTAAAATCTTTTGAAGCCATTTTAAGCATACTTGAAGGATGAAGATAAGTTAAAGCAGGTGTATTTTAGTTGGAGAATCTAGCATCCAAAGACGAAGTTAAAGAATCAAGATAGGGGATGATTATTGACGGCTTCCAGTATTCAATTGCAGACTCAGATGGTTGATTACTTCTGTGTACTTGCTTTTGAGTTACTCGTGGTACTGAGAACTCAACCCCTACTTTCTCTGCTATATCAAGTGATTTTTAAAATAAATCATAACATTTTCGACATCTTGTCGATCTTCTTTGATTACATCTAGAATATCATCAATGTTTCTTCACCATAACCAAATCCATACTTTTACCTTGTAAAACATTTACAACGGGTTCCAAAATTGCAGAGTATCTTGCAATTATGTATAAGCCTATGATGAATATTGATTTAGTAACTGCACAGTGCAATTGGTAGGCAGATTTTCTTGTTGCATAGTTTCCTTGGACAGACAGATGTTCTAGTGCTTTAACAATGTCAGTGAAGCTTCCTGAAAATTGTTTTATGCTCTTATATTTTTCCAACCATCTGGTCTCACAGAGCCTTGAAAGATTTGGAACCGATTTCCTACGGGCTGGCGATTCACGAAAGAAGGTTGTGTCTTTAACCGTTGCAGTTGTTTCTTATTTCTGGTAGCTTGCTAGTATCATTGACCACAAAATTTAGTCTGTGACTGGAGCAATGGAAAAATAAAGATTTAGCGTACTTTTTTTTAAGAATGGCCTGTACAACACCTTTGCCGGCCATCGTGGAACACCCGTCAAATCCGAATCCCAGACAATTATAGGCGGAAAAATTATTATCTTCTAAAAAACTTTGAATTGCGCTAGGGTTTGTATAAGCATCTTGACATTTTAACTCAATGTAGCCTTCAAATTCCTCCCCGATTATTTTTTGGCTTTCATCATAGAACCTTAATCCAATAGAATGCTCTTTTCTAGCGATATCTGCTGTTTCATCAGCCATTACAACATAAGCTTTTGCCCATTTACAGTCTTCGATTATTTTTTCTTTGATAACTTCATCGCATAATTGTATGATCTCATTTTGAATTGTTGGTGAGGTATAGACTGCGTTTTTT
Organism: Psylliodes chrysocephalus; assembly: GCA_927349885.1. Classification (NCBI taxonomy): domain Eukaryota; kingdom Metazoa; phylum Arthropoda; class Insecta; order Coleoptera; family Chrysomelidae; genus Psylliodes; species Psylliodes chrysocephalus. Next base: position 53,350,486 of record OV651820.1, read on the forward strand.
GACATTTATCCAAATGGCTCTTTAGCTTCTCATCACCAGAGTCAATCCTCAAATTTAAAAGGTCAAAGAAAACTCCCTCCTTTCCTTCTTTTCCTCTAAGCGGCAAATCATGAGTTCCACAAAATATTATGCATGAAATAATTGCTGACAATATTTATTTTCTTCAATCGTCTTATGGTGCTCCATTTGAAACTGGACATCAACAGGAGCATTTTCAAGAAATGCTTTTGCAGCAGCTGTTGAAGATTTGTGGTAATGGCTGCCAACGTGCTTTCTACAATCTTCATGTACATCCTTAAAGTTCATGTAAGGCCTTACCATAAATGACCCCAAAACTCCTTTAACTGTAGCAATTCTTGGCGGAAATAAAACACAATACAAACATAGAGCACCTTTCAAACGACTTGAGTAGGGTAAGGGTGGGCAAAGTGGCTACGCTAAGGAAAAATATTTTTTTTTTGAAAAGAAAATATTGAAAATAGCAAATGAAACTTTGACGTTAGTTTGGTTATTTAGCTATAAGCAAAAAAAAATGTTGGCTTAATTAAATTTTCTTAATGAGATAACATAACTAACCCCCAACCCTACCAAATGGCCACTTTGCCCGAAGGGGTAGGGCAAAATGGCCACTGAGTAGCCACTTTGCCGATATAAAAAACTATGTTATCTGTTGCCATTTTATTAATTATTTATCTGCAGATGTCACAAACTCATTATCTTCTTCCTCGCACCCAGCACAAGCCTCGTGTGCCCAGAGTTGACAACTTGAGCACTTGATCCATCCTTCTCTTTCTCTTGACTTAGAAAAATACTCCACACAAAACAAGCATTCAGTGTCACTGTCATCGGAATCCTCAAACAAAATACGTTTAGTTGATTTCGATTTGTTTTTCCCTGCAACTTCTCTTTTTTGCTTCTTCCTTCTTTTTATCCTTTTTCTCGTTTTTTAATTCTAGTTTGATTTTCTTTTGTCTTTCTTTTTCTTCTCTTTCTTCCTTCGCTGCTTCAAGGTCATTCTTGTATGGGCTTGATGTCAAAATGGCCGAGGTTCCTTTTTTCCGGATACTTTTTCTTTTGGTAATGTTTGTCTTAGGGATTGGTAGAATATCTTTAGGACTTACTGCAAATGAGGATGAACTACTGGGCAAGGCGTGTTTGTTTCTCGCAGATGAAGTACTTGGAGTGGAGAGCAGGTTTACAGCACATGATATACTGGGCTTGATGAGTGTGCTTTTAGCTGACAGACCTGTCTTGATGAATTTCCGTGGATGAGAAAAAATGCACTGTTGGGATCTCCGGAACCTACAGTGATTTTTGCCTTGTTACCATAAAATGATACTACAGGAATCGAATTGTTGGGTTGAGGATCTGCAGATCTGCCGTCAGTCTTATCAGAATTGGTTTCATCTTGGTCTGAATCCTGTGACTCACAATTAACATCAGCTGGTGGTGCTTCAGCTAAGGAGTCCTCTTGGTACGAATTCTGTGACTCACGATTAACATCAGCTGGTGGGACTTGGGCCAAGGGATTGGAGATATCTGTGGTCGCTGCTGGAGCGAATTCGTCTTCAGAAAACACATTTCTGTTGATTGGAACTATACCACATCTCCGAAATCCTTTTACAGCAATGGTCAGAGTAGCTGCATTCAAAAAAGCTTCCCCAAGAAGGCGGGACACTTGATATTGTGTTACAACCCTACCAGGATTATTTCGCAAGAATCTCTCCACTGCTTGAACATAATGAGTGTTCAGTGGCCCCATAAAAGATACATCCAGTGGCTGCAACTTATGAGTGTAATGTGGTGGAAGGCAAACTCCCTAGCCTTTACAATGAAATCAAGGTTTTTTTGTGTGTGTAGCGTGTCCATCCAGTATTAGCAATACTGGGTCTTATCTTGATGGTTTGGCATACTTCAGGAAATGTTCAAACCGTTGAATAAATATCTCACTCAGCATCCATCCTGAGGGGTGGCAACAAAATGTCCCAGGTGGAGCACCATCTTTAAGTTCTTCTTTCATCCGCTGTCTCGGAAATACAGTGGCGGCTTGTGGGAGATGAAATGGGAGGGTCAAAGTAAAAAGTGCCTCAAAAGTGGCTTTATTTCTGGTTTTCTAAATAGGGAATATAAAAAAAAATCTTTAAAATAAAGAAATCAACCAGTTTTTGTTTAATTAGTTAAAATATATTTGTTTAAACGGTTTTAAATTTTAGATCAACTCTTCGGTCTTTAACATTTGAAAAATGATTGATAACACGCTCATTAAAATTAACAATACTGTTTATAAACGGTTTCTCTATACTTAACATGGCCAACGCAAGAGAGTCTTTCTTGTCCCATAGTATTCCGTAAAAATGTCTTTATTCTCTTTAATTTAGAGAAACATCGTTCGCTTTCTACAGTTGTCATCGGTAACGTACAAAGTGTACTCAACAGTTTGACAGTTTCCGAAAAAGTTACATTAAGATTATTGTTAATAAATAATTGGAGCATTGGTACGGCTCCAGAACTTTTAGCAAAATCATCCCGTTCATAAATAACTTTTAGTTCAGTTTTAAGTTTTAAATAATTTACACTAGAAAAGTTTTCTTTTACTGATTTTAAAATATGGTCCGGAAAATTATTTTTGTATTGTTCAAACTGATCAATAAAATAATTGAGCGATTACTAAATGGTCACTAAAACTAAAACGGTGGTTTATTTCAGATATTATGTCACAAACTTCCAAAGCGACTTGACGATTAGAATCTTCATTTTTTCTTGGTCTTTTAGCACTAAGTGTGATAGATGAAGGCATTTCTGAAGATATTTAATTTATTTTGAATTGAAGCTTTAAATGAGTCGTATGTATTTTTTTACCAATATAACATCAATACCGCGTTTTTGAAGTTGACTGAAAAAAGTTTAACCAATACACAAAATCTACACTTTGCAAAAATATCTTTAACCCAATCGCCTGATTAATTGTATTGGAATCTTCTCTAGAGAACCCAGAATATCAACCTGATATAGAAATACAGTTTCCACACAACGTGCGTTAAAATACCATCTTGTCGGTACGGCTCTAGGTAAACGAACTTTAACAAATTCGTCGAGAACTGCTGTACGTTTTGGAGATCGACTAAAAAATGTAGAAAACCCCTGTAAATTGGCAAAAAAAATTTTTTAGGTTTTTATTTTGACTAGCTGCTTTTTGCAGTATTAAGTTTAATTGGTGGGCATAGCAATGAATAAAATTAGCAGCAGGATATCGTTCTCTATTTTTTTTGCACTCCACCTAATCGTCCACTCATAGTAGATGCTCCATCATAACTTTGTCCAATTAAGCTCGCGTTGATTACGTCCCTGCCCTTTGTACACACCGCCCGTCGCTACTACCGATTGAATGATTTAGTGAGGTCTTCGGACTGAGCGCGGTGGCGTTTCGGCGTCGTCGATGCTTCGGAAAGATGACCAAACTTGATCATTTAGAGGAAGTAAAAGTCGTAACAATTGGTTAATTTTTTTTTCGATTTGGGTTTACGTAAAGGGGGGGGGGGGGGGGGAAAGGGGAAGGAGGGAAATATTTCGATAGAATTGGTAGAAAAAACGGGACAGTTGAAGAAGAGAATTGTGGGGGGGGAAAGGGGAAGGAGGGAAATATTTCGATAGAATTGGTAGAAAAAACGGGAAAGTTGAAGAAGAGAATTGGGGGGGGGAAAGGGGAAGGAGGGAAATATTTCGATAGAATTTGTAGAAAAAACGGGAAAGTTGAAGAAGAGAATTGGGGGGGAAAGGGGAAGGAGGGAAATATTTCGATAGAATTTGTAGAAAAAACGGGAAAGTTGAAGAAGAGAATTGGGGGGGGAAAGGGGAAGGAGAGAAATATTTCGATAGAATTTGTAGAAAAAACGGGAAAGTTGAAGAAGAAGAGAATTGGGGAAACGTCTGTTACTTCTTCTCTTAGGAAGAGTTAAAAGTAAATATTTCGATAGAATTCTAGGGAAAAACGGGAAAGTTGAAGAAAAAAAAAAGAGAATTGGGAAAACACCTGGTACTTCTCTTAGGAAGAGGTAAAAGTAAATATTTCGATAGAATTAGAGGAAAAAACGGGAAAGTTGAAGAAGAAGAGAAATGGGGAAACGCCTGTTACTTCTTCTCTTAGGAAGAGGTAAAAGTAAATAATTCGATAGAATTAGAGGAAAAAACGGGAAAGTTGAAGAAAAAAAAAAGATAATTGGGAAAACGCCTGTTACTTCTTCTCTTAGGAAGAGGTAAAAGTAAATATTTCGATAGAATTAGAGGAAAAAAACGGGAAAGTTGAAGAAGAAGAGAATTGGGGAAACGCCTGTTACTTCTTCTCTTAGGAAGAGGTAAAAGTAAATATTTCGATAGAATTAGAGGAAAAAACGGGAAAGTTGAAGAAGAAGAGAATTGGGGAAACGCCTGTTACTTCTTCTCTTAGGAAGAGGTAAAAGTAAATATTTCGATAGAATTAGAGGAAAAACGGGAAAGTTGAAGAAAAAAAAAAGAGAATTGGGAAAACGCCTGTTACTTCTTCTCTTAGGAAGAGGTAAAAGTAAATATTTCGATAGAATTTATAGAGGACGCGGATAAGATGAAACATATATTTGTTTCAATAATAAGGATATCTAATAAAACAAATTAAAATAAATTATTAAATTTGAATAATAACAAATTGATTGTATATTGTGCAGCGACCCCTTCGGGGACGCTGGCGGATTAAAAAAATATTTTTTGTTTAGTGTTTTATGATTGTGGATTTCACATTCATTCATATTAATTATTTTTATCTTTTTTTTTTTCATTTATTTTTAATTATACATTTTTCAAATGTCTTTTTATTGCTTAAATACACAACATATATAGTAATATTTAATAATATAGTATAAAAATTGCATAAAATATTAATAATTTATTGAGCATAATATAAATAATACATATAATATGATACATACCTTTTTTACTTTTCTGGACCATAAAACGAAATTTATTACTTACGGTTTTCCTTGTTTTGTATATTTTTTTTTATTTCTTATTTTTTTTTTAAATCATTTTTTTTAAATTTTTTTTTTGTTTCTTTTTTTCTTTATTTAATTTTTTTTTATTAATATTTTTTACATATTTTTTTTTATTTTTTTTTGTTTTTTTTATTTTTTTTTTTCATTTTTTTTTGTTTTTTATATTTTTTTTTTGTTTTTTTTTCTTTTTTCTTTTGTATTATTATAATTATATAGGTTTTTTTTTCAAAGTAATAAATAAAAGACTGATTAAATTCAAACAAATATTTATTTTTTCAAAAATATAATTTTAAAAAACAATATTAAAACAAAAACAAAATATTTTCGTCACAATCGAGATTAGGTTTCTAGTCAAAATTGGTTTTAAAATACAAAGTCACAATCGGTGTTTCATTTACAAAGGTCATAATCGGTTTTTAATTTGTCACAATCGGGGGTTTGTGTCACAATCAGGAATTTGAAGGTCGTCACGATCATTACTTACTTTAAATATCATGTTTGGACATGTGTAGAGTGTATCTACATGTTATAATGTGCAATGCGCGTAAAAAAATACATGTACACATATAACATTGAAAACATATCTTTTTTTTTTATAATAAAATGTACCCATATTAGTTTTATAAAAGAAACTAAAAATTGTACAAATCATAAATATGTTTAAATTAATCATTATAATCACTATTTTTATATATATTTTTTATATCTTTTTGTTAATATGTAACTGTATATAATTTTTATATAATTTATAAAAATTATATATATGATGTAATTAAAAGTAATCTACATATACATAATTAATGTAAATTAATAAAAAGATATAAATTTACAATATGTTTGTGTTTTATAATATTAACAAAATGGAATAATAAAAATAATGTATGTTTTTCAATAAATATGCGATACTTGTAAAATTGTTATTTTCAAACTAAATATGGTCTCGGAAAAGTACAAAGGCGATTTTTACAAAATGTCTATTTTACAAACTTCAAACTTCTATGACAATTTCCACATAACAAATTTTTCTAACAATGTTCATCCAATGAAGAAGAAGAAGATGAAGAAGTACATTTTGTATCATTGATTGTTCCAAACTTTTCACAAAAGTATTTTCATAATTATATCTCCAAAAAATCCAACAACCTTTTTCGTATACGTACCTATATTTTTAGTTTTACTTGGTTTTATCATCGTTCGAAATCGCTTATTATTGTATATTTAACGTCTGTCGGGGGGCGAAGATCTGCCTCAGCTTTCTGCTCGTAGACCTCTCACCTCCGTCGTGTATTTACCCAAAGCAGTGGACTTGCTTGAAGTAGTCGTGGAAATTACACTCAAATTTTCTTATGTTTGGTTTTATTCACAGCTTTATTTACATGTATTTAACTTATAGTATATGTAGTTACAATGATGATGATAATGATATTAAGGCATTAGCAAGTTCAAGTTTCTTTTTATGTAGTATTTAGTAAATTAGTAAATTAATGTAAATTATTTTTGCCCCAGCTCGTAGCATGGTAGCAGTGTTGAATGAACGGATGAAAGCAACGCGATATAATGCACTGGTGCAAGGTGCGAATGCAATGGCCTTATTTTCTGACATATGCCGGTTATATAGTCGACTGTTGCTAAGCGTCTCTTGCACTTATGGAGGGGTTGAACTGACCGTGTCTCACATCGATATCGGTTTTACCAATGAGTGCAAGAGAGCTATTTAACGTTTTCTAGTTTTGTCTTTCTTTATGAACAGAAGAATAATGTTTTTCGTCGTAAGACTGTTTAGTAATTTCTAAAAATAGATTGTGAGCTTTGGTTTTGTTGAAGACTGCTTTGTAATTTCTAAAAATAGATTGTTAGCTTTGTGCACAGGGGCGGCTTTCAGATAAGTTGATTATTATAAAATGTTTTAAATAAATTAGACAATATTGATTTTTATTATAGGGTGATGCTTTAACTTGTTCGAACACCTTTGATTGGTTTTCGAACATACTGCCCGGCTCGGCAAGAGATGCAGGCTTTAGCGTGAACTAAATTTTGTTGGTGAATACCAATATTTCAGATATGATTATGTGATTGCTGCTCAGTGAAAGAAAACCGTAGTGGTTGAACTTGTCAGTGCCTATAACTTATTTTGGAGACTGACACATGATTATGCAAAAAAAAAATTTTATTATTAATTTGTAAGATTTAATTTATTTTTTGAGAGGCGCTTGACCTCGAAGGGTAAAGTGATACTCATAATTTGCACGATATACGTAAGAAGCGAATTATAAGAATTTAATCAATTCGTGAGAGCTTTGTAAGAGCCTGCTTACGAGGTTTTTGCAGGGCCCACTTTGGGGTTGCGGTATCAATTTTATATGTTCGTTAATAATGAAATGAAATAAGAAATTAAATACATTTAAAGAATGATTTTGTACCAAAGGACTGAATTTTATCACCAATAATGCTTGTTCTAGGCCTGCTGGCGAAGGTATCCCAATTCAACCTTCTCGCCCTGCCTCCGCGAACTACGCACCACACTGTGATCTTTTCGTTCCTTTGGGTAACACTCGGTTAACATCGGAATTCATAGTCCGAGTTTTCCTACTTCCATCCATTTCCCTGCGTATCACATACTCCAGGTAATGGTATAAACATAAAGGGCTTTAAGCTAAAGCCAACTTAAAAATATATATATAAAAAAATATGTACATAGGGTATCCACTTGCTATAATACAGTGGATCCCCGTGATACCTGATCACTGTCCTGGTTATCACTTTTAAAACCCTGGACTTTAGGTTATAACAAAAAGAAAGTTTATTGCGATAATTGATCTTCGTCAATATTGTCGTTTACTTGAAGTTGAACTATTTTAGAAATGGGTCTTACAAAGGTGCTGCCCTTTGTTAAAATTTTTACTGAGCGGACTTTGCCGTCTCTACCTTGGTATGTCTCCAGAACTCTTGCTAACGGCCACAATAACGGGGGTGTGTCTACATCTTTTATTAAAACAACTTCATTTACTTCAATATTTTTACGCGGTATCATCCATTTAGGCCTGTTTTGTAACCTATTTAAGTATTCTACTGACCATTTTTTCCAAAAAATTTGTTGTGTGTGTGTGCATTTTTGCCAAAAAGAGAGTCTATTTTCTTTAACATTTATAATATCTTTATCTGGGAGTGACATAAGAGCTGAACCAGTCAAAAAATGACCTGGCGTTAACGGTTGATCATCTGACGGGTCGTTAGACATTGAATATAAAGGTCGTGAATTTAAAATTGCTTCTATTTGAGTAAGTATTGTGTAAAATTGTTCAAACGTAAAACTGGAATTTCCTATTATTCTAACCAAGTGATATTTTGCGCTTTTTATAGCTGCTTCCCATATTCCACCCCAATGTGGAGCTCTGGGAGGAATAAATTTCCATTCAATTTCTTTTAATGTTAAATGATTAATGATAATTTCTTTATTTTTTGAATTCTTAAAAAAGTTGTAAATTTCTTTAAGTTTATTATTAGCTCCTACAAAGTTTGTTGCATTATCGCTATAGATTATTGACGGATAACCTCTACGTGCTATGAATCTTTTTAGAGTTGCTATGAAAGCTTCTGTTGATAAACTAGATACGAGTTCTAGGTGAACTGCCTTTGTAACCATACATACAAATATTGCTAAGTAGCATTTAGTTATAGGAGCTTTTTTAAGATTTGAAGATTTAATAAGAAATGGACCACCGAAGTCTATTCCGGTTTTTTGAAAAGGTCTCGACATTGTGACACGATCATGGGGCAAATCCGCCATGATCTGTTGTGCCGTTTCCGAATTGAATCTATGACAGATTGAACATTTAATTATAATTGATTTTATTTCTCTTAAACCGTTTAATGGCCAATATTTTAATCTTATATTTGAAAGAATATTTTGAGGACCGCTGTGTCCTAATCTAATATGTTCCAAGTTCAACAGTAACTTGACAACGTTGCATTTTGAAGGTAATAAAATTGGATATTTTTGATCAAATTGGATTGGAGCGTTTGTCAATCTGCCTCCGACTCTTATGAGTCCATCTGTATGAATGAAAGGTTTTAATTATTGAATTTGTTTATTTTTCATTAAGGTATTCGATTCAAGATTTTTTAATTCTTGTTTAAAATATTTTTGTTGAAGTTTTTTCATAATAAAATTTAATGCTTGGTCTAGCTCTATTATTGTTAATGGGCCTAATAATTTATTGCAGGGATTTGATATATTGTTTTTAAAACGCATAACGTACGCCACTGTACGTTGTAATTTAGTGAAATTTGAAAATTTGTTAAATATTAAATTCCAACATTCTATAGTATCATTTTCTTTTGAGCACGTGTGAAAAATAACTTTCTTGGCCTCTGGAGGCGAGGTTACCAAAGAAAAAGAATCCATGTCATTTAAATTCGTTGATTTATTATGTAAAAAGGTGGGGCCGTTAAACCACATATTAGATACTTCGTTTGAAAAGATTCCACGCGAGAGCATGTCCGCGGGATTTTGTTTTGACGAAATGTGCCGCCACTGGAAATTTTTTGATTGGTCCTGTATTTGTGACACCCTGTTACTCACATATACCGACCATCTAGATGGATGACTTTTAATCCAAGAAAGAGCTATCTGGGAGTCTGTCCATAAATTGATTGAATCAAATTGAATTTTATCATTAAAAATGTTTACTATTTTTACAGTTAATTTCGTAAGTAAATTCATTGCACAAAGTTCAAGTTTAGAAATAGTTAATATTTTACTTAAAGGTGCGACCCTGGATTTTGCTGCTATTAAATTGCATGATATGGTTTGATTATTGTAAAGAACTCTGATATAAATGTTGCAGCCGTACGCTACTGAGCTTGCATCCGCGAAGCCATGTACCTCAATTTTCTCATAGTTTACGTTGCTAAAAATCCATCTTGGTATTGAAATAGTTTTTACATATTTAATATATTCTAAAAATTTGTTCCATTCTGAAATAATTGCATTATCAGTAATTTTCTGGTCCCATTTTAATTTTGAAATCCACAATTTTTGCATTAAAAGTTTGCCTAGTACTATAATTGGGTTAATTAATCCCAACGGGTCGTAGCATTGAGCTATTGTGGACAAAATTATTCGTTTAGTTAAATTATTTGACTGAATTAAGGTGGGAGTTAAAATCTGAAAATTATCTGAGTTTGGATCCCAATGAAGTCCTAAAATTTTGCATGGGCTTTCGTTAAAGTTTAAATCAAGGGTTGAATTATCCATTAAGGGGTCATATTTGGCATTAGACCGTATTTTATGAAGAGTAAAATGAGAATTATTTAATATTGAATGTAAATCATTTTTTAATATTTCTAAGTCTGATATAGTATTAGCGCCTGTTAAAATATCGTCGACGTATGTTTGCTGGAGCAGAGACGCGGATGCTGCAGCTAAGTTTGCATTTTTTTCGGCTATGTCCTTTAACACGCGACATGCCAAATAAGGAGAACTTTTTTGACCAAAAGCAACTGTAGTCAGTTCAATACAATCAAATGGTGTGTCTGGAGTGTCTCTCTATAGCAAATTTTGTAAAAAAGTTTGATTGGGATTAATTTTAATCTGGCGGTACATTTTTTCTATGTCCCCGGTAAGTGCATATTTAAAAATTCTAAATCTCGATAAAATATCAAATAAATCAGGATGTACCTGAGGGCCTTTTAAAGTTATATCATTAACTGATAGTGACGACGAAGTTTTACATGAAAAATCGAACACCACCCGTATCTTAGTCGTTTCACTTGACTCACGACACACGCATAAATGTGGTACAAAATATTTACTATTATTAAATTGATCAGTAGTTTCCAATGGTATAATTTTAGCTTGATTTAATTCAATATATTCATATAATTGTTTTTTATAATCTGCAAGTAATTTTGGATTTTTGTGTAATTTATTTTCTTGATAACTGAATCGTTTTTTGGCCGTATAAAATGAATTTCCGAGCGCTACATACGCCTCTGGATCTGTTAATGGAATATCTACTTGGTACTGCCCATTTGGCAAAATAACAGTGGAATTTTTAAAAATTGTTTCGGCTTTCTCCTCTTCAGGAGATAAAATGACCGCTTTATTTGGAACTTCTTCTTGTTCCCAAAATGTTTCTAAAATATCGTCCAACTTTTCCTCCATTGGAAGTTGGCGTGAAGATGAGTTATTAATATTAAAAAATGAATGAGTAATTATTTTATTAGTACGAGAATTTTCATATTCAATGCATTGTTGTGGTACTGTTCCAGCCAGTAACCACCCGAAATGAGTATTTATAAGTGTGGGTAAATTTTTACCAAGAGTTCTGAAGCCACCCTGTAAAAATGTGTAATACATGTCCGCTCCTACCAGAATATCGATTTCAGAGGGAATATTAAACGTATTATCCGCTAAATTTTTTAAATAATAATTAGGGATTTGTAGATTTGGCACGTTTATTTGTACCTGTGGTAAATGTTGGGTTATTACATTAACTATTGCGCAAGATAAATTAAATTGTTTATTTTCGTTATATTTGGGTGCGATTCTAATGTCCACGGAGTGGGGGACCTCGCTGCTTGCGGTCATTATACCTGATATCATCAAATTATTTTTATATGGTGCGTAACCTAACTTTTTGTGTAATTTTCTCGTAATGAATGAATTTTGACTACCGCTGTCCAATAATATTTTTACGACAAACGGTTTTGCATATTTAGGAAATACTTTAGCTTGCGCTGTTGCCAGCAATACGTGGCTATTTTTATTAGAAAACGTAGATAATGACATTGCATTTTGAGCTTGTGATGAGGCGTCAATAACCGGAGTATTAATATTATTTGTAGCATTCTCAGCGGTAATTTGCTGATTATGATTATAAGAATAATTAGAATTTGAATAAGTAGTATGCATGCTATGATTAGTCACACGGGATTGATTTTGATTTGAGGCTCTATTGGCCGAGTAATTTTGTTGAGTATTAATATTTTGATAATTTGAATTTGAGGCTCTATTGGCCGAGTAATTTTGAGTATTTGTATTTCTTTGGTTTTTATAACATATAAATGCGTTATGCTTTCCTTGACATTCTCGACAAGTTTTTTCTGACGTGCAATTATTACTTTGATGCGTATTTGATAAACATTTATAACATAAATTACGTGCCTTTATGGCATTAGATCGCTCGAATGGCGTTAAATTTGTAAGTTCAGGACAATGATAAATTTTGTGATTTTTACTAGTACAATACGTACACACCCCGTAAGCAGCGGTGTCCCTGTGTCCTTGGACTGTGACAGTGTTTGTCTGTAAAAAAGTTTTATTTTGTCTTTCGTGTTTAAATGGATAATTTGTTTTGTTTGTTTGAGAGGTTCTAGGTTGATTAAAGGTGGAGCTAGCTGTATTTTCTAAAGTTAAACATTTATCCTCTAGGAAAGTGAAAAGTTGATTTATAGTAGTTAATTGGAATTTATCCACGCTCTGTTCAAAACTTTGTTTTGTAAAATAATCAAGTTTTTGCTCCAATAAGTAAACTAATAGTGAGTTTAAAAGCTCTTCATTATTTAAATTTAAATTGTATATTGAATCAATGATTGTTTTAGACGAATTAAGAAACTTGCGCATGCCTTGTTGGGTACATTTTTCGACATTTTGTATCGTAATTAGCTGGTAAAAAAAGTTATTTATTACTTGTTTTTTATTATTAAACCTTTTTTCTAATAATTCTAATGCTATTTGATAATTATCATTTGTTATTTGCAATTTATTAATTAACTGTAATGGTTCACCGGCTAAATATGATTTTAAATAAAAAAATTTCTCGCTATTAGACAATTTTTCGTTTTTCTCTATCAACGATTGAAATAAATCCATAAAACTTTGGTACTCTATTGGATTACCATTAAAACTAGGAATGTAAACTTCGGGCAATTTTACATTCTGCATATTTGAATTAGAATTTTGTTGTAAATGATCTAAATTTTGATTATCAGAACTATTTAATAAAATTTGTTTTAATTTTGCATATAGTTTTACATAATAGTTTTCGTACACCCTTCGTTCCTCATTTTCTGTTACGCGCAGTTCATCACTGATTAAATTATCTATTTCGTCTTGAGCGTCATTGAATTTTTCAAACTGCTTTTCTAACATATTTAACCGATACTGTGTTTCAATTTCATTAAATTCACCGTTTACCTGTTCAATTGAACGTATCCATGTATCAATACGTGTAATTTGACTTTTCGCGCCTGTACGAATTTTCTTAAAGTTTTCCATTTTTTAAAATAATCAGATAAAATTTATATATAAGCTATTATATTGTTGCATAGAGAGAAATTTGATTATTGAATTTGTTACCTTAAAAATTTTATTAATACATATAAAAAGAATTTGTCGAAATCTGTACCCCTTTTCTTAAATTTAATACACTACAAATAAATAAATATAGAAATTCGCAACTTTTCCTTTGCGATGAACTTTATGAAACAATTTGCTCAAATTTAACAAAATGTGAAGAAAAAAAATATTTTTAATAAGAATCAATATCTCGTAGTTGAATTGTAAATTGGAAATAACGAAAAAAATAAAGATAAAAAAGTTTGAAAGGACCGTTAAATTGGAAATAAAGAAAAAATAAATATAAAAAAGTTTGAAATTACCGTTATTCTTGCTTATGGCTTGTAGATTTCTTTAGAGATGATTTCTTGATTTTGCTTTCAATTCTTTAGAGATGATTTCTTTCGTCTAGGGGGTACCACGGGCTCGGTACAATCCTGTAGCGCCGTGATCTTTTTTCTTCTAATCAAATTTTTGCTGATTTCTTATTCGGCTCTGAAGGACCATGTCGGGGGGCGAAGATCTGCCTCAGCTTTCTGCTCGTAGACCTCTCACCTCCGTCGTGTATTTACCCAAAGCAGTGGACTTGCTTGAAGTAGTCGTGGAAATTACACTCAAATTTTCTTATGTTTGGTTTTATTCACAGCTTTATTTACATGTATTTAACTTATAGTATATGTAGTTACAATGATGATGATAATGATATTAAGGCATTAGCAAGTTCAAGTTTCTTTTTATGTAGTATTTAGTAAATTAGTAAATTAATGTAAATTATTTTTGCCCCAGCTCGTAGCATGGTAGCAGTGTTGAATGAACGGATGAAAGCAACGCGATATAATGCACTGGTGCAAGGTGCGAATGCAATGGCTTATTTTCTGACATATGCCGGTTATATAGTCGACTGTTGCTAAGCGTCTCTTGCACTTATGGAGGGGTTGAACTGACCGTGTCTCACATCGATAACGGTTTTACCAATGAGTGCAAGAGAGCTATTTAACGTTTTCTAGTTTTGTCTTTCTCTATGAACAGAAGAATAATGTTTTTCGTCGTAAGACTGTTTAGTAATTTCTAAAAATAGATTGTGAGCTTTGGTTTTGTTAAAGACTGCTTTGTAATTTCTAAAAATAGATTGTTAGCTTTGTGCACAGGGGCGGCTTTCAGATAAGTTGATTATTATAAAATGTTTTAAATAAATTAGACAATATTGATTTTTATTATAGGGTGATGCTTTAACTTGTTCGAACACCTTTGATTGGTTTTCGAACAACGTCTATTCCACATATAATAGTTTTAAATTTTTAGTTGAACAATAAAATAAAAATATATATGTATATATATAAAAGTAATGATTAAATAAGTAATGATCGTGACGACCTTTGAATATCATCGAGTCATCATCGTCGTTGTCAATGTAGCGGCGGGACGTTGTGCTGGAAAAATAACGTTGGTGGCGATGGTGGTAATGGCTACATTCGAAACGAAGAAAACGACAACGAATAAGGAGTAATCAGTCACATATAACAATCGTAATAACAACACTGATGGACGATAGTTGTCGTCGTCGATCGAGATATGACAGTAATAATCAAAATATCCATAATTGTGTTTCAACAATGGCCGTATTCCTCGTCGTGAAATATGTTTAAGAAACATAGAATAATCGGTTGAGTGACGCTGAATGCGTCAAATGATTGTTTTGTTTACGCTTTGTTTTTTGTAATTTCTTCAATTATATAAGTGAAAATAATTGAAGGGATTTTTAAAAAATATCATGATAAATCATGTATTTATAGATAAAAATAATTTTTTTAAATTACCACAATTTTGTTAAAATGTAGTAGTAACGTGTTGTATAATAGATAAGAAAAATATAAGAATAAATATATTTAGATTTTTTCTAATAGAATTGGAATAGTTTTGGGGAGGGGGTTATTTTATAAAGGAGAAAATATAAGTTATTGGAAAAGAAAATTGTTTATAAATTTTTATTCTATACACATATGATTTTTCTTAAATGGTTCGTATTTGAGAAATCTGAGAAAATATAAAAAATTCAAATTTTTATAAAAATTATTTGTTTTAATGAAGAAAAATATTAAATTTTATTTAAATTTGTTTACGACAATCTTACATAAAAATTTCATCGTATAATGCTAATGAAAACCAAAAGTTTTTTAAATTCTTATTGTCAGTTTTCTTTTTTGTAAATGTTGTTATATAATTTTATTAAAATTTATTCAACAATCTCGCAAATATATAAATATAAAATTTTTGTAACAATAATTTTATAGGTTTGTTTTGGTTTAAACAGAACCGTTAATTCCAATTTTCGAGATATCTTGAAATAAATGTATTGCTTGTGTATATATACATTGTTTCAACAATGTTAATTAAGCACATTTCGTTTATTAATATCTCTCGTTTCACAGACGATTAAAAAAAAATTAATTTTTTTAGTTACGTAAACGATACTTTCGTTAATCTTAAGGTTTGTTTCAATACGCGCAAAAACCGTAATATTACCGTACAAATCATACACTCTATGCAAAAAATTGTATACAGCGCATAATTTGTAAGATAATAATACGATTTTCGCGTATGTCGGAACAGACCATTAAATTTTAATTTTATTGAAGAATTGTTAAGAAACGTCATTTTGCGAGTCAACTATCTTAAGACGTTAAGCCCCGGGGCTTTAAAAGGAAACTTCACCCCAGACCGGACAACTTTTTTGCCAAATTTGAATAAAGATACGTATTATAGTTAAGAGTTATTTTAGTAATTTACAAAAAAAAAATATTTTTTGTAAAATAAAGCCGTGTACAAATTTGGTACACGCGGTCCATACAATTTTTTTTTTGCTCATTGTCGATATCCTGGACCATGTGTACCATATTATGTCACAATCGAAATCTTATAATTCTTTATTTGAAAAAGCTTACAACAAAATTATTTTTTTAGGGATGATACATGACTAGAACAAAAACATTTTATGCACATAAAATTAATGTTTATGCACGCTGCACAGAACAAATTAACGCGTTTAGTGTTTTTCATGGCAGACGCTCTTCCTTCTCTTTCCGAATATGTTTTGTAACACACTGAACACCTTCCTCTTTTTTCTTTTTCTTCAAGAGTGTGTCTAGGTGGCTCTTGCAAATTATTTGGCACATTATTTTGGGCCTGTAGTAAAGATGTGACAACTTTTTCACGAAAATTGGTGACACTCATTTTATTGCCAGTTACATGACTATAAACTACTAGGGCGTTTACCATCGCTGTGTTTGTTAACAGTTCTATAGCTACCTTACGGTACCATTTTATACTTCTGCGAACTGGAGAACTGTACGCTGCCTTCTGGTCTGAAACATCAATGAACGATTTTGCTGAATTGTATTCAACAATTGTTGAAGGTTTCGCGACTAGACCTCGTTTTGTTTGAATTTCAATCATTTGTGGCACTTCTTTGGTTGTTAAAAAAAGAACATCCCTCTTGTCTTTCCATTTTCCGACAATTGCTTTGGTATTACTCTGTAAAAATTTCATTTCGCCCCTCTTCAACTTTGCATCGACCACGGCCTTAGGATTATGTTTCCTATTAGAACGAAGTGTTCCAACCAAGTGGGTTTTATACTTATTCAGTTCATGGGCTAAGTGAACACTGGTATAAAAATTATCGGTATAAAGGGTTCTACCAGTATTTAGAAGTGGCTGCATAAGCTCCATCACCACTCTGGATGCCAAAGACTTTTCAGTGGGTTGTTCTTTTCCACCATAAATTTTAGTTGCGTACGTGAAGCCTCCTGTGACGCAAAGCTTAAAAATTTTGATGCCGTACTTATGTCGTTTTCCTGGAATGTACTGTAAAAAACTTAATCGCCCCCGAAATGGTACCATCGTCTCGTCTATACACAACGACAGTTGAGGTACACACATTTTTTGAAATTTAGTATTTAGCAAATCTACCAGAGGAGCAATTTTGTACAGCCTATCATTAGCCGGAGCCAATTGATTATCGGATATGTGGAAAAAATGTAGAAGTAATTCAAACCGATTTCTGCTAATACCACATATTTTTGAAATTTCGTTTGCATACAGAATATTTTTTGTACTCCAGTAGTCTCTCAGCTCCGGTTTCTTATCTAATCCCATCCAAATAATAAGAGCCAGAAAACGAAGTATTTCACGTTTATTTGTTGGCTTCCAGATATTTAGAAGCGAATGTTTGGTAATTGACTCATCAATAATCCCTTCTACTATTTTTTGTTCTGCATATTTGTTGGTTTCCTCAACCAACATATCCTGAATCATCTCGTCAATAAACAATAAGTAAAAATCAATTGGTTCATTTCCTTGAAGTTTTGCTATCTCTTCAGGATTAAATTCTGGACTTTCCGTAAAAGGAAATGTGTTTAGTTTTTCGGAAATACTCGCCTCCCTCCACTGTATTCGGTTATTTGTTAAAATAAAATCTGCATTATTTTCTTTTAAGTCTTCACCTGATGAATCGTGTTCTTCTGAAATACGTAGTAACGAATAGTCAATCGAAATTATCGTTAAAAATTCCTAAAAACTTACCTTCTTCAATTATTTCAACAGAATTCGAGCTAGGACCCGGCATTGGTTCTTGAATTAATTTCCGTATCTTTTTCGGGATCTCTACATCATCGCTATTACTACTACTACTACCCTCTGAGTCACTCTCCTCATATATTGGATCTCCGTCTGAGTCATCAAATTGCTCACTTATATCACTAAAATCTTCTTCCTCCAATATACGGCGAAGTTCATCATTTAACAACGGCTTTTTTCTATTAACTCGCGACATTTTATAACGTTTTAAAAAAATTATTAACTACGAAATACACAACAACGTACTGAGACCGATGTTTATCTGACAAATAGCTAATGTCAACTAAATAACCTAACCAAACTATTTTACGTCACGCTTTTCACGGACCAAGCAGATTTTGTATTCACTACAGACCGAACGATTCTATTAATCCATAAGAAATCATGTTAGCTGTGGTCCTAGGATAGCCACAGTAGTTTGATCGCGATCATATACTGTGGCCGTATTAGGTACGCACGGTCCCTTAGAAAACACTGTTGTGTACCAATATGGTACGCATGGGGCTTAACGTGTTAAGAAGAGGAAAATTAATTAAATTAAATATTATTTTTTAAAATTTTTGTTCTATAAAATATTTAAAAATTTAAGAAAATATTTTAAATAAAAATTGAATATTATATTATTTTCCATACATAATTTCTGTGTAAAAGGAACCATAATATTTAAAATATTTAAGAAAATGTGTAAATTTTGAATAAACTTCTACTCTGTCGAAACAATAGTAGATATATTTGTTGAAGAATGGGGAATTTTATAGGGATTAATTTTTATTATATTTTATGGAATAAATTTGTTATTTATAAGTTTAAAGAAGAAAATTCTTCTTTATTAAATGGGGGAATCGAGATAAAAAAAAAGATGATTGATAGAGGGAATTTGAGGTCGAAATTATAACCTTGAGGTGTAAAAGCAATTTTATTTGCGCTTTTACGATTATCAATTATGATATGAAATACAAAGCTTAGACAAAACATAAATTAATAAAAAATTCAATGTGATAATAGGATAGAATATTGATAAAATTTACAAAGAATGAATTTTACTCATTTTATTGTTATATATGATATATATAATTTGTTTATTATATAAATATTTATATTTTGTTTTGTATTTTTTATAGAAATAATAAAGATATTATTATTAATATATAAAATCAAAACAAAATTTGAAACTGACATTAATATGCCAGTAAACCGAGAGAGAAAAAAACTATGATTCTGAAATGCGAGAAAACGCATTACACAACATGTTTGACGTCGACGAACACAGTCATTGTCTAACAGGACTAAAACGGGATATCAAAGATGACCGATATCATCTCATTTTTACGAAGAAATAATTAATTGAAAACATCAGATGCATTTGAGATGTTAAAAATGTTGTAATACGTGATAAAAAAGATTAAATGTAAACTTTCTAAACTTTAGAAGTCAAGTGATAAAATGACAATATTAAGTTAGAAGTTTATACATAGCTTGTATTTAATAATTATCACGTGTTATGTCATAGTAGTAGTAGTAGTAGTAGTGGGATAAAGATTTTAGAAAATATTAAATTTCTGACATAGAATGGACATCTCATATCAAATCGAGATATAAAAAATGTGCGTGTGCATATGTATAATTTAAACAATTACTACCTATTACACAGATAAATGCGGAGATGTAAATGTATAAATAGATGTAAATTTATAAATAAATAAATAAACACACAAATACTCGATAAGAAAAAATGCATCAGATGTAGATATTCAAATGATATTAGGAAACTATATTTTTATAGTTGAAAAAATTTTTAGGAAAAAAAATTTATGAAAATATATTGGTAAAAGAAATGTTACCAAAAATGTTTTTATTAATGATATAAAAATTTGTTATTTATACTTGTGTAAGACAGTAATTATAAATTTGAAAATTTTTTATATGTATGTATGCATGTATATAATACATGTATATATTGACAAAAATATCAATGACGTTTGTCAAATAATGATAATAAGATTGAATATCATTTTAAATTTGTTCACGACATATAATTATGTCGATTGTTATATTAATAAATATTTAAAATTGCGTTCGATAATGGCGAATCAAACGACAATATTCAAAACAAAAGAAAAGGATTTGTCTTTACAAGTAAAAAAAAATTAAATAGAGAAAATATTATATTAATATTTTTTAATGATTAAAATATCAATAATCATATATATAGTCAAATATTGTATATGAATTAAAGACAATTATTATATAATTGTGATTAATAATTATATATGTAATTTTAAAATGGTGTGATTTTTCTAGTAAAATTTATCAAAAAAAAAAAAGAAAAATACACATATATTATTTTACAATTATTTGTTACACGTATTATGATAACAAATTGTACAATAACGAAATATTGTAAATATGCGTACATAAAAACTTGCACAAATAATTGTAATTAAAATAAAATTAAATAAATACGCACCAATTAGTGTGAATGTTTTAATTCAAAAACAAACCTCTTATACTTAAATGTATTAAATTTTCAACCATTTGAAAATTAAAACAAATTTTTTTTAAAAAATTTTGTTTTTTTTTGTATTTTTTTTAAATATTTTATAATTAAACAAATTATTTGTTGTACCATCATCTGTATTATCTGTACATAACAAATATTTGTGTACGACGCCGTAGAGAAAAATATATACTAAATTGATGCGCATTTATTTAAAATTATTTATTATTTGTTGGTAAAAATGAGAGGATATACTACTATTAATTATATAAATAATTTATAATTTTTCATTTAAATGTATGTTTACACGATATGACTTTTGCATTTGCAAAGAGGTTCAAACATGTAAATATATTGAGATATATGTATATATATGTATATAAATTGAAATGTAAAATAATATCCAATATTATAAAATTTGAATAATTTATATAGTTATTTTATTTATAATTCAAAAAAAAAATACATAAACATATATTATTTGTTTATGTATATATATTATATAAACAAAAAATTATTTCAAAAGAATAATTTTAAAAATTTACATTCTTATTTTCAATATCTCTTCAAAATTAGATGAGATAATGATTTGATTTGATTCGAAAAAAAAAAGGTTGATATTTACGCTTTTTGGTGATACCTATAAAAATAATTTTTTGAATGTTTTATAAAATACATATAAAAAGTATACTTCGAAATTCGAAGATACAAAAAAACACACATTTATCAAAAAATCTAACAGGGCGAAAAGATCGCATCTGATAGTGATTTGAAAATGGTGAATCGACGATGAAGATGGTATACCGTAAACGTAAATATGAAAAACTCATCATCCCCTCTGTGACAATGGAATTATCGTATAGAGAATATTTGGGAAATGTAATAAGAAATGTTGTGTGTAATTAACAAATTACATAATATACCATATTTTTTTGGTAATATTAGTGTATAATCATTTCAATAGTAGAAATATATTTAAACTATTGGCACCAACTCATACTATAATTTTAGATGAGATGCCTAAATTTTATTAAATAATACATAATAAGCCTAATGAGACTTAAATGTTGTAAAAAGGATAGTAGTAGTAACTATTTACTTTTTTTTTGTTATTAAAAAACACAATATGTGTGTATAGATATCAAATTTATTTCAATAATAAATCGTTTTTTCGTTATCGTTTGGATTACATTCCACAAATATATATTTGAAATATTTTAAATACATATACTTATGTGTATGTATATTATATATTGTAAATTTATTTGTATATATATATAATAAAAATATATATTAATTTATTTGAAATTGATTATAATCAAAATTATATTATTATAAATTTGTTTAATTGAAAAAGAAAATTAAAATTTTAAATTTAAATAAAAACATATAATGCCATGATTGCCTCCGCCGCGACAGTAATAGCATTGAAAAGAAATTTATTCAAAAAGTAAATTTTACGAAAAAAAAAGAAAAAAAATTTTTTTTTCGTTATAAATGAAAATATAAAAATTTTCATTATTATCATACGAAAAGTATGTACGAAAAATACGTAAAACATAGCGAAAATATACAAAAAAGAATATTTTGTATATGTGTGTATGTTTGTGTATTTTTACGTAGAAAATGCACAAAAATAATAATGTGCGTGCAAATAGAGATAATTCCATTATTACAGACATGCTAAAAAAGTTAATCCGTTTTCTCCAAAAACATTAAAACGATACGTTTCAATGATTTGTCGAAAACTTCCAAATCGTACACCTTCTTGTCATTATAAACGGTCCACGTGGAGTGTGACATCGAAGAAGATAAATGTGACGACGATGAACTGTGCTGTGTACGTAAAACGGCGTAATAATGGCCGCTGGACATCGTCTCACCGATATGGTAGACGGCAGAATTCAAACGAAATCGTTTGTTATCGATGACAATATCGTCCGGATTGAAATCGTCACCGAAACAATCGTACCTTTGAATTCGCCCGGTGTCGTCGTAATTAACAAACCATAAGACCAAATACGAATGAATCGAAGTGAGGCGAATACGATTGTCGAAAACTGTCGCCCTATTGTTGGATGACACAAAAGAAGAAGATTGGGCGCAATTTTCGCAATTTCGTCGCTCTGAAGTACGATATCGGAATAAATTTTGGAAACGGTATGGACTTTTGCCGGCCACAGCAGGTCGTACCATTAAAGTCGCGTTTCCCAATCGGACGTTATCTGCGTCGTTCGACGTTTGCAAATGCTCGCATCGGACGCATATAACGTCCGTTCGAGAACGTACCTCAATCGATTCGACAAACTGGGGCGGACAAAGAGGCACCAACGACTCTAGAAATTCTTGACAATCTTGTTGGCGTCGATTGACAAATGTGCCGCCTACGGCACGACGAATTGCCAACGTATTGTCAGATCGGATGGATAGAATATCGATAAACAAACTGTCAAATTCGGATCTTCTTGCCTGAATGTATCTAACGAAAAGTGGCAAATTCAATAAACAATTGACAGCAGAATTGGCATAACATGAAACTCCGTCCGCATTATTAAGACCGGTGTTGCGACGGCGGAGGCAGCGATTACGAAAGCCAATCAACGTCGAAGAACGACGACGATCGCTTTTGCTGCTCTCACATTCGCCGCCATCAACACCCACGCCGCTAGTAGAAGAAGACAACGACGACAATCGAAGACTACGACGTCGTCGTTGTTGTTGTTTAACATCACCACCTTTACGACCTATAGCGGCGTCAATTGGAACCAATGGAATAATCAAACGTTTAGAAAACATGGAATTGTTACTCGTCGACGTAACAATTCGTTTACGGGGGGAAGTGGAAGTAACGGACGGAGCGTTTTCTTTCTCGACAACCTTTACCTTATCGGTATTAGAAGATTCCATATATTGAGATATGATGGACGCGTCTAATACGACAGAAAGTTGCGACGATATGGGATTAACTTTTTTAGTCGAAGTACTCGGAACGTCTTTAATAGTAGTTTGACGCTGTCGCTTCTGTTCCTGTTTCTTTGATCGTTTCGATCGTGGTGGTGTTAATAGTGTTGATGATGGTCGTTTTTTTGTTTTACCTGTGTGTGTTGAGGGTGTAATATTGGTAACGTCAACATCGACGTCGACCAGTCGATCGTTGACGTTGACTAAATCAACAGCACCGGCAACTGAGGTCGTGGAAGAAGGTTCGTCAAATGTTAAAGACTTAGCCACTGTTGCGGCCCCAACAGCGGCTTTTTTACTATTCGTCGTCTTCTTAGACGACGAACGTAACGGCTTCGACGGTGGTACGGGATTTACTGGTTTTATGGTATGTACCGAAACAATATTAATAGAAGATTTCGATTTCCCTGCGATGTTTATGAGATTTGGTAAATTATTTGCCGCCGAAACAGTAGAGGAAGGTGCGGCATCGGAGGTGGACCACGGTAACCACCCTTTTCGACGTAGAAGATCAGACATTAATCTGAAACGTGGATTTTGTGATGAAGTATAAGAATTGAGAATGATAGGTTTGTGATGACTAAAAATGGTTTCCCCTACACAGGCCAAAGTAAAATTCGTATTGGTCAAACACCAATCTATACTTGTATTCGCCATTGTCGTAGATGTAGCTGTGCGTTGGCCTGTCGCACTATCTGTCGTAGCTAATAAATTAACTAACGACGAATCAACACATAGGAATTTTTTCAACAGACTATTTCTCCCGTAATCTACGTTAAAATCACCTACTATGACCAACGGTCGGTCGAAATTAACGCATTCTTTCAAGAATTCCATCGATTCCTCGATCGTCGCCGTGGCCGGTAAATATAATGTATAAATATAAAAAGCCGATAAAATCTCGCAGCATACGATGTGCATATAACTACACACCCCGCGGTTGGTTTTTCGGATTTTATCAGAGACGAAATTGACCCGGTGAATGTTATCCGCCCTTGTTAGAATTAAAATCCCGCACGGTTTTCGTCCACCTGTCGGATGAGTGGTTGTCGTTCGAGAGGGAGGAGGAACGACGGAAGAAGCATGATGAACGGTTGACGGTGGAATCGAAGAATCAACAAAATTTTGATGCGGATTTTTTTGATAAACAGGTCGATAATGTTCGAAGGAAACGACATCGCTGTCGAGTAACCACGTCTCGACGAAACACAGTATGTCCGAACGACAAAACTGTGCATTGGACGTGTGTAACGTTCATTTTTGGCCCCACGAATTAATAAAATTGTTTTGGCTTACCTGGTTAATCATACGAAAAAAAAGGTTAAAATCGTATTGATGATATCACTATTATTTTTGTCATTAACTAATTTCATCTGTATTCTAACTTTTGGACATCATTATTACAATTTATTCCATCTCACCACTAGTATAAGACTTTGTACATTGGTCATATTTGCGGTATAGTGTTCCCTGTTTTAATTTGCCAGACTCTCCTAAAAATAGACCAAGTTTCGTTGTAGATTTATATATATTATGTATTATAGTCTCACCTTTGGGTAATTAATTATTTACGATACCATTCTTTAAGATTTTCTTTGTTTATTTTGTTACAGATGTCAGGTTAGGTTAATGTTTTTTAAGTATGACAGTGAATGACATAAACGTCATTTGACGACAGATCACCGACAAGTGTCATGTTGGTGGGACGTTCCAATATCGGGCTCAGAACCCGAGGTAAGGTAGTTTCACAATGAGCGATTTTCAGTCGTGAGGGATTTTTTGGCGATCGCTGTTGTATTAATTTTTGTCGGGAACAGTTTCCCAAATGTAGTTATACTGTATATAAATATAGTTTTTAGGGTACCTTTCGTAAATGGTCTGTTAAGTTATATAGTGGGGAATTCTTGAGGATGAATTTCTGAACCCACTTGACATTTATCGGAAAGGGATTTCGGCCATTTTGGACGGCTGACGTATTGTTTTTTTCTGTCAGTGGGTATTCAGTCACGAGAGACGATTTTTGTGTCGAAATAGAATTTTCTTAATATTTAGCCCCATCGGCTTACCCTAATTAAAGGGGATTTTAGATTCTATTTCATGGTTAATTGTGGGTAAATGGACATTTCGTATTTTGAGGGGAATTTTAGTGAATTGGTAAATTCCCATGGTCATTGGTCCAGCCCATATCTAATATAGGATTTTAACGCAATAATCGGGAGTTCACAGCATTTGGAGTGTGGAATATTGTTGTACTGTGAATCATCTCACGTGGTTCTCATCCTTGAAAGGCTACCAAGTTAACCCTTTACGAAAAAGGTATGTTTTGTATATATTAGGTTATGTTACCAACCATGTGTAACAGAATTTTAATTATTGGAGCTCATAATACTGTTTATGACTCACTGTTGAGCCAATGTAGTTTTTCTTTATCCTAGATACTGAATATTTTCTAGTTTATGTACATTTTTGGGTAATCCTATAGTTCGGGATACTTGAGTCAATGTGTATTGACATTTTTCTTTGTAATATTTTAAGGGTTTAACCCAGGGGGTTGTTAGCCCAAGATTCGACGACAGTTTGACCCAAGGGATTGTTGACCCAGGATTTCAACAGTTGAACACAGAGGGTTATATCGTCCGGAGTTCAACGGTTTCATCGTGGACTCATCGAGGGGACACAGAACATTGGTATGCTAGCCACCTAGTTTACTTGTAGCTAGATTTACAAGAATGTTTCTTGTTCTGGATAGGAAGATGGGAACGCTATGAAAGAAGACACCCTACTATCAGGTTTTTCTTATACGTTATATTGAAGGTTTCATGCGTGCATTGTTAAATTATACATTCACTTTCAACCGAATGTTGTCAAGGTATTCTCAACATTATTTATACTTTTGAGCACAGAATGTTCTAGGGTTCTTTCACTCATAACTTAAGTATTATCAAATGTTACATCGTTTAATTGATTAATATTTTAAATTTTTACTTAATTTAAGCACTTAATGCTGATGTAGTAATCCTTCGGGTCGCAGAACACTTGGACTGCTTCCACGTTTAAGTTGTAATTCTTCAGTTATTAAGGGCTACTGCCATAATTTTACTTTATTCAATTTATTCATTATTAGATGCACCAGACTTAACGATTAAGTTAAGCAATCTCAGAAGACCCGTGTGGGGGCAGAGATTAAGTAACCTCTTCCAATCTGGGAGTTTAAGTAAATAACCTCTGTGTCTGAAGTCCTTTGTGTATCTTTGTATTTTTATTTTTTTTGATATTTTTATTTAGTTTTATGAATTATACTTAATTATAAAATTTCATGGTTTAATAATTTTCTTTTGGGTAGTTTGGTCTTAACCAAAAGTTAAGCAGATATCGCCTTCCAATTTGGAGAGGGTTATAAGATTATAAAGATTATAAGTTTACTGTTTTTATAATATATGAAGTAGTATAGGTACGGTGATGCACAATATTTAAGTTAACTATTATATTATATTTTTTTATGTAAGGTGGAAATTAATGTTTTGCGCAAGCGTCATGCCTGGTACCAAGCTAACGACGAACCGTTCCATACTTTGATACATTTATTAATTTTTTTTTTGGGTTATGCATATACATACACTGTGTAAGTTTTTCCTTTTAATTTCCTCCAACTTTTTTTTTATTATCTAAGCCATCAGGTAATTAGTTTGTATATTTACTAAATATTTTTTTTTTCTTTATAAAGGAACATAAGTTGAGGTTTGTCTTTTATTTCTTTCCTCATTTACTGGGTTTTTGGGGAAATAGGATCATAGTTTGGCCACTATATAGACCCAGTTGGCGCCTATTTATTTGTCTACTATTTCCGGAATTATTGTAAGCTATCCACCCCCGAAGGTTGACACCGGAACAACCGAAACTTGTGTAACCGTAGTAGACAACATTTTTAATTGTAGTTAATACTTTAATAATTTTTTTTTTTTGTTTAAAAAATTTTGGTGGAATCACCAAGTTCATTTTGTAGGTTACATTTTTGGCGCCCAACGTGGGGCCGTCGTGTTTAAAATATTATATTTTGAGTAATTACCTTGGCTTTTTGATGAATATAAGTCTTAGATAAATTTCATGCTGATAGAATTGAGTATATGTATATGCATTTACCATTTGTAAGAACTGAATAGTGTACCAATTTGATTCATTGATTCACCTTTTTAAATGATTTTTACTATTTGAATTTTGAGTATTTAAAAAAAGGTCAACTAATTGTGTATTATAGTTGAAATTTTGACTTTATTATTATTTTTGCACTATAGTATATTTTGGAACTTATATTTATATCGAGTTTATGAGTTCTGATATTAAGATGGCTCGTAAAATGTTTATTAATCGTTTGGAGAAAGAGGAGCTTGAGTGGGAACTCCGCTTTAGAGGTCTCAATGTTGGCACCGCAGAAGAGATGCGATCTCAACTTTCTATGGCTCTGCGTATGGAAAAAGCTGGTGATAGTTTTAAGTACCCTAGTTATCCTTTTAAGTTTGCTGATGATGAGGCTGCTCTTTCCAGGAAATGTGTGGAGTTAGACGCTTTGTTAAGTAGTTATAGTGGGAGTAATAATGTCAGCGAGACTCAGAAACTGCAGAGTAAGTTGTCACACACATGGAATAGGTTTGATCAAATGGATACTGCTGGAGATGTAACACTTGAAGGCAAAAGAACAGAAATATTGACCAAATTGATTAGTTTGCATGATGAGTTTCAGACGAAATCGCGACCACCTCCTAGTAAAGATGCTATTGTACCAGCTGCATTGAGTGGTCGTGACCAGTAATCTAGATGGACAATTTTTGAATGGTGTGCAAAATGCTGCTACTTCGTCTCCTGTTGTTAGTATTCCACATGCTTCTTCTCAGGCTAATATTTCACAAACTAATATTTCGCAGGCTAATATATCTCATAGCCTGAATTCTAAAATGGTACCGCCACATAAGTGGGGATTAGAAAAGTTTTCTGGATCATCTAGGTCTTTGTCCATTACAGCTTTTCTCGAACGAGTAGAAGAACTTCGTATCGCTCGCCATGTTCCATCAGAAATATTGTTAGATTCAGGTGTTGATTTGTTTTCCGACAAAGCTTATCAATTCTACAAGGATGTCAGGCTTCGTGCTCACAGTTGGTGTGAATTAAAAGATGAGTTCAAACGAGAGTATTTAACTGCACATCATACTGATGATTTGTTTGATGAACTCAGAAAAAGGACACAACATTCGTCTGAGTCTATAGGTGTTTATCTTGCTGTTATGTCTAGTTATTTTAGTAGGTTGGGATGTTTTGTGCCTGAAAATGCAAAAATGTCAATTATTATTAAGAATTTACACCCTTTTTATCAAGATAGATTGAGAGATCCACTCCCTAGTACTGTAGAGGAGTTGAGACAAGTATGTCGTCGTATGGAGGATAGACGTGATGCTATAAATAGCTATGTTGAGCCTAACAGTCGAAGAGGTAATGTATTAGAAAGAGATTTGGCTTTCGTCGATGTTGACACACGTCAAGTAGATCGTTTGGAGGTAGATAGTATGTCGATTGGTAAAGAGTCGTCAGTTGTATGTTATCGGTGTAAGAAACCTGGACATCGAGCAATTGGTTGTCTTCTTCCCAAGCAGCTGAAATGTTTTAAATGTCAGCGTGAAGGTTATACAGTGAGGACTTGTCCAAGGTGTAACCAGGGAAACGAAGTCAGGCGCTCTTAACTGGTCGAAAGAGTAGTGCTGTACAACGTTCGACTAAAGTTCAACCCATTCTTGACTATATTTTGGATCATGCTAGGGATGATGAAAGGCCCTATCTTAAGGTAAACGTATTTGGTGTTGAGTTATTAGGTCTTTTGGATTCGGGTGCGTCGAAGACTATTGTAGGTAGTACTGGTTGGAAACTTTTGCAGACTTTAGGTTTAGAAGTTGATACTTCGAAGAAAACTAGTTGTAGGGTTGCGAATGGACAGATGTGTGAGTGTATTGGTGAGTGTTTGGTTCCATTTGCCCTTCGAGATCAAGTCAAGATTATTCCTGTTTTAGTAGTGTTAGATGTTCCACATGTTCTTATTTTGGGTGCTGATTTTTGGAGAATAATGGGGGTTGTACCAGATCTTAGACATAATGAGTGGCATTTTTCAGAGTCTTCCGTTGATATTGCCACAGTAGATCATCTTAGGAGCAGTTTTACGCTTAGTGATTTGCAGAAAGCTCGTTTGGATGCTGTAATTGAGCATAATAAAGTTTTAATGGGGACTAGTTTAGGGTGTTCTAATGTTGCTGAACACACAATTGTTTGTCATTCTCGACCCATTAAACAAAGGTATTACCCAGTTTCTCCGGTGATGCAGGAACATATTGATAAGGAGTTGGAAGAAATGCTTCGTCTTGGTGTTATTGAGAAATCTAACAGCCCGTGGAGTTCGCCGATTTTACTGGTGAAGAAGAAGGATGGTACTTTTCGCTTTTGCGTGGATTATCGCAAGTTGAACGCTGTAACTGAAAGGGATAGTTACCCTCTTCCTTATATTACCAATACTTTGGACAAACTTCGTAATGCCCATTATTTATCCACATTGGATATCAAATCTGCATATTGGCAGGTAAAGGTGGCTGAGTCTTCAAGGCCTTTTACAGCTTTTACTGTCCCTGGACGTGGGTTATTTCAGTTTAACCGAATGCCCTTTGGACTCCATAATGCCCCTGCGACGTGGCAACGCCTTATTGATCAAGTTCTTGGACCCGAGCTGGAACCTAACGTTTTCACCTATCTAGACGATGTAGTAATTGTTACTCAGACCTTCGAGGAACATTTGGTTATTTTAGAGGAAGTTTTTAGGCGTATTAGGGAAGCCAATTTGACTGTTAGTTGGGATAAGTGTTATTTTTGTCGTCCCCAATTGAAGTATTTAGGGTATGTTATAGATGGGACTGGACTTCATGTGGATCCTGACAAGGTCAAGGCTATGTTGTTGTTACCTACGCCTAAATGTGTTAAAGATGTTCGTGGTGTGATAGGAACTTTCTCATGGTACCGCAGGTTTATTCCCGATTTTTCCACTTTGATTTCACCAATTACGGCTTTGTTGCGTAAGGGTAGGAAGTTTAGCTGGACACCAGAGTGTGCTGTTTCATTTGATAAGATTAAGGAATGTTTGGTGAAGGCCCCTGTGCTCAGTTGTCCTGATTATAATTTTCCATTTGAAGTTCATTGTGATGCTAGTGGTTATGGACTTGGTGCTGTCCTCGTTCAGATTCATCCAGATGGGGATCGAGTAATTAGTTATTTGAGTCGTTCGTTGACTAAGCAGGAACGTGTTTATTCCACTACGGAGCGTGAATGTTTGGCTGTTCTATGGGCAGTAGAGAAACTTAGACCGTATTTAGAGGGTGTCTCATTTACAGTAATCACCGATCATTATTCCCTGGTTTGGTTACAAAATCTAAAGGACCCTGCTGGTCGATTAG
Source organism: Psylliodes chrysocephalus (assembly GCA_927349885.1). Taxonomy (NCBI): domain Eukaryota; kingdom Metazoa; phylum Arthropoda; class Insecta; order Coleoptera; family Chrysomelidae; genus Psylliodes; species Psylliodes chrysocephalus. The sequence continues at coordinate 53,381,416 of OV651820.1, forward strand.
CCAGATGGAGTGTCAAACTCCAACAATACGACTTTAAGATTGTTCATCGCAAGGGTAAAGATCATGTTGTGCCGGATACTTTGTCTAGGGCTATACCGGATGTTGAGATTAGTGAGGTTTCTGTTGTTAAAGATCGTTGGTACAGTGGTATGATAGATAAGGTGTTAAAACACCCTATAAAGTACTCACAGTGGCGAGTCATTGATGGTAAGCTATTCAAACACATTAGAACAAATTATAAGACTTTAGGAGATGTTGCTGACGATTGGAAAGAAGTTGTTCCTAAAGGGGATAGGCGAGGGGTTATGCAACAATTGCATGATTTGCCTTTAGCTGGACACATGGGTGTGTTGAAAACTTTTAAGCGTGTTAGTGAAAGGTTTTATTGGGTCAAACTTAGGTCAGATGTGGCTGCGTTTGTTAGGAATTGTTCGGTTTGTGCAGCGCATAAGGTTGACCAGAGTGGCCCTAAAGGACATATGACACCCCAACCCAGAGCTACCCGTCCTTGGGAAATTATTTCTACTGACTTGATAGGTCCACTACCTCGATCCATGGCTGGCAATAGATTCATCTTAGTCGTTGTCGATCTGTTCACCAAGTTTACGCTTACTTTTCCTTTGAAATCCTCTACTGCACCAATAGTAGCTAAACGAATTGAAGAGGGGGTATTTTTGTTGTTTGGTATTCCGCGTTTGTTGCTTTGCGATAATGGTCCACAGTTTACTTCGGGAGCGTTCTCTTCATTAATGAAGGAGTATGAAGTTTCGGTACGGTTTAACGCCCATTATCATCCTCAGGCGAATCCTACTGAAAGGTATAATAGGACTTTAAAAACGATGTTGGCTATGTATGTTTCTGATAATCATCGAAAGTGGGACGTTGACTTAGCAAAAGTGACTTGTGCTATACGTACTTCTTTTAATGAGTCTACTAAACAGACTCCTTACTATCTTAATTTTGGGAGAAATATGGTCTTAAAGGGTAGCGAATTTGCAATTAAAGATAAACTGAGAGATTGTTCTGCTGACACTGGTATTAATAATGTTGAGAATAACAAGGCATTTGATGATTTGTTTAAGGACGTCAGGGAACGACTAGATAAAGCTTCGCAGAAAAACGAAAGTGTTTATAATCTTCGGCGACGTAGGGAGGAATTGCTTCCTCATCAATTGGTTTGGCGTAAGAATTTTGTTTCTTCTGATGCTGCACGGTACTATACTAAGAAACTAGCACCTCGATGGGTTGGTCCCTATTTAGTTAAGAAAAAGGTATCTCCGTGGACATATGTTTTGATGGACGAAAAAGGTAATGACAAAGGGACTTGGAATATTAAAGATTTGAAGACAGCTAGCGCTGGTGAGAATTCACCTGAGTGAATTCTCTTGAAGTAAGGGGGGAATCTGTAACGTTCATTTTTGGCCCCACGAATTAATAAAATTGTTTTGGCTTACCTGGTTAATCATACGAAAAAAAAGGTTAAAATCGTATTGATGATATCACTATTATTTTTGTCATTAACTAATTTCATCTGTATTCTAACTTTTGGACATCATTATTACAATTTATTCCATCTCACCACTAGTATAAGACTTTGTACATTGGTCATATTTGCGGTATAGTGTTCCCTGTTTTAATTTGCCAGACTCTCCTAAAAATAGACCAAGTTTCGTTGTAGATTTATATATATTATGTATTATAGTCTCACCTTTGGGTAATTAATTATTTACGATACCATTCTTTAAGATTTTCTTTGTTTATTTTGTTACAGATTTCAGGTTAGGTTAATGTTTTTTAAGTATGACAGTGAATGACATAAACGTCATTTGACGACAGATCACCGACAAGTGTCATGTTGGTGGGACGTTCCAATATCGGGCTCAGAACCCGAGGTAAGGTAGTTTCACAATGAGCGATTTTCAGTCGTGAGGGATTTTTTGGCGATCGCTGTTGTATTAATTTTTGTCGGGAACAGTTTCCCAAATGTAGTTATACTGTATATAAATATAGTTTTTAGGGTACCTTTCGTAAATGGTCTGTTAAGTTATATAGTGGGGAATTCTTGAGGATGAATTTCTGAACCCACTTGACATTTATCGGAAAGGGATTTCGGCCATTTTGGACGGCTGACGTATTGTTTTTTTCTGTCAGTGGGTATTCAGTCACGAGAGACGATTTTTGTGTCGAAATAGAATTTTCTTAATATTTAGCCCCATCGGCTTACCCTAATTAAAGGGGATTTTAGATTCTATTTCATGGTTAATTGTGGGTAAATGGACATTTCGTATTTTGAGGGGAATTTTAGTGAATTGGTAAATTCCCATGGTCATTGGTCCAGCCCATATCTAATATAGGATTTTAACGCAATAATCGGGAGTTCACAGCATTTGGAGTGTGGAATATTGTTGTACTGTGAATCATCTCACGTGGTTCTCATCCTTGAAAGGCTACCAAGTTAACCCTTTACGAAAAAGGTATGTTTTGTATATATTAGGTTATGTTACCAACCATGTGTAACAGAATTTTAATTATTGGAGCTCATAATACTGTTTATGACTCACTGTTGAGCCAATGTAGTTTTTCTTTATCCTAGATACTGAATATTTTCTAGTTTATGTACATTTTTGGGTAATCCTATAGTTCGGGATACTTGAGTCAATGTGTATTGACATTTTTCTTTGTAATATTTTAAGGGTTTAACCCAGGGGGTTGTTAGCCCAAGATTCGACGACAGTTTGACCCAAGGGATTGTTGACCCAGGATTTCAACAGTTGAACACAGAGGGTTATATCGTCCGGAGTTCAACGGTTTCATCGTGGACTCATCGAGGGGACACAGAACATTGGTATGCTAGCCACCTAGTTTACTTGTAGCTAGATTTACAAGAATGTTTCTTGTTCTGGATAGGAAGATGGGAACGCTATGAAAGAAGACACCCTACTATCAGGTTTTTCTTATACGTTATATTGAAGGTTTCATGCGTGCATTGTTAAATTATACATTCACTTTCAACCGAATGTTGTCAAGGTATTCTCAACATTATTTATACTTTTGAGCACAGAATGTTCTAGGGTTCTTTCACTCATAACTTAAGTATTATCAAATGTTACATCGTTTAATTGATTAATATTTTAAATTTTTACTTAATTTAAGCACTTAATGCTGATGTAGTAATCCTTCGGGTCGCAGAACACTTGGACTGCTTCCACGTTTAAGTTGTAATTCTTCAGTTATTAAGGGCTACTGCCATAATTTTACTTTATTCAATTTATTCATTATTAGATGCACCAGACTTAACGATTAAGTTAAGCAATCTCAGAAGACCCGTGTGGGGGCAGAGATTAAGTAACCTCTTCCAATCTGGGAGTTTAAGTAAATAACCTCTGTGTCTGAAGTCCTTTGTGTATCTTTGTATATCTTTGTATTTTTATTTTTTTTGATATTTTTATTTAGTTTTATGAATTATACTTAATTATAAAATTTCATGGTTTAATAATTTTCTTTTGGGTAGTTTGGTCTTAACCAAAAGTTAAGCAGATATCGCCTTCCAATTTGGAGAGGGTTATAAGATTATAAAGATTATAAGTTTACTGTTTTTATAATATATGAAGTAGTATAGGTACGGTGATGCACAATATTTAAGTTAACTATTATATTATATTTTTTTATGTAAGGTGGAAATTAATGTTTTGCGCAAGCGTCATGCCTGGTACCAAGCTAACGACGAACCGTTCCATACTTTGATACATTTATTAATTTTTTTTTTGGGTTATGCATATACATACACTGTGTAAGTTTTTCCTTTTAATTTCCTCCAACTTTTTGTTTATTATCTAAGCCATCAGGTAATTAGTTTGTATATTTACTAAATATTTTTTTTTTCTTTATAAAGGAACATAAGTTGAGGTTTGTCTTTTATTTCTTTCCTCATTTACTGGGTTTTTGGGGAAATAGGATCATAGTTTGGCCACTATATAGACCCAGTTGGCGCCTATTTATTTGTCTACTATTTCCGGAATTATTGTAAGCTATCCACCCCCGAAGGTTGACACCGGAACAACCGAAACTTGTGTAACCGTAGTAGACAACATTTTTAATTGTAGTTAATACTTTAATAATTTTTTTTTTTTTTAAAAATTTTGGTGGAATCACCAAGTTCATTTTGTAGGTTACACGTGATTAAGCGTTCGTGTTTCCGGAAGCTTTGTACGTTGTGGTAAACCACACGTACGTCGGGACGAATATAATTCTTCGTCGCCGACGACGACGATCTTGCAATCGACGTCGTAGGAGGAAAAATTACTTCGTCCGCGACTTCGTTCCGTAACATGTCACGCATAATCATGTCCAATTGTCGATCGGGGTCACTTCTCAACGACGCCAATTCCTTGTCACAAGCATCGACCTTTCGCGTTTTAACGGGAACCGTGAATTTATTACCGAATAAAAACAGCCCGGACGATTTGGTTGCTCTACTGCAACCGACATACAGATGACTTTTACATAACCATTTCTCTAAGCAGAGAGCCACCAACGGGTACGTGGAACCTTGGCTTTTATGAACGGTCAATGCCTCGGCTGGCGTCAAGGGAAACTGTTTCCGTTCGACGTACACGTTACTGAATCCCTTTAGAGTTTGCAAACGTCTCGTGCATCTGAACAACGGAACCCACGTTGGATTTTGTAGGATGTCATCACTACAAAGTCCACGACGTGAATCCGCATCGATCAAACGCACTTTGCTCAGGTATTTGTCGCGGGTTAATTTTCCGATGGAACTAATGTCGTTCGCTCCACCTCCGAAGTCCAACCAAACGCAGAATACGTCATCACCGGCGGCTTCTCCGTCCTCACCGCGCACGACGTCAATCTCGTTTGCATCGGAAATCGGTGGCGGTTGTGAGCTAACGACCGCTCCGTCACCGCGACGACGATTACCTGCCGTCGTCGGTACACGCCGTTGGATTTTCTTTAAAATACCACACGCACCGTGTACATAACCATCGACTATATCGATATTTACGGTTATCATGTATCGAGCGTTGACATGCAAAGGAACGGTCAACGCCAACCCGAACGTTTGGCCGATAGGTAATTTTCTTACTTTATTGAGAAATTGTTTCTTCAGCTTGTCCGTTTTCGTGCCTTTCACCAGATCAACGGCCACGGAAACGGCGACATCGTCTTGGAGCAAAGCCAAGACGGTGTCGTTATGACTTTGTACGCTGGCATTGGTTCTGAATAGACGGATGGCGTCTCGAGGTATGACCTCTTGTTGCGGTAGTGCGACAATTGGATTGACAGACGTCGCCTTCATGGCCCTAATATGCCTCGACTCCAACAGACGAATATCATCGGCCGACATCCTGTATTCGGCCAGATTGTTGAGAGCCTTGGCAAATGGCACGTCGTCTTTTTGTCGCATCACTTCTACCAATTCGAAGAACTTGAAAAGTTGCCACAGCCAACCCTCCTTACCGACGATGTTCGCATAAGGAGTTACTCGGAAATTTGGCTGGTTGAATATGTAACCGTCACCGACGGGTGGTAATTGTCTAAAATCACCGAAAACGATAACAGAGACGCCACCGAACGGACTGTCGTACTTGTCCATGATCTGTTGCAATCTGCAATCGATCTCATGGAAAGTCCGACCACCCACCATCGAAATTTCGTCTATGATGACGTATTTCAAGCCTTTGAACTCTGTTCGGAGAGTATTGGCTACGTCGTCCGAAAGCGCAACGAGTGGTCCGGCGTATTGATTGACCGGCAGTCGGAATGCGGAGTGTATAGTCACACCGCCGATGTTAAATGCGGCTTTACCGGTCGGGGCACATAGTACGATTGATCTTTTATCGACGTTAAATACCCGATACATATATTTACCGACGTTATCGCGAGAAGGAGCGATAGTCGGCGGCTGATGTTGTGGTTGTTGAGCAGCGGGTTGCTGCTGCAACAATGACGAAGAGGAAGGATCAGCTGATGTCGAGGAAGAGGATTTTTTATAGAAATAGTAAGAGGCCTTGGACAATTTGTCTAAATAATAGGGAACGGCCATTTCTATAGTTTTAATCAAATGAGACTTTCCCACACCTGCACCACCGGATATAAACATGTATAACGGCTGATGATGTTGTTGTTGTTTAGAATTTGATGCATTTTTTTCGGAAAAATGCGAATGGTACAACTCGGACAATATTCGGATCAAAACCAACGACTGTCTGTAATTCAACGATGACACCATGTTGAACAATTTACGTTCATCCACGGTCGGAAGTGGCGGCAAACGGCAATCGACCCGAGCGACAAAATCGAATTCGTCGGCCAGACTTTGACAATCTCTACACGCTTCATTGTTACTGCCTCCAGCGGCCGCCATTCGCCGCAATTGAGAGCTAAGTCCGGACAACAAATCGAAGCTGTCGTCGGCCCAATTTTCCCCGCTACGACCACCTCCGAATCGCGTAGAATCATCATAAATTGCTTGCAACACGTTGTCGTCTCTTCTACCATTACCTAAATTGTCTGCGCCATCGATGTCGTCATTGTCGCCGACGTTGTGATCGTCGTCGATAATAACGTCACCAGTAGTGTTATGATGTCGATGGGATGGTCGATGCAAATTATCGTCTACAATTTGATCGGCCAACTCGTCCATATCTTGTAGAATTTTAACGAAATCACGCTTTTCGCGAAGAATGTCGGCGAGAAGAGACAAATAACGCGATTTGATTTCGCCGTTTTCGACGAAACGTATCAAATCGCGTTGCTCGTCTCTGTAGGGTACGAAAAGCATTAAATTTTCGCGACAGAAATTAACCGGATCGCAAAGCTCTCCGTAATTTCTGTAGCGTAAAATTTTGCGACGGCCGCCAGCGGCCATCCTCTTTACGTACCCGCTTTCGTTACGCAAAGGTAACGCTCCCCTAACATTTTTCGAAAAGAACGTGAATTCGGTGGCGAAACGTGCCAAGCATAAGGTCTCCAACGAATCCGGACGTTCGACGTACCGATCCAGGATATTTCTTTCGAAAACATCCGTACACGCAGCGTCCATTTCCCTCAACGCCGCCTTCCCTTTGGCAACTCGCACACGTTTGTCAATGGGAAACGTGTTGACGAATACGTCGCTGCGCGATGAATTGGTAAGTCGAAGACCGCAAACGTGGTAGGCGGCCTCCTGCACCGAAACTTCGGACGATTTTAAAAACAAATTCCCTAATTTTCGCAACTTTGCCTTGGTATCGATATCTCCGGCTTTGATGTGCGCCTCCGCCTCGGACATCAACTTGGACATACCCAAGCTGGATTTGTTAATATAGTTGACGATATAGCTGACGCAACTATAAGCGTCCACTATATATTGCATATCCATGTTAGCTTGATGCATGTCCAAGACCTTGGGAAAGTAGTTATTGGTAGCGATATCGGCCAGGCGACGTCGAAGAAAAACTTTGGGGCAGCCGCTTTTTAAACCTGATCGAATGGCCAGAACGTAGGCGGATTCGGTCAGCCCCAATTCATTTAATAGCTGGTCGAAATTCATCGATAATGATAGTTCCCGTCGATACGAGCCACTATCGAATGCGGAATTTAGATAGGCGCGAATCTTGATGAGATCGGCCTTAGCCTTGGCCCGGTCCGGCCCGGTCACGCAAGACTATTCGATGCTACACAAAATCATTGTTGTACGCATCGGGAAAAAAGGAATTTTGTAACGACAACTACCGGCACTACGATTGGTAACATCGCTGCCACCAACAGTAGCGGTAGTAGTTGTCGTAGGTTTGCCACAACTTTTTGAATGGGTATGTCTCTGATATGCCATCAACGCTTCCACGTTGGTGGCATATCTAAGACCTTCGCCAGATGACGAAGCGCTCACGAAATTATCGATAAACTTCGAACAGTCGGTACCATTCGTGCCGTCATACACCGGTGCTCCATCGAGCCACAAAACACCGTGGATGTGCGGTGCTCCCCGATGTTGAAATTCGACACGATAATAATAATCTGCCAAAGGATATACGACGGTTACAGGACGATTTGTATTATTAGCAAAAGGTGCGTCAATGGGATCAGCAGCGGAAGTGCTGTGTCGTGAAGAAGGAGGTAGAGAAGTTTCATTATCGGAATGGGAGGGAGGGGGATGTGAACCAACAACGGATGACTTAAAGAAGTCACGTTTTCGCATTTCAGCCATCATTAGACGAATGCGATTATCGAAATAGCGAACGACGGTTACCGGATCGCTTTGGATGAGACGCGTCCTCGCCGCCGATGACATTTCGCTAATTTCGATGTCGGAATACGATTTTTGATGCAGTACCTTACCGAGAACGGAAATTAATTCGGGCCAGCGAGCGTCCGCCGCTGTTAACGTTATATAAAACGTGGGAATGCCCAATTGCCTGATCATGGCGAAGAGTTTTTTCCGTTCGTCAGCCCAGAAGGCGGGCGAAGTGGTCATATTTTTCGTAAATGAAAATGCTCTATCGGCACCAATTAATTGCGCTACCGATTTCGAATTGAGCAAGTCGCCGGCTTTTTTTATTTTGTTGATTATTATTATTATTATTTACGTTAGTGACATTGGTTGGGTTAATTTGGAAAAATGAATTAATAGGAGCGGCGGCGGCATTAGAAGTATTCGCGGTGCTAAGGTTGTTGGCGTTGACGGAGGAAGCAGTAGTCGTCGTTTGACGAACATGCAACGCGATTCCACTGAAAATGTCCAAAGTCTGTTTTAGGAAAAACGAAAAGAACAATTTGTCCGCCCGGGTAGCGCAATATCTCTTATAAAACATAACCTCGTGGCGAATTACCTGGCCATAGGAAACCTTACGCCGACGCCGGCCGTCATCGTTGACGGTATCAGCGGCGGAGCTAGTTCCGTCCGCGACGACGGTCGCATCGACGTGATTTCTGGCCTTCCCATGATAAATGCTGGGAAAGGTTAATTCTTCCACGTGGTGATCCCTTATAAAAGATAAAGGCTTTTGGTTTTGACCCGGGGCAAAACAAATTGGACCATCGTTTCTCTGCAACATCGTCTGGACGTCCTCAGTGGTGGCGTCGTCATCTTCGTCGTTAGCGATAACCACAGCTTCGTCGCCAATTTCGCAACCGTTATTGTTTTGACAATTATTTGCATTAACGTTACCATCGTGTTCGGTGTTGTGTGTGGGGGGGGGGTACGACCTCAACGATTTCGGAAACTGAAACAGCAGCGGTAGCGTTCGCCATTGGCGATGGTGATGGCACAATAAAAGGTACAAGTTGATGATCGTCCGTTTCAACTGTACCACCGATGGTCGCGGGTAATTTGGCCCAGTCCACCACGATATTATTCGACTTGTACAAAGGTTGATCAGATAAATATTGAAGAGCCGCCTTTATTTTGGCGGGACAGACCGTTTCCGATATATAGGCACCGGCCTGCCGATCGCTCCTCTTCAAATTTATCTGAACGACCTCCGCCTCGTCGAACGTTCGCGGGAGAACCGAACACATCTTACCCACGTCGGTCGGTACATTTAAAACGTGACCCTTCAGGTATTTCGACCGATCGCACCCCAAATTCCGTATTTGCATAAACGGAATTCGGGGAGAAATTAGGCGCTCCTCCAATACGTTAAGCGTTTTGATCGCGTCGCATGGAGGATCGTCTAATTTATAGTTGTTAGTTATAGAAACGACCGGCAATTTTAGGCCTAAAATTGACTTGTAGCACGTGGAACACAGTGCCGAGCTATCCGGCACCATGTGCGCACGTGCGTACAAGTCGTCCGCGTTTTCTTTTGGCTCGTTTCGTTTTACGAAACGTTGAGCCAAAAGGTTTTTACGTAAAAATTTTGCGTGTCGCGGAAAAACCAAAACTCCGCAACACGTGCACACCACAGTCGGTCCTTCCTTAATTAGCTTAAAGTAATTAAGGATGGACTTGTCTGTGCGGGTGGCGGTCGTCTCCATGTCGAAATCCTGAGAGTCGTCATCAACATCTACGCTGTTATTATCGTCATCATCATCGTTATGGGGGTGATAGTCTTCGTCGCTATCGTCGTCGTCGTTAGAAAGATTCACATTATTTATATTATCATTATTATCATCATTATCCCTGTCATTATTACGATCGTTATTGCTACCTGATTGCGTGTAAGGTATTGACACACACTCATCATTCGAAGTTATTTCCTTCGTAACGAATGCGTCATTAGATGTTGGTGCACATTCGCCACTAAGTGACAACGACGATGATGACGCGGTTTGAGACAATCTTTTAGATTTGCTTTGACTTAAATTATATTTGTATGATAAACTTAATTTTCGTGGCATTGCTGATATATAAAAATACGAAATATATTATTATAATGAAAAAATTATTTATTCAAAAGTTAAAATAAAATAAAACACATTTATTTACTTTTCTATATATTTATTATATTTTTTTGATATTTTGAATAATATATTCAAAGAATTTTTTTTTTTTTTTTTTATTTAAAAAACTACATTTTATTTTTCAATAACGTTATATAAAAAGAAAACGTATGAACGATAAGTAATTTTCTCTATGTAAATGTTTATAGAAATACAATTATAAGAAAGTAAACCAAAAATGTATAGAAATTAAAAATGAAAGTAACAAATTTTGACCTTTTTCTAAACACCTTGTATAAAATGAAGATTTTGGGAAATTTTCTTGCGGATTTTAATTGCTTAGATAGTCTAGCAACTTTTTGAAAGAATACATTTTTTCCCTATATCGAATATTTACCATTTTAATATATAAAAGCATATGTTTCGAAGAAATTTTATTTTTTTGTCAAAATTTAAAAAACCACATTTTATTTTTCAATAACGTTATAGAAAAAGAAAACGTATGAACGATAAGTAATATTCTCTATGTAAATGTTTATAGAAATACAATTATAAGAAAGTAAACCAACAAAGTATAGAAATTAAAAATGAAAGTAACAAATTTTGACCTTTTTCTAAACACCTTGTATAAAATGAAGATTTTGGGAAATTTTCTTGCGGATTTTAATTGCTTAGATAGTCTAGCAACTTTTTAAAAGAATACATTTTTTCCCTATATCGAATATTTACCATTTTAATATATAAAAGCATATGTTTCGAAGAAATTTTATTTTTTTGTCAAAATTTAAAAAACCACATTTTATTTTTCAATAACGTTATAGAAAAGGAAAACGAATGAACGATAAGTAACTCTTGTATAAAATGAAGAATTTAGGAAATTTTCTTGTGAATTCAAGTTGCTTAAGTCGTCTAGCAACTTTTTGAAAGAATACATTTTTTCCCTATATCGAATATTTACCATTTTAATACAGACTAATATCAATTAATAATGTTTCTGAGAATTTTTTTTTCCAAAATTTAAAAAACCACATTTTATTTTTCAATAACGTTATAGAAAAAGAAAATGAATGAACGATAAGTAACTCTCTATGTAAATGTTTATAGAAATAGAATTATAAGCAAGTAAACCAAAAATGTATAGAAATTAAAAAAGAAAGTAACACATTTTTACCTTTTTCTAAACACCTTGTATAAAATGAAGATTTTGGGAAATTTTCTTGTGAATTCAAGTTGCTTAAGTCGTCTAGCAACTTTTTGAAAGAATACATTTTTTCCTTATATCGAATATTTACCATTTTAATATAGACTAATATCAGTTAATAATGTTTCCGAGAATTTTTTTTTTCCAAAATTTTAAAAAACCACATTTTATTTTTCAATAACGTTATAGAAAAAGAAAACGAATGAACGATAAGTAACTCTCTATGTAAATGTTTATAGAAATAGAATTATAAGCAAGTAAACCAAAAATGTATAGAAATTAAAAAAGAAAGTAACAAATTTTTACCTTTTTCTAAACACCTTGTATAAAATGAAGATTTTGAGAAATTTTCTTATGAATTCAAGTTGCTTAAGTCGTCTAGCAACTTTTTGAAAGAATACATTTTTCCCTTATATCGAATATTTACCATTTTAATATAGAGTAATATCAGTTAATAATGTTTCCGAGAATTTTCTTTTTCCAAAATTTTAAAAAACCACATTTTATTTTTCAATAACGTTATAGAAAAAGAAAATGAATGAACGATAAGTAACTCTCTATGTAAATGTTTATAGAAATAAAGTTATAAGCAAGTAAACCAAAAATGTATAGAAATTAAAAATGAAAGTAGCAAATTTTGACATTTTGCTAAACACCCTGTATAAAATGAAGATTTTGGGAAATTTTCTTGTGAATTCAAGTTGCTTAAGTCGTCTAGCAACTTTTTGAAAGAATACATTTTTCCCTTATATCGAATATTTACCATTTTAATATAGAGTAATATCAGTTAATAATGTTTCCGAGAATTTTCTTTTTCCAAAATTTTAAAAAACCACATTTTATTTTTCAATAACGTTATAGAAAAAGAAAATGAATGAACGATAAGTAACTCTCTATGTAAATGTTTATAGAAATAGAATTATAAGCAAGTAAACCAAAAATGTATAGAAATTAAAAAAGAAAGTAACACATTTTTACCTTTTTCTAAACACCTTGTATAAAATGAAGATTTTGAGAAATTTTCTTATGAATTCAAGTTGCTTAAGTCATCTAGCAACTTTTTGAAAGAATACATTTTTTTCCTTATATCGAATATTTACCATTTTAATATAGACTAATATCAGTTAATAATGTTTCCGAGAATTTTCTTTTTCCAAAATTTTAAAAAACCACATTTTATTTTTCAATAACGTTATAGAAAAAGAAAATGAATGAACGATAAGTAACTCTCTATGTAAATGTTTATAGAAATAGAATTATAAGCAAGTAAACCAAAAATGTATAGAAATTAAAAAAGAAAGTAACACATTTTTACCTTTTTCTAAACACCTTGTATAAAATGAAGATTTTGAGAAATTTTCTTATGAATTCAAGTTGCTTAAGTCGTCTAGCAACTTTTTGAAAGAATACATTTTTTCCTTATATCGAATATTTACCATTTTAATATAGACTAATATCAGTTAATAATGTTTCCGAGAATTTTCTTTTTCCAAAATTTTAAAAAACCACATTTTATTTTTCAATAACGTTATAGAAAAAGAAAATGAATGAACGATAAGTAACTCTCTATGTAAATGTTTATAGAAATAGAATTATAAGCAAGTAAACCAAAAATGTATAGAAATTAAAAATGAAAGTAGCAAATTTTGACATTTTGCTAAACACCCTGTATAAAATGAAGATTTTGGGAAATTTTCTTGTGAATTCAAGTTGCTTAAGTCGTCTAGCAACTTTTTGAAAGAATACATTTTTTCCCTATATCGAATATTTACCATTTTAATACAGACTAATATCAATTAATAATGTTTCTGAGAATTTTTTTTTTCCAAAATTTAAAAAAACCACATTTTATTTTTCAATAACGTTATAGAAAAAGAAAACGAATGAACGATAAGTAACTCTCTATGTAAATGTTTATAGAAATAGAGTTATAAGCAAGTAAACCAAAAATGTATAGAAATTAAAAATGAAAGTAACAAATATTGACATTTTATTAAACACCTTGTATAAAATGAAGATTTTGGGAAATTTTCTTGTGAATTCAAGTTGCTTAAGTCGTCTAGCAACTTTTTGAAAGAATACATTTTTTCCCTATATCGAATATTTACCATTTTAATATAGACTAATATCAGTTAATAATGTTTCCGAGAATTTTTTTTTTCCAAAATTTAAAAAACCACATTTTATTTTTCAATAACGTTATAGAAAAAGAAAATGAATGAACGATAAGTAACTCTCTATGTAAATGTTTATAGAAATAGAATTATAAGCAAGTAAACCAAAAATGTATAGAAATTAAAAAAGAAAGTAACACATTTTTACCTTTTTCTAAACACCTTGTATAAAATGAAGATTTTGAGAAATTTTCTTATGAATTCAAGTTGCTTAAGTCGTCTAGCAACTTTTTGAAAGAATACATTTTTTCCTTATATCGAATATTTACCATTTTAATATAGACTAATATCAGTTAATAATGTTTCCGAGAATTTTCTTTTTCCAAAATTTTAAAAAACCACATTTTATTTTTCAATAACGTTATAGAAAAAGAAAATGAATGAACGATAAGTAACTCTCTATGTAAATGTTTATAGAAATAGAATTATAAGCAAGTAAACCAAAAATGTATAGAAATTAAAAATGAAAGTAGCAAATTTTGACATTTTGCTAAACACCCTGTATAAAATGAAGATTTTGGGAAATTTTCTTGTGAATTCAAGTTGCTTAAGTCGTCTAGCAACTTTTTGAAAGAATACATTTTTTCCCTATATCGAATATTTACCATTTTAATACAGACTAATATCAATTAATAATGTTTCTGAGAATTTTTTTTTTCCAAAATTTAAAAAAACCACATTTTATTTTTCAATAACGTTATAGAAAAAGAAAACGAATGAACGATAAGTAACTCTCTATGTAAATGTTTATAGAAATAGAGTTATAAGCAAGTAAACCAAAAATGTATAGAAATTAAAAATGAAAGTAACAAATATTGACATTTTATTAAACACCTTGTATAAAATGAAGATTTTGGGAAATTTTCTTGTGAATTCAAGTTGCTTAAGTCGTCTAGCAACTTTTTAAAAGAATACATTTTTTCCCTATATCGAATATTTACCATTTTAATATAGACTAATAACAGTTAATAATGTTTCCAAGAATTTTTTTTTTCCAAAATTTAAAAAACCACATTTTATTTTTCAATAACGTTATAGAAAAAGAAAATGAATGAACGATAAGTAACTCTCTATGTAAATGTTTATAGAAATAGAATTATAAGCAAGTAAACCAAAAATGTATAGAAATTAAAAAAGAAAGTAACACATTTTTACCTTTTTCTAAACACCTTGTATAAAATGAAGATTTTGAGAAATTTTCTTATGAATTCAAGTTGCTTAAGTCGTCTAGCAACTTTTTGAAAGAATACATTTTTTCCTTATATCGAATATTTACCATTTTAATATAGACTAATATCAGTTAATAATGTTTCCGAGAATTTTCTTTTTCCAAAATTTTAAAAAACCACATTTTATTTTTCAATAACGTTATAGAAAAAGAAAACGAATGAACGATAAGTAACTCTCTATGTAAATGTTTATAGAAATAGAGTTATAAGCAAATAAATCAAACATGTATAGAAATTAAAAATGAAAGTAACAAATTTTTACCTTTTTCTAAACACCTTGTATAAAATGAAGATTTTGAGAAATTTTCTTATGAATTCAAGTTGCTTAAGTCGTCTAGCAACTTTTTGAAAGAATACATTTTTCCCTTATATCGAATATTTACCATTTTAATATAGAGTAATATCAGTTAATAATGTTTCCGAGAATTTTCTTTTTCCAAAATTTTAAAAAACCACATTTTATTTTTCAATAACGTTATAGAAAAAGAAAATGAATGAACGATAAGTAACTCTCTATGTAAATGTTTATAGAAATAAAGTTATAAGCAAGTAAACCAAAAATGTATAGAAATTAAAAATGAAAGTAGCAAATTTTGACATTTTGCTAAACACCCTGTATAAAATGAAGATTTTGGGAAATTTTCTTGTGAATTCAAGTTGCTTAAGTCGTCTAGCAACTTTTTGAAAGAATACATTTTTCCCTTATATCGAATATTTACCATTTTAATATAGAGTAATATCAGTTAATAATGTTTCCGAGAATTTTCTTTTCCAAAATTTTAAAAAACCACATTTTATTTTTCAATAACGTTATAGAAAAAGAAAATGAATGAACGATAAGTAACTCTCTATGTAAATGTTTATAGAAATAGAATTATAAGCAAGTAAACCAAAAATGTATAGAAATTAAAAAAGAAAGTAACACATTTTTACCTTTTTCTAAACACCTTGTATAAAATGAAGATTTTGAGAAATTTTCTTATGAATTCAAGTTGCTTAAGTCATCTAGCAACTTTTTGAAAGAATACATTTTTTCCTTATATCGAATATTTACCATTTTAATATAGACTAATATCAGTTAATAATGTTTCCGAGAATTTTCTTTTTCCAAAATTTTAAAAAACCACATTTTATTTTTCAATAACGTTATAGAAAACGAATGAACGATAAGTAACTCTCTATGTAAATGTTTATAGAAATAGAATTATAAGCAAGTAAACCAAAAATGTATAGAAATTAAAAAGAAAGTAACACATTTTTACCTTTTTCTAAACACCTTGTATAAAATGAAGATTTTGAGAAATTTTCTTATGAATTCAAGTTGCTTAAGTCGTCTAGCAACTTTTTGAAAGAATACATTTTTCCCTTATATCGAATATTTACCATTTTAATATAGAGTAATATCAGTTAATAATGTTTCCGAGAATTTTCTTTTTCCAAAATTTTAAAAAACCACATTTTATTTTTCAATAACGTTATAGAAAAAGAAAATGAATGAACGATAAGTAACTCTCTATGTAAATGTTTATAGAAATAAAGTTATAAGCAAGTAAACCAAAAATGTATAGAAATTAAAAATGAAAGTAGCAAATTTTGACATTTTGCTAAACACCCTGTATAAAATGAAGATTTTGGGAAATTTTCTTGTGAATTCAAGTTGCTCTTAAGTCGTCTAGCAACTTTTTGAAAGAATACATTTTTCCCTTATATCGAATATTTACCATTTTAATATAGAGTAATATCAGTTAATAATGTTTCCGAGAATTTTCTTTTTCCAAAATTTTAAAAAACCACATTTTATTTTTCAATAACGTTATAGAAAAAGAAAATGAATGAACGATAAGTAACTCTCTATGTAAATGTTTATAGAAATAGAATTATAAGCAAGTAAACCAAAAATGTATAGAAATTAAAAAAGAAAGTAACACATTTTTACCTTTTTCTAAACACCTTGTATAAAATGAAGATTTTGAGAAATTTTCTTATGAATTCAAGTTGCTTAAGTCATCTAGCAACTTTTTGAAAGAATACATTTTTTCCTTATATCGAATATTTACCATTTTAATATAGACTAATATCAGTTAATAATGTTTCCGAGAATTTTCTTTTTCCAAAATTTTAAAAAACCACATTTTATTTTTCAATAACGTTATAGAAAAAGAAAATGAATGAACGATAAGTAACTCTCTATGTAAATGTTTATAGAAATAGAATTATAAGCAAGTAAACCAAAAATGTATAGAAATTAAAAAAGAAAGTAACACATTTTTACCTTTTTCTAAACACCTTGTATAAAATGAAGATTTTGAGAAATTTTCTTATGAATTCAAGTTGCTTAAGTCGTCTAGCAACTTTTTGAAAGAATACATTTTTTCCTTATATCGAATATTTACCATTTTAATATAGACTAATATCAGTTAATAATGTTTCCGAGAATTTTCTTTTTCCAAAATTTTAAAAAACCACATTTTATTTTTCAATAACGTTATAGAAAAAGAAAATGAATGAACGATAAGTAACTCTCTATGTAAATGTTTATAGAAATAGAATTATAAGCAAGTAAACCAAAAATGTATAGAAATTAAAAATGAAAGTAGCAAATTTTGACATTTTGCTAAACACCCTGTATAAAATGAAGATTTTGGGAAATTTTCTTGTGAATTCAAGTTGCTTAAGTCGTCTAGCAACTTTTTGAAAGAATACATTTTTTCCCTATATCGAATATTTACCATTTTAATACAGACTAATATCAATTAATAATGTTTCTGAGAATTTTTTTTTTCCAAAATTTAAAAAAACCACATTTTATTTTTCAATAACGTTATAGAAAAAGAAAACGAATGAACGATAAGTAACTCTCTATGTAAATGTTTATAGAAATAGAGTTATAAGCAAGTAAACCAAAAATGTATAGAAATTAAAAATGAAAGTAACAAATATTGACATTTTATTAAACACCTTGTATAAAATGAAGATTTTGGGAAATTTTCTTGTGAATTCAAGTTGCTTAAGTCGTCTAGCAACTTTTTAAAAGAATACATTTTTTCCCTATATCGAATATTTACCATTTTAATATAGACTAATATCAATTAATAATGTTTCCGAGAATTTTTTTTTTCCAAAATTTAAAAAACCACATTTTATTTTTCAATAACGTTATAGAAAAAGAAAATGAATGAACGATAAGTAACTCTCTATGTAAATGTTTATAGAAATAGAATTATAAGCAAGTAAACCAAAAATGTATAG
The DNA here is from genome assembly GCA_927349885.1 of Psylliodes chrysocephalus. NCBI lineage: Eukaryota > Metazoa > Arthropoda > Insecta > Coleoptera > Chrysomelidae > Psylliodes > Psylliodes chrysocephalus. The sequence continues at coordinate 53,399,652 of OV651820.1, forward strand.
AAATTAAAAAAGAAAGTAACACATTTTTACCTTTTTCTAAACACCTTGTATAAAATGAAGATTTTGAGAAATTTTCTTATGAATTCAAGTTGCTTAAGTCGTCTAGCAACTTTTTGAAAGAATACATTTTTTCCTTATATCGAATATTTACCATTTTAATATAGACTAATATCAGTTAATAATGTTTCCGAGAATTTTTTTTTTCCAAAATTTTAAAAAACCACATTTTATTTTTCAATAACGTTATAGAAAAAGAAAACGAATGAACGATAAGTAACTCTCTATGTAAATGTTTATAGAAATAGAATTATAAGCAAGTAAACCAAAAATGTATAGAAATTAAAAAAGAAAGTAACACATTTTTACCTTTTTCTAAACACCTTGTATAAAATGAAGATTTTGGGAAATTTTCTTATGAATTCAAGTTGCTTAAGTCGTCTAGCAACTTTTTGAAAGAATACATTTTTCCCTTATATCGAATATTTACCATTTTAATATAGAGTAATATCAGTTAATAATGTTTCCGAGAATTTTCTTTTTCCAAAATTTTAAAAAACCACATTTTATTTTTCAATAACGTTATAGAAAAAGAAAATGAATGAACGATAAGTAACTCTTTATGTAAATGTTTATAGAAATAAAGTTATAAGAAAGTAAACCAAAAATGTATAGAAATTAAAAATGAAAGTAACAAATTTTGACCTTTTTCTAAACACCTTGTATAAAATGAAGATTTTGGGAAATTTTCTTGCGGATTTTAATTGCTTAGATAGTCTAGCAACTTTTTAAAAGAATACATTTTTTCCCTATATCGAATATTTACCATTTTAATATATAAAAGCATATGTTTCGAAGAAATTTTATTTTTTTGTCAAAATTTAAAAAACCACATTTTATTTTTCAATAACGTTATAGAAAAAGAAAACGAATGAACGATAAGTAACTCTCTATGTAAATGTTTATAGAAATAGAATTATAAGCAAGTAAACCAAACATGTATAGAAATTAAAGAAGAAAATAACACATTTTTACCTTTTTTTTAAACAGCTTGTATAAAATGAAGAATTTAGGAAATTTTCTTGTGAATTCAAGTTGCTTAAGTCGTCTAGCAACTTTTTGAAAGAATACATTTTTTCCCTATATCGAATATTTACCATTTTAATACAGACTAATATCAATTAATAATGTTTCTGAGAATTTTTTTTTTCCAAAATTTAAAAAACCACATTTTATTTTTCAATAACGTTATAGAAAAAGAAAATGAATGAACGATAAGTAACTCTCTATGTAAATGTTTATAGAAATAGAATTATAAGCAAGTAAACCAAAAATGTATAGAAATTAAAAAAGAAAGTAACACATTTTTACCTTTTTCTAAACACCTTGTATAAAATGAAGATTTTGAGAAATTTTCTTATGAATTCAAGTTGCTTAAGTCGTCTAGCAACTTTTTGAAAGAATACATTTTTTCCTTATATCGAATATTTACCATTTTAATATAGACTAATATCAGTTAATAATGTTTCCGAGAATTTTCTTTTTCCAAAATTTTAAAAAACCACATTTTATTTTTCAATAACGTTATAGAAAAAGAAAACGAATGAACGATAAGTAACTCTCTATGTAAATGTTTATAGAAATAGAATTATAAGCAAGTAAACCAAAAATGTATAGAAATTAAAAAGAAAGTAACACATTTTTACCTTTTTCTAAACACCTTGTATAAAATGAAGATTTTGAGAAATTTTCTTATGAATTCAAGTTGCTTAAGTCGTCTAGCAACTTTTTGAAAGAATACATTTTTCCCTTATATCGAATATTTACCATTTTAATATAGAGTAATATCAGTTAATAATGTTTCCGAGAATTTTCTTTTTCCAAAATTTTAAAAAACCACATTTTATTTTTCAATAACGTTATAGAAAAAGAAAATGAATGAACGATAAGTAACTCTCTATGTAAATGTTTATAGAAATAAAGTTATAAGCAAGTAAACCAAAAATGTATAGAAATTAAAAATGAAAGTAGCAAATTTTGACATTTTGCTAAACACCCTGTATAAAATGAAGATTTTGGGAAATTTTCTTGTGAATTCAAGTTGCTCTTAAGTCGTCTAGCAACTTTTTGAAAGAATACATTTTTCCCTTATATCGAATATTTACCATTTTAATATAGAGTAATATCAGTTAATAATGTTTCCGAGAATTTTCTTTTTCCAAAATTTTAAAAAACCACATTTTATTTTTCAATAACGTTATAGAAAAAGAAAATGAATGAACGATAAGTAACTCTCTATGTAAATGTTTATAGAAATAGAATTATAAGCAAGTAAACCAAAAATGTATAGAAATTAAAAAAGAAAGTAACACATTTTTACCTTTTTCTAAACACCTTGTATAAAATGAAGATTTTGAGAAATTTTCTTATGAATTCAAGTTGCTTAAGTCATCTAGCAACTTTTTGAAAGAATACATTTTTTCCTTATATCGAATATTTACCATTTTAATATAGACTAATATCAGTTAATAATGTTTCCGAGAATTTTCTTTTTCCAAAATTTTAAAAAACCACATTTTATTTTTCAATAACGTTATAGAAAAAGAAAATGAATGAACGATAAGTAACTCTCTATGTAAATGTTTATAGAAATAGAATTATAAGCAAGTAAACCAAAAATGTATAGAAATTAAAAATGAAAGTAGCAAATTTTGACATTTTGCTAAACACCCTGTATAAAATGAAGATTTTGGGAAATTTTCTTGTGAATTCAAGTTGCTTAAGTCGTCTAGCAACTTTTTGAAAGAATACATTTTTTCCCTATATCGAATATTTACCATTTTAATACAGACTAATATCAATTAATAATGTTTCTGAGAATTTTTTTTTTCCAAAATTTAAAAAAACCACATTTTATTTTTCAATAACGTTATAAAAAAAGAAAACGAATGAACGATAAGTAACTCTCTATGTAAATGTTTATAGAAATAGAGTTATAAGCAAGTAAACCAAAAATGTATAGAAATTAAAAATGAAAGTAACAAATATTGACATTTTATTAAACACCTTGTATAAAATGAAGATTTTGGGAAATTTTCTTGTGAATTCAAGTTGCTTAGATAGTCTAGCAACTTTTTAAAAGAATACATTTTTTCCCTATATCGAATATTTACCATTTTAATATAGACTAATAACAGTTAATAATGTTTCCAAGAATTTTTTTTTTCCAAAATTTAAAAAACCACATTTTATTTTTCAATAACGTTATAGAAAAAGAAAACGAATGAACGATAAGTAACTCTCTATGTAAATGTTTATAGAAATAGAATTATAAGCAAGTAAACCAAAAATGTATAGAAATTAAAAAAGAAAGTAACACATTTTTACCTTTTTCTAAACACCTTGTATAAAATGAAGATTTTGAGAAATTTTCAGTAGAGGTTAAATGAGAAGGCAAAATGAGGAAACCCTATGGGAAGGCAAAATGAGGAAACCCTATGAGAAGGCAAAATGAGGAAACCATCTAGTGAACACCTGCATCCTGTTATAATATGTAATTTAATATCTCTGGGAAAGATAAAGACATCCGGTTCTCACGCGAACACCTGCACCCGGCCATCTGGCGAACACATGGCAACATCTGGTGTCCATACGTGGCATGTAAATTATAATGATAACAATATACTGGCAAACACCTGCATCCTGTTATAATATGTAATTTGATGGGAAAGATAAAGACATCCTGTTCTCACGCGAACACCTGCACCCGGCCATCTGGCGAACACATGGCAACATCTGGTGTCCATACGTGGCATGTAAATTATAATGATAATGTAATAATTGGCATTATTATTAATTGAAAAAATCTAAAGAATTTACCAAAAATTCTAAACAAGTATTTCATGTTTAACTTAAATAATTAAAAAGACACTTATGACAATGAAACAAACCTTCATTTTATTAATTTACATTGAACGTGACATTGTAAAATACAATCAACAGTCACATAAATTTTGGTTTATGTAGAAAGGATCACTTGGGGGAAAGGCTCAGTCGGGTTCGGACTAAGGTCCAGAACTTTCGCCCCTCGGGCGAAACCCTGGTTTTTTATTGTAAAGTAATGTGTAAAGTTTTTTGTGTACGATGTGAATTATGGGTAAATATTTTAACTTAATTTTGTTTAATAATAATTGATTAATTGATTTACATATAAATGCCAATTTTACATTGTAAAATGTAACAACCAGTTAGCCTAAAGACCACGCCTGTCACCAAATGTAACAACCAGTTAATCCTAAAGACCAACGCTCGTCACCAAATGTAACAACCAGTTTACCTAAAGACCATTTGCAACTACTGATAGGTCTTTAGCTACTGTTACTATACTATTAAGGGATAAAGGCAGCGCCTGTCACCAGCCAAAGGGTCCTGGAGTCCTTAAGGAACATCCATTCGCCAGTGGCAAAATAAAATAATAAAAGAAAATAATAAAATTACAAAAAAAACATCCCTTAATAGCATATGTCGAGCGGTTCTTGGCAACTAGTTTTAGACTCTTTTAGTCCTAAGGGAATAGAAACGCCGAGGCTTCTCAAATGCTCGGAGTATTTTGCTGGTTTGGGAAAGGAGGAGAGATTAATAATAAGTATTAAAACATTAACAAATGTATATTAACAATAAATAAAAAACTTGACAAATAGTCTTCAGAAAAAATGAATAAAATTCCATTTAGAGAATAATGCAATAACTAATAGTAATAAAGATATGCATAAGATATAATTCGGGACGAAAATGTAAAATTGGCATTTATATGTAAATCAATTATTATTAAACAAAATTAAGTTAAAATATTTACCCATAATTCACATCGTACACAAAAAAAACTTTACACATTACCTTACAATACAAAACAAGAACTTTCGCCCAAGGGGCGCCCAAGGGGCGAAAGTTCTGGACCTTAGTCCGAACCCGACTGAGCCTTTCCCCCAAGTGATCCTTTCTACATAAACCAAAATTTATGTGACTGTTGATTGTATTTTACAATGTCACGTTCAATGTAAATTAATAAAATGAAGGTTTGTTTCATTGTCATAAGTGTCTTTTTAATTATTTAAGTTAAACATGAAATACTTGTTTAGAATTTTTGGTAAATTCTTTAGATTTTTTCAATTAATAATAATGCCAATTATTACATTATTCCCCCGACAGAAAAAAAATTGAACTACTTGTTCAATTCTTTTTAAAACCCTTAATGTAAATAATTTACAAAAATTTTTAAAACAATCTACAATAATATGATAACCTCACGCTTGCTTCACTGCACAAGTTGTATCTTCTTTGGTCTTCTTAATTGGCTGACCGTAACTACCCTTTCCTCTCTGGCTGTCACCTCTCATCATCCCCTGATCCTTGACCTTCCTGGAATGGTCCCTTCCCGATCTGGTTTGGTCCTTGGGCTGCTAAACCTGGTAACCCTTTTGGCTGAGGTTACGGGTTCTTTCTGCTACGGTAGTCTATCAATTTTTCAATAGACTTTGGCTTTGGACTCTCTGGTTGACTATTTGCTCGGGACTGCTTCTCTCTTTTGTTACTCTGAGACTGGTAGTGTACATGGCTGCTGTACACGGCTGCTACTGGTGGTCCCTATTGACTCATTACTGGGAATGGCCTCTTTCATTGAACCTTAGTCCATTCCATATGAATTCTTTGGTCCCTTTTTTCCGCATTTGACTCCATGTTCTTCCTGCTGTGGATTTGGCTCCCACAGACTCAAAATGGACCCAACATCATGTCAAGCTCCATTGGCGGTATAACTCATGCCCTCTGAGAGCTTGGTGGTACTGGTTGGCGGATTTGGATGGAACAGTCTCTTTGTAGCCTTGGATTCTGGAGTCCTGGAATTCGGCCAATTCTCTGCCGTGGATAGTGGAATCGTGGAACTCTGGGTTCCCTTGGTACGGTCCTGGATTTTGATAACTATCACGATTTGGACTTCGTGATAGTCCTGGAACGGTGCTGATGGTGACTCTGGCAAAGGTAGTACGGTGTTGACCTCTTCTTCTTTCTTCTTTTCCTTCTTCTTTTTTTCTTTTTCTTCTTCTTGTGCAGTGGCAACGTCTTTTGATTACCCCTATGACAAAATTATTATTTACATTTCAGGTTTACAAAAAAAAATTATAATAATTTCCTTAATTACCCAAATTAAAAGCACATTTATAGTTACGAAAACAAATATGTTTTTATTATCTCGAAATAATTTATTATTAATGAACTAGAAAAAATATTCTTTATTTATTTTTAAATTGTAATTTACTATAAGTATTAAATTCCATAAATTGTAACTAGAATAATTATGTGTGGATTGTTTAATCCGAGAATAACCAATTTATGCACTTTTTATTTTATGTCATCAAATTTCCAAAATTCTTGTGGAATCATGCATTTTAATAATCTACTAAGATCTTATAATTAGTACTTCTCACCATTTTTGTTTTCGAACGAATTAATAATCAAAGCTAGTATGTTTTATTACAGAAACAATACTATTATTTATTTCCTGGCCATTAAAAATAAACAACATATATCTCTAAGAATAAAACATACATATGTTAAATGCACATAAGCGTAGATTAAATAGTTGTCTACACCTAATAAAACCCAATAAAATACCTTTCTAAAATAATTCTTATGTCATTAATTCTACTAATTCCAATAAAATACCATTTTAAAATAATTTTTACTTTACTTTACCTATTTACTTCATATATATTTTTACCACCTGTTGATATATATGTTTTCTTTTCTTCTTACTCTTCTCTCGATTTCGCTTGAAATTCTGCATCTCCATACTTTGAAACGTTTCTGTTTCTATCGCAATTTTCTCATCTGGTGGCGCGTCGTGGCGCCTGGCATAGCGGCGTAGCTCTCTGGTAGAGCGGCGTTGCTTCTTGGTTGAGCGATCTGGCTCCTAAAAAATCGTTATTGCTCCCTGGTAGAGCGGCGTTCTCCTAATTACTTGTCGTTGCCCCCTGGTAGAGCGGCATTCTCCTATAAAATCGGCGTTGCTTCTTGATAGAGCGGAATGGCTCCTAAAATCTCGGCGTTGCTCCCTGATAGAGCGGTCTGAATCCAATTTTCCTCTCGTGGACATCTTGTCCTGACATCAAAGGGCGTTGTTTAGGGCTGGTCGGAAACTGCGTCGATCCATATGTGACCCCAAACTCCCTCCAATCTATTTACCTAAATTTGTCACCATCACAGTCTGGGGAAAAGGTCCTTAGAGCTTATCCCTTCACACCGTGACGTGACAACCTCTCCTCTAGTTTTGTCCTGTCGTGGACACTGCTTGGGGGTTGATCGGCATTGTACCTCGATCGAATGTCCCCAAACTTTCTTCTTTTCTTCCTGTTTTTCGCCTGGAGCTCCTGGAATTCCTCGTCGCATATCTGTAATACAATATTCACATATTACTATATAATCACTTTACATATTAATTTTTGCTCTGCCTCTTTTGGGCAGTCCAAACCTCTTTAAATCATCTTAAGATGTGCTCATTCGCACATCTCGCACTTGTACGCCTTTTCTTTCTTTCTCGTTCATGTAGAACACGTTCTCTTTCTCCTCAAACTCTATTGCTGATGGCCTGGTAAACATCTTTAATCTAAAACACTGTATATCTATATTATTATTTTTAATTCACAAAATTTAAACCTTAAAATCCCATATACTTCTGAAAAAAAAAAATTATTTAAAAATGCCAATTTTTCATTAACGCTGTACGTCGCTGAACTAACTTTACCTATATAACTGACCTACGACAACTGATAGCAATGCACATTGAAATAAATACTTTGCGAAAATGTAATATCATATTTATAGTTCATTATAGTTCAATGTCAATTTTTTATGTAAATAGTGACAATATTTACCTTTAAATTCTTTATCATCTAAACTAGATATACTTATACATCATCAACCTATTTAAATATTTTCCCTTCGCAATTCTTATTTAACATCATAGTTATTTTAAAATAAATTAAAATTCTCCTTTTGAATAATTTTCTCTTTATTGAAATGATGACTTTTTGTACACAAAGAAATATAATATTATAAATAAAATTGTATACTATTTTTGACTTGACCCTAATGTTTATTGTTACAATTATTTTCAATGTCAATGTTTTGTTTAAACAACTACTTAGTTAAAACATTATATTAAATTATCATCTATTTATTTATCTTTGTTTTTTATCAATTCAGGTTCGCTAATTTATTTAATAAAATGAAATTTGCATTTATCACTTGATTTCTGTATCTACTCAATGTAGTTTATTAGAAGGCACTTGTCCTCTCTAAAAAAATTACAAAATTTAAAAAAAATGTCTGTAAAAAAATGATATATCTCCTTATCCTTATCTTTAATAACAAATTTTCCCTTTTCCTTCCAACCAGTCAAATACTATCAAAAAACACCGCTGTCACCAAATGTAACAACCAGTTAGCCTAAAGACCACGCCTGTCACCAAATGTAACAACCAGTTAATCCTAAAGACCAACGCTCGTCACCAAATGTAACAACCAGTTTACCTAAAGACCATTTGCAACTACTGATAGGTCTTTAGCTACTGTTACTATACTATTAAGGGATAAAGGCAGCGCCTGTCACCAGCCAAAGGGTCCTGGAGTCCTTAAGGAACATCCATTCGCCAGTGGCAAAATAAAATAATAAAAGAAAATAATAAAATTACAAAAAAAACATCCCTTAATAGCATATGTCGAGCGGTTCTTGGCAACTAGTTTTAGACTCTTTTAGTCCTAAGGGAATAGAAACGCCGAGGCTTCTCAAATGCTCGGAGTATTTTGCTGGTTTGGGAAAGGAGGAGAGATTAATAATAAGTATTAAAACATTAACAAATGTATATTAACAATAAATAAAAAACTTGACAAATAGTCTTCAGAAAAAATGAATAAAATTCCATTTAGAGAATAATGCAATAACTAATAGTAATAAAGATATGCATAAGATATAATTCGGGACGAAAATGTAAAATTGGCATTTATATGTAAATCAATTATTATTAAACAAAATTAAGTTAAAATATTTACCCATAATTCACATCGTACACAAAAAAAACTTTACACATTACCTTACAATACAAAACAAGAACTTTCGCCCAAGGGGCGCCCAAGGGGCGAAAGTTCTGGACCTTAGTCCGAACCCGACTGAGCCTTTCCCCCAAGTGATCCTTTCTACATAAACCAAAATTTATGTGACTGTTGATTGTATTTTACAATGTCACGTTCAATGTAAATTAATAAAATGAAGGTTTGTTTCATTGTCATAAGTGTCTTTTTAATTATTTAAGTTAAACATGAAATACTTGTTTAGAATTTTTGGTAAATTCTTTAGATTTTTTCAATTAATAATAATGCCAATTATTACAATAACGATATACTGGCAAACACATGTTGACCATCTGGCATGTAATTTAATATCTCTGGGAAAGATAAAGACATCCGGTTCTCACGCGAACACCTGCACCCGGCCATCTGGCGAACACATGACAACATCTGGTGTCCATACGTAGCATGTAAATTATAATAATGATATCCTACTCTCGCTGTCTTCATTCAATCCCACTATCTGACAGTCACGTGACCTCTTTCTATTTAAGGAACTCCGCATTCATTGCGTTTTCTAGTTTCGTAGTTTACGGCGAGTTAACAACATGCAGTGTAAGAAGTGTAATAAATTATTTTCCAACGCATATAATCTGAAGCGACACCAGCTCGCATATTGTGTGGATCGTAAACCGGCTTGTCCGATTCCGAAAAAGAGACTAAGACCAATAGGCATTGAAGTACTGGAAGGTGGTGTTACTAAACTAACTCATGCTTTCAAGAATAGGATTGCTTCATACAGATTTTCCAGCAGTGATGAAAATAAAATCAGTTACAATGACTTTTTTAATGGAGTCAAACCAAAAGTTATAAATAAAATCAGTGAATATTTGCAACAACACACAAGTTTAAAAATAAATATGGAAATATTTGGGATATATGTTAAACCTGATAAGGAAATGAGTGATATCAAATCCATGAATTCTCCAAACAAAATTGTTACCACAGCGTCTAATCTAGAAGAAGTATATGGTGAATTTAAATCCGAACTCATGATGCAAGCTTCCGAATTCCAAGAAAAAGATTCTAATTGGAGTTTACAGGAGATAATGTTTTTGGATGTGAACATAAACCGTTTCAATAGTATTGCAGCTTCTTCATATATCAAGCTACCTGTGACAATAATGAAAAGAAATGCTGTCTTGAATATTGAAAACAAAGATAGCGCTTGTTTCGCTTGGTCCATTAATGCAGCAATTTTTCCTGCCGAGGGGAATCCCAAGTATCCATCATCATACCCACATTATGATAAAATGTTAGACTTTAGAGGTATCGACTTCCCCGTAAAATTAAAAGACATTAAAAAATTCGAGTTTATGAATAATATATCAGTGAATGTGTTTGGACTTGAATCATTTTTCCGAGACGGTAAAAACAATTATGAAGTTGTTGGTCCATTACATTTCACTTCCAACCGACAACCTACACACGTGAATCTGTTGCTAGTATCAGATAGTGATGGAAACAATCATTATAACCTTATTACAGACTTGCCACGACTTGTTAGAAGTCAGAAAACAAACCATAAGGGAAAAATTTATATTTGTGATGGCTGCTTACAATCTTTTGTAAATATGGAGAAGTTAAAAGCACATGAAGAACACGATTGTACACATATATACACACAACTACCAACAAATGAAATGAAAAAAAAATAAGTGCGGACAAATCACCCCGGAAAATATTTTAAAATTTATTAACTTTGAAAAACAATTACAAGTGCCGTTTGTTATTTATGCAGACTTTGAATCGTTGTTAAAACCAATAGACAATTGTGAACCTATTAATGGCAAATCATTCAGTGTCAAAGTTTGTGAGCACGAGCCATATTCTTTTGCATTTTACCTGAAATGTAGTTACGATGACAGTTTATCTAAGCTTGAGATGTATAAAGGACCAAATGCGGGCAAAGTGTTTATGCAAAAACTAGATGAGACTGTACATAACCTATATAACAACCATTTAAAGCATGTAAAAGTCATGCAACCACTTACCCCCAAAGAACAGGAAGCATATGATAACGCGACCAACTGTTACATATGTGAAAAACCTTTTGATGTATTCAACAAAAAAGTCCGGGACCATTGCCATCTACTGGGAAAATATAGGAACGCCGCCCATAACTCCTGCAATTTGAATTATAAGGTGCCAAATTTTATACCGGTGTTTTTTCATAATCTCAGAAACTATGACAGCCATTTGTTTATTAAAGAATTGACTACCAAAGGTGAATCTGTCTCCGCAATAGCTCAAACAAAGGAGAAATATATTTCTTTTTCCAAATCTATTTTGGTTGAAAAATCTGATGATCCCAAAGTTCGTGATTCATTTATAAAACTGAGATTTGTGGACTCTTTTAGATTTTTGGCAAGATCTCTTGATAAACTCAGTGAAACTTTGGATTCTTTAGATGAAGTTAGAAAATATTTCCCCAACGAAACACAATTCAATTTAATGAGACGTAAGGGCGTGTTTCCTTATTCATACGTTGATTCTTTTCAAAAATTGGATGATGAGGAACTACCATCTAAAGCTACATTTTTTGATAATTTGAAAGGCGAGCCAATCACCGATGAAGACTATAATAGAGCCAAAGAAGTATGGAATACTTTTAAATGTAAAACACTCAACGATTACGCAATGCTATATTTAAAGACTGACGTGCTTCTGTTAGCAGATGTGTTCGAAAACTTTAGAAAAGTGTGTTTGAAAGAATATAAACTTGATCCTGCTCATTACTTGACCGCACCCTCCCTAAGTTGGGATGCAATGCTAAAATATACCCAAATAGAACTTGAGTTACTGACAGATATTGACATGCTACACTTTTTTAAAAAAGGGATCAGAGGAGGAGTAGCACAGTGCAGTAAGAGGCAAGCGATGGCTAATAATAAATTTCTACCAAATTATAATCCCTCAAAACCAGAAAGTTATATCATGTATCTCGATGCTACCAATTTATACGGCGCAGCAATGAGCGAGTCCCTTCCATTTGGCGGATTTAAATGGATACCAGTGGAAAATTTCGATTGTAATTCGGTTAAAGACGATGCCTCCAAAGGATATGTTTTAGAAGTGGATTTAGAATATCCAATTAATTTGCACGATGCCCACAACGACCTACCTTTCTGCCCTGAAAGTATAATACCACCAAATGGTAAACACCCAAAGTTGATTCCAAACTTACGCCATAAAGAAAAATATATTATTCACTACCGGAACTTGAAACAATGTCTCAAATATGGATTAAAATTAACCAAAATTCATAGAATTTTAGAATTTTCCCAATCGTCGTGGCTGAAAAAATATATCGAATTGAATACCACCCTCCGAAACCAAGCAAAGAATGACTTCGAAAAAGATCTTTTTAAGCTGCTGGTCAATGCAATCTTCGGAAAGACCATGGAAAATGTTGAGAAGAGAAAATCTATTCATCTTTCTACCCATTGGGAAAATACAAAGTGGTCCGTAGGTGCGAGGACACTAATAGCAAAACCAGAATTTAAGACATGTTCCGTATTCAATGAAAACTTGGTTGCAGTACATTTGGGTAATGTAAAAGTATATTATGACAAACCTATGTATATAGGATTTTCTGTATTGGATATTTCAAAAACCATTATATACGAATTTTTATATGGCTACATTAAACCTAAATATGGCAATGCTGCAAAATTGTGTTATACGGACACCGATTCCCTAATTTTAGAAGTATTTACTAGTAACTTTTATGATGATATGAAACAAAACATCACCCATTTTGATACTTCCAATTTTTCCAAAAATAATGAATATGGGATGCCTATAACAAATTCTATCGTTGGAAAAATGAAAGACGAGTTTGCTGGTACTATAGTTGATGCATTTTATGGTACAGGAGCTAAGGCATATTGTGTAAAACTAGGCAAACCCTTCAAGAAGGAAACAGAAATAAAGAAAGCTAAAGGTGTCTCGAAAAATATAATCAAAAATCAACTTCACGTAAACGACTACATCCGGATTATACAAAATGGTAATACAATCTTTAGAAAAATGTATGTTTTTGTATCATCACTACATACAATCTATACAGAACTAAGAAACAAGGTAGCCCTCTCAGCTAAAGATGATAAGAGATATGTCATACCACATGATGTAAACACTCTGGCATGGGGGCATCTACTTACCAACCCAAAAGCAATGACTGGAACCCTGGATGATTTAATACAGGCGATGGAAGAAGTTAGCGATTTAGATAATTATGTAAATGATTTTGATTTGGAATTATTTTCCCAATAAAATTTTTATACATACCAGTATCTTTTATTTTTAATAAAACAAAAAAAATATTTAAAAACATTTATTGAAGAAATCTAATATGTAACATAGTTTTGAATAATTCTTATAAGTAATTCGGCAGCAGATAATGTTGAACAAACAGCTATATAGTAAATTGTAATATATAATGCATTTGTATTGCTGCTTTCAGATTTGTTTGGGTCTTTGTTGTAAAGAGATAACCATTCAGAGTCTTTAGTTGATCCATTTCCTTTTACAATACGTACTTTATACATTGTACTATTTGTTGGTATCTGTGATTTTAGAGTTGCAGCATTATTTGGTGTATAGGTCTCCATTTTTACCCACTTAGAAGGCCAACTCTCATCTCTTGTCCCATTACTATCAAAACATACATACACTTCTCTGGTATTAAAAGGGTGTTGAATCAAGAGGTAATTGCCTAGGATGGCTTGTAAAATTATGAACTGTGTCACTCCCATGATGTAAATGATTTTATTTGTTAGTGTGAAGGGCATATATATATTTTAACACAGCGTAATAAATGATGCTAAATATTAATGGTATAACACTTATTACAAAAAACGTATTTATTCTATTCTTTGCTGGTAGACATGACTTCATCATTCTAGCATAGCTGCAATTTGGACTAAATTTCAAGTGATCGAGAATTGGTACATCATCTGATTTCCATTTGTAAACCTCAATATCACATTTAAAACATCTAACTACATCTTCTTTGCCCATGTAGTGGAATCCAGCTAATGCTAAATCTATTGGAGATACATCACCAGTCCAATTTTCATAAGACTCTAATCTATGATCAAACAATTGCAATAGGTGTGAGTAATCATCGGCGCACATGTTGGTTCTGATAAGCAAACCCAATGTTAGGTGTATTTATAAATAAAACATTTTAGAATTTTTCAAATTTATTCCATTATAAAACTTTCATATAAAAAAAAAACATTTGATACAGCACAAATACAATTAATATTATTATGATAAAAACATTTGGGCTTCATTGGTTGAAGTGCTGGTTGCTCATCAAACTCATAAACTGGAACTAGGGAATATTTTTTTATATAATTTGCTTTCTCCATACCCTTGACGTAAACCATATCAACTCCTTTTGTTAAAGATTGTAAGATATTTCCAAATTGGTGTACAGGAGTAAAACCTTCCTCCCAATTAATATAATGATGATTTTTCATTAACCATAAAGCCTGCGTATGTAAATCTGGAGAGAGCATTCTAAGAGGAAAGGGTGGCTTGAATACATAATGACTTATGCGAAAACCATCATAAGCAGCAAATTCTTTTACAATAAATTTATTATTTTCTAGCTTAAATCCTTGTACATCCACAACGAGTCTCATATTTTTAGTTTTTCAAGTAGTTTTACAAATTCGTACAATTCAATATCTTTTTTTAGTTTTCCGAATTCGTACAATTCAATATCTCTTTTAAGTTTTAGCAGTTTTTTAAATAAATTTGAAGTTTCTCTTCATACTCGGACATATTAAATGAAATTATTAACTATGAAGGATGTGTTTTATATTAAGTTTGAGACATGCGCATTAATATTGCTTTACGGTTTTTGTTAAAGGATTATATGAAAATTCTTTTTCGTGTAATATGAGACAAAACGCTGATATATCCGTTGACGTGGGCTCATCAGTTTCAAATTCAATTCTAAGAACAATGCTTCCGGATTGAATCACTTCTTTTTGTCTTGAACAATCGATATGTACTAAGGGTGCTTTTTCTTTAAACTCTTGTGGATTAAATATTGGTTGATTTAAATTAAAGTGATAATAACTTTCCTGAAAGTTTGCAAACATATCATATAATGTGGCATATTTATTATTGGTAAAATCTAAATTTAAATCGTGGTATGGATATCTATCCGAATTTAGAAATACTCGGATGTTGTTGAGTTTACAATGATCAAATTTACTCATATCCTGTTTAATTTGACCTTTTTTATTTTTTTGAAATCCGATAATTATATGCCTAGGAGTTTCTATTTTTGTACTTGTTTTAACAGCCCAAGTATGTCTAGTGGAATTATTAAGTGAAGCATATTCAATCATTTGCCAAGAACGGAATTTAATTGGTAATTCTTTATTACTCTGAACAATTTTATTTAGTCGAAGTTGTTGACTAATACTAGGGGTGACATGTGGTACGTGCCAGGAGAGTGCACGAAGTTCGATATTTGGTTTTTCAGAATCATCAGAACTTATTATGGCATCAATATCATCACTGGAACGAATTAATACTAATTCTTGTTTCATATTCATAATTATTTTACCAAAATCTTCAAAGAAACCTGATAACATTTTTAAGGGAATGCAAACATTAAAGTTTCCATCTTTATCAACTAAAATTTTTTCTGTCTCTACTGTTACAACACCTTTAGAATCTGTCGCAAGTTTTTTAATTTCCTTAGGGAACCACCCAGCATTTTGCATTAGTACACTTTCGTTTTCATTAAGACTCAAATAATTTTTCATGGTCGATACAAGACCTACATCTCTTACAGAATCTATTACGACACTGTTTAGCTCATAACGGAGTTCACGAAACAAAAATGCTATGGCATTGTTAATAAATTGTAGTTTAGTTGGTACTTTTCCAGCATCAGTAAGCAACTTTCCTTCAATATACAAATAACTTTTTGATGGCAATGTGTAAGCATCTAAATCTTGAATGGGGATTCGAATTTCATCGTTATAATTGAGTTTTCCAGTAATGAAGGGTTGATAGGTATGAAATTGATAATCATCTATAGTTGTATTATTAAAAGGTTGCCCGGTTACATGAAGTACTTCCATTATATTAATACTTTAAATCCTAACGAAGTTAAAAATTTTTTATTAATGGGTGTTATTATTGCAAAGGGTTTTGCAAAACTGATTTGTCTGTTCTGGAGGGACAATCTTTTATAGTTTTTAAGTGGATGAAAAAATGATAGAACCATTTTATACTTTTCTAATGTGAAGGGTAACCGTAATCTCTTCTTCTCGAAAATTTATGAGACCACCGCTCTGGTCAATAATCTTTACTGTAATGTTGTTGATTGTCTTGACACTGACAGGATAATACAAGATATTTTGAGGAGATTCCACTATTTTATACCCGCTGGGTACTGTCGGAAAAAATTGGTGGATAATATGAACAGGGTTCCCATTTAAATAGGAACCAGCCGCAATACTACAGTCAATACCTATAGAATTTACTTTCAAAATTTTAACTGGATGATTTGATGAATAAGTTTAACCAGGATCAAGCCTTTGGACATCAAAACCAAACACTTGTGCGATTGAATTTGCATTATTAAAAGAAATAATACGATTACTTGAAATAGAAATTTTTGAAGTATTTATGTCCGGTATTATATCTATTTTAGCATTTTTATCTTTATCATTCATATGTTTCTTTAAAACACTTATAAGATCATCTAACTCATAAGCACCAACCGGTACTTTAAATTCATTTAGCTTATTTTTATCACCCCATACAAATAAATTATTGCTTTCATCAATATTTGGAATTGTGTTAAAACTATTGAAACTGACTAATCCTATTTCATAATCTGTATTTTCTTCTAAATATATTGGAGGGTTAAAATCATAACTTAAAATTGAAGAGTTACCACTTAAAGTAAATGAAAAAGACATATTTACACAACAAAGAAATGTCTCAGAATGAAAACTTTTTTCAATTATATTGATTATATAGAAAACTCAAACAATAATGGCCGCACTTGTAAGAATTTCTTTGAACGCTATCATAGTTATAAATTATATTTACATCCCCATTGCTATTGAAATATTTAATCAGCTCTAATGGTGGGGCTAAGTTTCCATAACTATCAAAGTATACAACATCCTTATTTTTGTTTCGTATATGCGGTCCAATGTGTCCCAGGTCCTATATTTGAATCCATATTTATAATACCGCTCTCTTTTTTATGGATTGTACGAGGTAAAGAATCTCTCATAAACACTCCTCTAAAATGAGGAATCTGCAATATTTTAGCAAATTTTTTTAAATCTAAATCGGTAAGCGCTCGTTGTGGTAGTATTAGTTTTTTGACATGATACCATATCCTTTATATGGTCTTAAATATAAACCCTTCCCCTTTTTTTTACGACTTAAACCCTGGCCTTTCTTTTCCATAGCTAAATTATGCCGTTTCTGTTCTTCCAGTTGTATGCGGTTAGCTTTAGCATCGTTTACTGCTTTTGCAATACCAGCACCCATACCTCCGACAGCTCCTAAAGCTGATAAAAGAGGAAGTAGTAAAGGTAAAAATCCACCTATTTTCGGTACTCGAATAATTCTCTTTTTAGTTTTTCTTGCTCGTTTTTTTATACCCATTCCAAGTTTGCGTTTACCTTTCATCGCCGTTGTTACAAACCAAGCCGCTGTTTTTTCTCCTAATTTAGCGTCTTTCGAATTAGCCCTCTCCCAAGCTCTATGTTGTAATATCTTATCGGCTTGGTGTCTAGTAATGAGATCTTTACTTTGTGAATATGCAATATCGTGATCTTTGCAAGCAGCGTCTAATTGGTTTATGCCTTTATCACCTCTTTGTAATCTCTTATCAAGTTGAGTCCCAGGACCACAGTAGGAATACCCAGGAATATGTAATTCAATTGGTAGTTTGTTTATCAAAGAATTTACTATTCCTCTTCCTCTTCGAAGTGAACTCTGTCGCTGGCGTTTAACCATTGTGCTATTTATATACTTACTCCCCACTATATATACTCTCAGTCTTCTGCAGGATTCATTAAAATGAAGATTGAAAAACACCACATGATCTTACCAGTAACAAATCATGATTTATTTGTAAATGATGAAAAACTTAATAAACATGGTTTTTTGTTTGGTGGTGACTCTAAAAGATGTTTAATTGTTGGGCCAAGCGGAAGTGGAAAGACAAACTGTATGCTCTCGTTAATTGAACACCCAAATGGATTAAGATTTGAAAATGTATATGTGTATTCTAAAAGTCTTCATCAACCCAAATATAGATATTTACGTGCTTTGCTGGAACCTATTCGAGAAATTGGATATGAAGAATATAGTGAACCTGAAGATATAATTAGACCAGAAGAAATTAAAGAAAATTCGTTAATTATATTTGATGATGTAGCTTCTTGTGATCAAAAGATAATTCAAAATTATTTTTGTTTTGGTCGACATAAACACACAGATTGTTTTTATATATGTCAGACATATAGTGCAATCCCCAAACAGCTTATTAGAGATAATTCGAATCTTTTAGTAATTTTTCAACAAGATATGACTAATTTAAAACATATTTACGATGATCATGTTAATATCGATATGTCTTTTAAAGATTTTATAAACATGTGCACAATTTGTTGGAAAAAAAAATATGATTTCCTCACTATTGATAAGGATTCAAAATGTAAATTTAGAAAAAATTTCGACACTTTTATAAGTATATAAAGAAATTTATTAATCAAACAATTTAGTCAAAATGAATCCTCGGCTGACTAAACAACTAATAAAAGCTAGGCAAGATTTGAAAAAAAAAATACAAAAGTTTAAAAAGTGATATAACAAAATCACAAACTCATTTGGAAAAAACATATCAACCAATAACAGACCCCCTTAAACAACTGGTTTCAGTTTTGGGGAAACAAGAAATAATTAAACAAGAAAATTTAACACCGAAATCAGAAAAGTTCAGTTTCTTGCGTAAACCTCCGCGAAAAGATTATACTAAAATAGCATATTCTTCTTTTCCATCACCATTAAGTCAAACAATTAAACATGCTCCAGAACATGAAAGTACTCGTTTAAATGAATCAGAGATTTATGAAAATCAGCCAGACCAAACGTTTGAATATCAGCCAAGAACCAGTGATGAGCAAGTTGATGAATATATAGAAGATACAATTAAAAGTCTACATGATTTAACTACAAACCCACCTCCTTCATTCGTTGAATATCTGGATCAATTTACAGCACCATTACCTAGAGATTATATTCTTAGAAATATATCAGATATTGAAAATAAATTTGATCACGTTTTAGGAATTTATCATGATATAGAAACCGAAAAATTTCGTATTGGAGACTCAGAATTAAACTTTGATGGTTCGGATATTGTAATAAAAGGTATTAAATATCCCGGAACACCTGGACTTTATGAATTACTTTTTTTAAAAGAACCGATTGCATATAAACAAACTGATGTTAATGAATATGTGGATATAATAAAAAGAACCAATGCCGCTAGAAGAAATAATGATCCAGATTTACCAATTAAAAATTTTTCTAGAGATATTAAGGATAAATATAATTTTATTATTAAACCAAAGTTAGAAACAGGACCGTTTAGACGGAGAGTTTCATCAATACCTTCTTCATTAATGAGTGGAATAATGACAAGGAGTAAAAAAATTGGAAAAGGAATGTTACAATATTCAAATAAACCTATTGATTATAAATATTTTGATAATTACAATGAGTTGATTGATCGACTTAGATTACTTGTAGCATCCCAAACTGCAGGAAATACAGGTAATAATAATGAGATTGTGTCAATCATTGAGGAATTGAGAGAAGGGGGTATAATAATGTGAACCCACTAAAGTTTTAATTAGTGTGACAATGCCAATCAACAAATTCGGAGGTCACTTTTTGAGTCATCAAAGCAATGAAACTAATGTTTTAAATTTTACTTCACCATTTTATATTTGTGAGCCAGCTTCATTCCATAGTAAATGTTTTATCAGATTAAGAGGCGTAAAACGAGTAAAATATAATAAAGACTTTTATATTTTGGATAATCAAGGTACTGCTTTTGTTTTTCCCTTATCGGGTAAAATTGAAAGTTGTAAACACTATAGTGCTGATGGAGATATTTTACTAAATTCTAAAACATATAAATATCATCAATTAAAAGGAATTAACATTAACAAAGATGATAAAATCGAGTTTAAACTGGGAACACCAGATGAAATGTGTGCTGATTTTGTTTTTCAATGTCCATTAGAAAAAAATGTCTAAGATTCAAGTTGTTAATGAACTACATAAACCAGCTAGAAAAAAATACAAGCGACGACATGTTATTGTTAAAGGGTTGAATGATCTAATCCAAGCTGATTTGGCTGTTATGATTCCTTACTCTAAAGTTAACAAAGGATATAATTATATCTTGGTTGTTATTAATGCATTTAGTAAATTTGTATGGGCTATACCGATTAAGAAAAAAACAGCTAAAGATGTTACTGAAGGTATGGCTCAAATTCTGTCACAGATGACCCCACCTAAAAATTTACAAACTGATAATGGAAAAGAATTCTATAATAAAGATTTTCAAAAACTTATGCAAAAATATGATATTAATCACTACAGCACTTTTTCTAATTTGAAAGCTAGTATAGCTGAGAGAGTAATAAGAACACTCAAGTCATCATTGTGGAAAGAGTTTAGTCTTCAAGGATCCTACAAATGGTTAGAAATTCTTCCAAAAATTGTTAAAAAATATAACAACACCAGACATTCAACTACGGGAGCTATACCCAGTAAAGTCAATGATAAAAACGCCCAATATATAATCGCATATAATTATTTGAAAACAGTTGATCCACATAAACCTAAGTTTAAAAAAGGGGATCATGTTAGAATCAGTAAATACCGCCACGTTTTCACCAAAGGATATACACCCAGTTGGACCAATGAAATTTTTAAAATTAAGAAGGTTAAACTAACTAATCCAACAACTTACATATTAGAAGATGAGAAGAACGAAGAGATTCAAGGTGGATTCTATACTCAAGAATTGCAAAAAGTTAAATATCCCGATGTTTATTTGATAGAAAAAGTTGTTGCTAGAAAAGGAAACAAACTGCGAGTCAAGTTTCTTGGAATGGACAGTTCCCACAATGCGTGGATAAATAAAAATGATATAGTCTATGTATTTAATTTTTTTAATAAAAATATTTTCTTTTAGTTTTGTTTTTTTAATTGTATATTTACAATGTGTGGATAAATAAAAATGATATAGTCTGATATGTATTTAATTTTTTTAATAAAAATATTTTCTTTTAGTTTTGTTTTTTTAATTGTATATTTAAAGGTGGCCGTAAAGGCGTTTGATTTAAGCTCGCATCTCTAAGAGAAGGTGAATTAATCCCACCACTGCCAATTTTTAGAATTTGGTAGGTACTTTTTTATAGGTTTTAGGGATATAAAAATACGTTAGTAAAGTAAATCTGTTTATTAAAACATATAATGACTACAATTATTTCAATATTAATTACTAAAATGCTTAATATTTTCATAAATCTTATTTCTATGGTTTACATCTAAAATTGGATTAATAATTTTTGCTGTTTCTTCAATGCGATAAGTAAATCTCATTCTATCTAACATATTACATCTTCTAGCTTCTCTGTAAGCAAAATTCCAGGTAATCAGCCGGTGAAATACATTTTTATCTTCTCTAAAAGTTACCTTTTTCATAGTTGTAAATCTTCTTTTAATAGCTCTGGGTATTTATAAATTATTTCTAAACCTAGACTGTAGGTAATGGGATTCAAACTTTTTATTGATTCTACAATATTTAGAGCAGTATTCTTCACATCATCGGTATTCTTAACACCCACTTGCAATATTTTGAAACAACTTGTGAATTGAAGACTTTTCAGTGATTCTATGGTATGACTTATTAATGGAAGTATTTTCCAAAGCTCTGTAATAGTAGTGGACCCCAGCCAGATTGTAGAATGGCCAGTCAAGATTTTTAAAACTCTAGAACTTTCAAACTTTTCAAATTCCAGCATAAAACTTCCAACGTCTATAGATTCAGGATCTTCTGCTGTCATCATAAATTTATCAATAACATCTTTATAAGAGAGAAATTCTTCCCATTCTTTTTCAATATATATAACTGAATGTCCTTTATTTCCAGATATTTCAATACATGGCATAAAATTGAATTCATATAATAAACTTATTGCAACATATTTCGAATTTGATTTATTTAAATAAAATCTTTTTTCACCCACCGATCTCTTGATAGGATTTAAGGAGTTAACTGATTCCATGTTCGCAGAGTACTGTCGGAGTCTAAGAGCTTCTCACTATTTATTGGCCGTTTTAGTGGTGGGGGAAATGTTTGATTTCTCCCAACTTTAGCATGTCTCCCCTCTACCAAAGAATGTATATGTATTTTAAAAATATTGCATCAGAATAAATTACACCATGAGTTTGCCAGTATATCATTATTATAATTTACATGCCACGTATGGACACCAGATGTTGCCATGTGTTCGCCAGATGGCCGGGTGCAGGTGTTCGCGTGAGAACAGGATGTCTTTATCTTTCCCATCAAATTACATATTATAACAGGATGCAGGTGTTTGCCAGTATATCGTTATCATTATAATTTACATGCCACGTATGGACACCAGATGTTGCCATGTGTTCGCCAGATGGCCGGGTGCAGGTGTTCGCGTGAGAACCGGATGTCTTTATCTTTCCCATCAAATTACATATTATAACAGGATGCAGGTGTTTGCCAGTATATTGTTATCATTATAATTTACATGCCACGTATGGACACCAGATGTTGCCATGTGTTCGCCAGATGGCCGGGTGCAGGTGTTCGCGTGAGAACCGGATGTCTTTATCTTTCCCATCAAATTACATATTATAACAGGATGCAGGTGTTCACTAGATGGTTTCCTCATTTTGCCTTCTCATAGGGTTTCCTCATTTTGCCTTCCCATAGGGTTTCCTCATTTTGCCTTCTCATTTAACCTCTACTATTTTCTTATGAATTCAAGTTGCTTAAGTCGTCTAGCAACTTTTTAAAAGAATACATTTTTCCCTTATATCGAATATTTACCATTTTAATATAGAGTAATATCAGTTAATAATGTTTCCGAGAATTTTCTTTTTCCAAAATTTTAAAAAACCACATTTTATTTTTCA
Organism: Psylliodes chrysocephalus; assembly: GCA_927349885.1. Taxonomy (NCBI): domain Eukaryota; kingdom Metazoa; phylum Arthropoda; class Insecta; order Coleoptera; family Chrysomelidae; genus Psylliodes; species Psylliodes chrysocephalus. Next base: position 53,423,094 of record OV651820.1, read on the forward strand.
ATAACGTTATAGAAAAAGAAAATGAATGAACGATAAGTAACTCTCTATGTAAATGTTTATAGAAATAAAGTTATAAGCAAGTAAACCAAAAATGTATAGAAATTAAAAATGAAAGTAGCAAATTTTGACATTTTGCTAAACACCCTGTATAAAATGAAGATTTTGGGAAATTTTCTTGTGAATTCAAGTTGCTTAAGTCGTCTAGCAACTTTTTGAAAGAATACATTTTTTCCCTATATCGAATATTTACCATTTTAATACAGACTAATATCAATTAATAATGTTTCTGAGAATTTTTTTTTTCCAAAATTTAAAAAACCACATTTTATTTTTCAATAACGTTATAGAAAAAGAAAATGAATGAACGATAAGTAACTCTCTATGTAAATGTTTATAGAAATAGAATTATAAGCAAGTAAACCAAAAATGTATAGAAATTAAAAAAGAAAGTAACACATTTTTACCTTTTTCTAAACACCTTGTATAAAATGAAGATTTTGGGAAATTTTCTTGTGAATTCAAGTTGCTTAAGTCGTCTAGCAACTTTTTGAAAGAATACATTTTTTCCTTATATCGAATATTTACCATTTTAATATAGACTAATATCAGTTAATAATGTTTCCGAGAATTTTCTTTTTCCAAAATTTTAAAAAACCACATTTTATTTTTCAATAACGTTATAGAAAAAGAAAATGAATGAACGATAAGTAACTCTCTATGTAAATGTTTATAGAAATAATGTTATAAGCAAGTAAACCAAAAATGTATAGAAATTAAAAATGAAAGTAGCAAATTTTGACATTTTGCTAAACACCCTGTATAAAATGAAGATTTTGGGAAATTTTCTTGTGAATTCAAGTTGCTTAAGTCGTCTAGCAACTTTTTGAAAGAATACATTTTTTCCCTATATTGAATATTTACCATTTTAATACAGACTAATATCAATTAATAATGTTTCTGAGAATTTTTTTTTCCAAAATTTAAAAAACATTTTATTTTTCAATAACGTTATAGAAAAAGAAAATGAATGAACGATAAGTAACTCTCTATGTAAATGTTTATAGAAATAAAGTTATAAGCAAGTAAACCAAAAATGTATAGAAATTAAAAATGAAAGTAACAAATTTTTACCTTTTTCTAAACACCTTGTATAAAATGAAGATTTTGGGAAATTTTCTTGCGGATTTCAATTGCTTAGATAGTCTAGCAACTTTTTAAAAGAATACATTTTTTCCCTATATCGAATATTTACCATTTTAATATATAAATGCATGTATTTCGAGGAAATTTCATTTTTTTGTCAAAATATAAAAAAACCGCATTTTATTTTTCAATAACGTTATAGAAAAAGAAAACGAATGAACGATAGGTAACTCTCTATGTAAATGTTTATAGAAATAGAATTATAAGCAAGTAAACCAAACATGTATAGAAATTAAAGAAGAAAATAACACATTTTTACCTTTTTTTAAACACCTTGTATAAAATGAAGAATTTAGGAAATTTTCTTGTGAATTCAAGTTGCTTAAGTCGTCTAGCAACTTTTTGAAAGAATACATTTTTTCCCTATATCGAATATTTACCATTTTAATACAGACTAATATCAATTAATAATGTTTCTGAGAATTTTTTTTTTCCAAAATTTAAAAAACCACATTTTATTTTTCAATAACGTTATAGAAAAAGAAAATGAATGAACGATAAGTAACTCTCTATGTAAATGTTTATAGAAATAGAATTATAAGCAAGTAAACCAAAAATGTATAGAAATTAAAAAAGAAAGTAACACATTTTTACCTTTTTCTAAACACCTTGTATAAAATGAAGATTTTGAGAAATTTTCTTATGAATTCAAGTTGCTTAAGTCGTCTAGCAACTTTTTGAAAGAATACATTTTTTCCTTATATCGAATATTTACCATTTTAATATAGACTAATATCAGTTAATAATGTTTCCGAGAATTTTCTTTTTCCAAAATTTTAAAAAACCACATTTTATTTTTCAATAACGTTATAGAAAAAGAAAACGAATGAACGATAAGTAACTCTCTATGTAAATGTTTATAGAAATAGAATTATAAGCAAGTAAACCAAAAATGTATAGAAATTAAAAAAGAAAGTAACACATTTTTACCTTTTTCTAAACACCTTGTATAAAATGAAGATTTTGAGAAATTTTCTTATGAATTCAAGTTGCTTAAGTCGTCTAGCAACTTTTTGAAAGAATACATTTTTCCCTTATATCGAATATTTACCATTTTAATATAGAGTAATATCAGTTAATAATGTTTCCGAGAATTTTCTTTTTCCAAAATTTTAAAAAACCACATTTTATTTTTCAATAACGTTATAGAAAAAGAAAATGAATGAACGATAAGTAACTCTCTATGTAAATGTTTATAGAAATAAAGTTATAAGCAAGTAAACCAAAAATGTATAGAAATTAAAAATGAAAGTAGCAAATTTTGACATTTTGCTAAACACCCTGTATAAAATGAAGATTTTGGGAAATTTTCTTGTGAATTCAAGTTGCTTAAGTCGTCTAGCAACTTTTTGAAAGAATACATTTTTTCCCTATATCGAATATTTACCATTTTAATACAGACTAATATCAATTAATAATGTTTCTGAGAATTTTTTTTTTCCAAAATTTAAAAAACCACATTTTATTTTTCAATAACGTTATAGAAAAAGAAAATGAATGAACGATAAGTAACTCTCTATGTAAATGTTTATAGAAATAGAATTATAAGCAAGTAAACCAAAAATGTATAGAAATTAAAAAAGAAAGTAACACATTTTTACCTTTTTCTAAACACCTTGTATAAAATGAAGATTTTGAGAAATTTTCTTATGAATTCAAGTTGCTTAAGTCGTCTAGCAACTTTTTGAAAGAATACATTTTTTCCTTATATCGAATATTTACCATTTTAATATAGACTAATATCAGTTAATAATGTTTCCGAGAATTTTCTTTTTCCAAAATTTTAAAAAACCACATTTTATTTTTCAATAACGTTATAGAAAAAGAAAATGAATGAACGATAAGTAACTCTCTATGTAAATGTTTATAGAAATAGAATTATAAGCAAGTAAACCAAAAATGTATAGAAATTAAAAAAGAAAGTAACACATTTTTACCTTTTTCTAAACACCTTGTATAAAATGAAGATTTTGAGAAATTTTCTTATGAATTCAAGTTGCTTAAGTCGTCTAGCAACTTTTTGAAAGAATACATTTTTTCCTTATATCGAATATTTACCATTTTAATATAGACTAATATCAGTTAATAATGTTTCCGAGAATTTTCTTTTTCCAAAATTTTAAAAAACCACATTTTATTTTTCAATAACGTTATAGAAAAAGAAAATGAATGAACGATAAGTAACTCTCTATGTAAATGTTTATAGAAATAGAATTATAAGCAAGTAAACCAAAAATGTATAGAAATTAAAAATGAAAGTAGCAAATTTTGACATTTTGCTAAACACCCTGTATAAAATGAAGATTTTGGGAAATTTTCTTGTGAATTCAAGTTGCTTAAGTCGTCTAGCAACTTTTTGAAAGAATACATTTTTTCCCTATATCGAATATTTACCATTTTAATACAGACTAATATCAATTAATAATGTTTCTGAGAATTTTTTTTTTCCAAAATTTAAAAAAACCACATTTTATTTTTCAATAACGTTATAGAAAAAGAAAACGAATGAACGATAAGTAACTCTCTATGTAAATGTTTATAGAAATAGAGTTATAAGCAAGTAAACCAAAAATGTATAGAAATTAAAAATGAAAGTAACAAATATTGACATTTTATTAAACACCTTGTATAAAATGAAGATTTTGGGAAATTTTCTTGTGAATTCAAGTTGCTTAAGTCGTCTAGCAACTTTTTGAAAGAATACATTTTTTCCCTATATCGAATATTTACCATTTTAATATAGACTAATATCAGTTAATAATGTTTCCGAGAATTTTTTTTTTCCAAAATTTAAAAAACCACATTTTATTTTTCAATAACGTTATAGAAAAAGAAAATGAATGAACGATAAGTAACTCTCTATGTAAATGTTTATAGAAATAGAATTATAAGCAAGTAAACCAAAAATGTATAGAAATTAAAAAAGAAAGTAACACATTTTTACCTTTTTCTAAACACCTTGTATAAAATGAAGATTTTGGGAAATTTTCTTGTGAATTCAAGTTGCTTAAGTCGTCTAGCAACTTTTTAAAAGAATACATTTTTTCCCTATATCGAATATTTACCATTTTAATATAGACTAATATCAGTTAATAATGTTTCCGAGAATTTTTTTTTTTTTTAAATTTAAAAAACCACATTTTATTTTTCAATAACGTTATAGAAAAAGAAAACGAATGAACGATAAGTAACTCTCTATGTAAATGTTTATAGAAATAGAATTATAAGCAAGTAAACCAAACATATATAGAAATTAAAAGTGAAAGTAACAAATTTTGAACTTTTCCTAAACACCTTGTATAAAATGAAGAATTTAGGAAATTTTCTTGTGAATTCAAGTTACTTAAGTCGTCTAGCAACTTTTTGAAAGAATACATTTTTTCCCTATATCGAATATTTACCATTTTAATATAGACTAATATCAGTTAATAATGTTTCCGAGAATTTTTTTTTTCCAAAATTTAAAAAACCACATTTTATTTTTCAATAACGTTATAGAAAAAGAAAACGAATGAACGATAGGTAACTCTCTTTATGTAAATGTTTATAGAAATAAAATTATAAGAAAGTAAACCAAAAATTATAGAAATTAAAAATAAAAGTAGCAAATTTTGACATTTTGCTACACACCTTGTATAAAATGAAGATTTTGGGAAATTTTCTTGTGAATTTCAATTGCTTAGATCCTCTGGCAACTTTTTGAAAGAATACATTTTTTCCCTATATCGAATATTTACCATTTTAATATATAAATGCATGTATTTTGACGAAATTTCATTTTTTTGTCAAAATATAAAAAAACCGCATTTTATTTTTCAATAACGTTATAGAAAAAGAAAACGAATGAACGATAGGTAACTCTCTTTATGTAAATGTTTATAGAAATAGAATTATAAAAAAGTAAACCAAAAATTATAGAAATTAAAAATAAAAGTAGCAAATTTTGACATTTTGCTACACACCTTGTATAAAATGAAAATTTTGGGAAATTTTCTTGTGGATTTCAATTGCTTAGATCCTCTGGCAACTTTTTGAAAGAATACATTTTTTCCCTAAATTGAATATTTACCATTTTAATATATAAATGCATGTATTTCGAGGAAATTTCATTTTTTAGTCAAAATATAAAAAATCTGCATTTTATTTTTCAATAACGTTATAGAAAAAGAAAACGAATGAACGATAGGTAACTCTCTTTATGTAAATGTTTATAGAAATAGAATTATAAGAAAGTAAATCAAAAATTATAGAAATTAAACATAAAAGTAACAAATTTTGACATTTTGCTACACACCTTGTATAAAATGAAGATTTTGGGAAATTTTCTTGTGAATTTCAATTGCTTAGATCCTCTGGCAACTTTTTGAAAGAATACATTTTTTCCCTATATCGAATATTTACCATTTTAATATATAAATGCATGTATTTTGACGAAATTTCATTTTTTTGTCAAAATATAAAAAAACCGCATTTTATTTTTCAATAACGTTATAGAAAAAGAAAACGAATGAACGATAGGTAACTCTCTTTATGTAAATGTTTATAGAAATAGAATTATAAAAAAGTAAACCAAAAATTATAGAAATTAAAAATAAAAGTAGCAAATTTTGACATTTTGCTACACACCTTGTATAAAATGAAAATTTTGGGAAATTTTCTTGTGGATTTCAATTGCTTAGATCCTCTGGCAACTTTTTGAAAGAATACATTTTTTCCCTAAATTGAATATTTACCATTTTAATATATAAATGCATGTATTTCGAGGAAATTTCATTTTTTAGTCAAAATATAAAAAATCTGCATTTTATTTTTCAATAACGTTATAGAAAAAGAAAACGAATGAACGATAGGTAACTCTCTTTATGTAAATGTTTATAGAAATAGAATTATAAGAAAGTAAATCAAAAATTATAGAAATTAAAAATAAAAGTAGCAAATTTTGACATTTTGCTACACACCTTGTATAAAATGTAGATTTTGGGAAATTTTCTTGTGGATTCCAATTGCTTGGATCGTCTAGCAACTTTTTGAAAGAATACATTTTTTCCCTATATCAAATATTTACCATTTTAATATATAAATGCATGTATTTCGAGGAAATTTCATTTTTTTGTCAAAATATAAAAAAACCGCATTTTATTTTTCAATAACGTTATAGAAAAAGAAAACGAATTAATGATAGATAACTCTCTTTATGTAAATGTTTATAGAAATAGAATTATAAGAAAGTAAACCAAAAATTATAGAAATTAAAAATAAAAGTAGCAAATTTTGACATTTTACTACACACCTTGTATAAAATGAAGATTTTGAAAAATTTTCTTACGGATTTCAATTGCTTAGATAGTCTAGCAACTTTTTGAAAGAATACATTTTTTCCCTATATCAAATATTTACCATTTTAATATATAAATGCATGTATTTCGAGGAAATTTCATTTTTTTGTCAAAATATAAAAAAACTACATTTTATTTTTCAATAACGTTATAGAAAAAGAAAACGAATGAACGATAGGTAACTCTCTTTATGTAAATGTTTATAGAAATAGAATTATAAGAAAGTAAACCAAAAATTATAGAAATTCAAAATAAAAGTAGCAAATTTTGACATTTTGCTACACACCTTGTATAAAATGTAGATTTTGGGAAATTTTCTTGTGGATTCCAATTGCTTGGATCGTCTAGCAACTTTTTGAAAGAATACATTTTTTCCCTATATCAAATATTTACCATTTTAATATATAAATGCATGTATTTCGAGGAAATTTCATTTTTTTGTCAAAATATAAAAAAACCGCATTTTATTTTTCAATAACGTTATAGAAAAAGAAAACGAATTAATGATAGATAACTCTCTTTATGTAAATGTTTATAGAAATAGAATTATAAGAAAGTAAACCAAAAATTATAGAAATTCTAAATAAAAGTAGCAAATTTTGACATTTTGCTACACACCTTGTATAAAATGTAGATTTTGGGAAATTTTCTTGTGAATTCCAATTGCTTGAATCGTCTAGCAACTTTTGAAAGAATACATTTTTTCCCTATATCAAATATTTACCATTTTAATATATAAATGCATGTATTTCGAGGAAATTTCATTTTTTTGTCAAAATATAAAAAAACCGCATTTTATTTTTCAATAACGTTATAGAAAAAGAAAACGAATGAACGATAGGTAACTCTCTTTATGTAAATGTTTATAGAAATAGAATTATAAGAAAGTAAACTAAAAATTATAGAAATTAAAAATGAAAGTAACAAATTTTGACATTTTGCTACACACCTTGTATAAAATGAAGATTTTGGGAAATTTTCTTGTGGATTCCAATTACTTAGATTGTCTAGCAACTTTTTGAAAGAATACATTTTTTCCCTATATCGAATATTGACCATTTTAATATAAACTAATATCAGTTAATAATGTGTCCAAGAATTTTTTTTTCAAAATTTAAAAAACCACCTTTTATTTTTCAATAACGTTATAGAAAAAGAAAATGATTGAACAATAAATAATTCTATATATAAATATTTATAGAATCACAGGTATGAATTCTTTTAAATGTTAAGCAAAAGTAAATTAAATGTATGTAAAGTTTAAAAATGTACTCACCTATTAATTAATTTTCTCTAAATTTAAAGAATAACTGCTACAGCTACTGCACTACGATATATATTTATATCTGAGGTACGATGATCTTTTCCTATAATTTAAAAGTAAAAGAAAGTATTTATATTTCATTTTAAATAACTTGATAAATTTTATTTCAGTATAGGTTATATTGAGTTAAAAAATACTCACCAAAGAAATGTTTATAAAAGTTTTCTTCTTTGATCATAAATTTATGTTAATGTCTGCTTATTCTAAGCTGAAATCAAATTCATATTAATAAATATTTAAATATCTAATCTTTTTAATTTACCTGCTAGAATGTTTGACAGTATTGTTGTTAATTTCAAATTTAAAAAATCAAAATGGTTACCTTTTTGGCGTCACAATCAACAACGAACGATTCGTTTTTGTTTCAGTATGGCAACGCGAAACAAAATCTAAGCGGAATATACAACAATTAGACCAATTGAAACATTGAAACGTCATTATTTTATTGAAAAAATTTATCTATTTTCCAAATTTATCCTATTTTATACATGTAATAAATATTATTTATAATTTTCATAGAATTTTCAATTAAAAATATACTTCATATAAATATTCTTCCTTTTTTTAGACATTTTCTCATAACCAATCAAATGAAAGTAATCAAATTGAAATTCAATTTGACATTTACAATAATATAAGAAAATCATACAGGATATTTCATTATTATTGCTTTCAAATAAACTAAATATTTTTTAAATTGTAAAATAAATGTAAATCAAAATTTTTTAAATGTATTCTAACCTATTTTTATATATGAGATGGTGACCCATTCGTTTATAAAAGTCCGATATATCAATTATTTTTAAAATAACCAAAAGCTGTCAAATACAAAATTTCTACTTTTTACAAACATGTCTATTATAAAAATATTGTTCAATATACAGAATATTCCCAAAAAATAAAATGCATAATATTATATATTTTTTAATGAAATACTTTGATTTTTTTTTGTTCTTTTTCAGAACTAATCTTATATAAATGTAATAAAAATCTAATATAATAGCATTCATGAGAAAATCCTTAAACTTTTCATTTATATGTATATTTAACAATAATTTTCTACCACCTTGTTCAATTACTGTGATTCTTTTTTATTAATAAAGATATATCTCAATAATGGACTCTTATAAATCTAATTAAAATGTGATTATGAATCTATACGATTTTAAAGTTGTTTTTTCAATATCATTTAAAAAAAAAACAAATAAAAGTTTAATAACTTTATGTAAAGAACAAAATTGTATATATTTAAAAAAAAAGCTTTTAAACATCCAAATAACACAAATTAATACAATGGATATTCATTAAAGAACTTATCGATTAACCAAAAGACATCCAATATTTAACCCATTAGCGCCGAGAAAAGAAAATTCTTTTAGAATGCAATAATTTTATTTAAAACTATGTTAAAACAACTTATTATTCTTAAATTTACGCAGAAATAAAAAAAAATCTTGTTTTTTTTTTGGAAAAAAATGGTGGTCCCATATGGGACCACTAGGCGTTTCCCAAGATCAAATATGGAAGAACTTCATTAATTTGTTCCATTTGTATGAAATTGTTTAAAACATGAAATACAAAGCCCAACGTTGCATTTTTCGCACATTGTACGCCCTTTTGAACTGCAAGATGGCATGGCGCACCTCTTTCTTTTGCCCTCAGGTACAGATATAATCCAATGATCCTTGCGGTCAAACCTGACGCAATCAGACACTCGAAAATCACTTCCCGATGCTCTACCTACTTTTCCAGTTCTTTTAGCGGGGACTTTATATGTTGTTAAGTAGGTCTAAAAATTTAATTAATTGTAAACATTTTCTGAGTTTATATTGATATACTCTTACCTGACAAATACTTCTTCTAAACTCTAAGAGGCTAATATTCTTCCCTGATTTCCGACATATCGTCCAAGCATTTTGGACAGCTGCGTCGATGAGGTATGTAAATATTGGCCAGTACCATTTTTTGGAACGTATGCCGATTCGATAACTAAAAAAAATTACCCATATATTTTCGTTTATGGAAATATTTTCTTTATAACTTACCAAGATATATTACTGTCCATGAGATCTGTTCCTCCCATGCTGTTATTATACTGCGAAAGAAGATATGGCCTAGGTACTTGTATAGTCTTGCTATCTTTTTTAGAAAATCTTTCTACATTTTTGACCGGCTGAATACCATAACATGTGCTTGCGACTGTTACAACCTTGTTGTCCCTCCAACGAACGTATTGAATACCAGTCTCCTTATTCAATGTCGAACAATACTCTCCTCGGGGCCTCTTTTCCATCGTCTTTTTAGAAACAAGTGGGCAATTTTTAGGAATTCTATTATCCCTCACAGTACCGGTAACATTGTACCCATTAGCTTTTAGAGTACATAACAAGTTTGTACTGGTAAATAAATTGTCAACGAAAAACTTGTACCTCAGAGATCCCTTGTTACCCAATTCTTCGATCATCTGTACCAAGGGAGCTGTAGCTTTCCCGAAACTTTTTTGATATTCTTCATTAGATCTAGGGTTTTTTCCCTGATATACTTCAAAGTTTATCAAATATCCACTAGGTGTATTCATACACCACACCTTATAGCCAAATCTTACAGGCTTTCCTCTGATAAACTGTTTGCATCCGTGATGCCCAAAGTAGCGTATCATGGATTCATCGTATGCAATATTTTCTTCTGGGACAAAATGTTCTAAGAACGATTTTTTGATCATATCTGTAAGTGGTCTAAGTTTGTACATTTTGTCATTTTTATCTATATTGTTATTGTCTGCAAAATGAATAAAACGGCAAATTTGTAAAAACCTGTCCCGTCTCATGGCATCAGACACCAGAATATTTTGCATATCGGAGACTCTTTGCCAGTAGCTTCTCTTGGATGGTAGCTTATTGTATCCACTTACTAAGAGAATTGCAATAAATACTTTCAACTCAGGAAGTGTTACGTTAGTGTTCGGTTGATTTATAAATAGAGCATACTTTTCTGTTTCAGACAGTATTATTTTGAGCAACTCATCAGTAAAAAACAATTCAAACAGTTGCACACAACTCATCTCTGAATATTTACTGTAATTTCCTTGTGGAAAGTTGCGCGGTGTGTAATAAAGATCTCCGTCAATAAAAGTTGTTGGTTCTGGCAGAGACATTGTCAGTCGGCGATTTGCATCAGTTTTTATTTGATTGGAGCTATTTACGTTTTGTACCTCGTTATCGTCATAACTTGCTTCTAGGTCTGATTGTACAACTCCTAGACGTTCAGAGTCTGCAAATACAACTTCCGCACCAGCACGAAGTTGACGAACATTCAAGTTATCCGGGTTACCACCTTCGTCTTCGTCACCTGAATCCTCGTCCGTAAGAAAATTTGAATCAGGCGGCTCAAAAAAAATGTCTGTTACATCATCTTCTTCATATGCCAAGTCGATGGCTTCCTGTAGTGTCAGTCCACTAAAAATATAAAAATTCCAATTTTGACTACATAACCGCCTAGTGGGTCCATATGGGTACAGCAATATTTACACTAATTTTTAATTGTCACCGGTAATATTGATACAAAAATTTGTACACTACGTTTTATTTTAATACCTTTTAAAATATGTAAAATTGATTTGATCCTATAATTCCAAAAAAAAGGTTCTGAAAATATACTTACACCAATCGGATGTCCATTATGAAACACTTTTTACCACAACACGATTTTCTAACCTCCTTCACTTGAGAAATCTAACAAACAACTGACGAGTATTCACCAACGCGGGTCCAGACAAGTCTAAATTAAGTGTTCATGCTCTAAACGTAATTTTGGTTGCCTATTTTATTATACTTTTATTGTGTTAAACGATACGTTTACAACTGGGTCCATATGGTGACTGTAGGCGCTAATGGGTTAACCGATGGACATCGGCATTATGAACTATACAAATATTCCACTTATAGCCATCAACGTTCCAATACCTTAATATGCCCATACTTGAACTATTTTTGTATTGTTTTTAAATAAATTACAACTACTGATAATGGATAGATACTATCATCATTACTACCAATATTAATAACAAATAAAATAATTGCAACTATTAACATATAGAATGTATTATTATCACAACAGTTATTATCATTTTGTTTACAAATATGAACATTTTAAAGTAATAAATTACAATTTAGATGCTTATATACACAAAAAGATAAAAATTATCAAGCAGGTATCGATTTTACATATATACTCCTTTCTGTCAATCTTCTTATCCATTTTCTTATGACTATTTAACATAATTTTGTTGTAATTCCACCATTGTAACTCTTGACAACTGCTAAAAAACAATAATTTGATTATTATAAACAGTGATTAATATAACAAAAATTTTCTTCTGCTGTTACATAAAAAAGAGCAATTATACCATTTATTTTCAATCTTGAATTAAGACAAACATACAGGAATCATACTCAATAAGACAATCTTATATACAAAAAAAAAAATAAAACTAAATTTTTCAAGAAGAATAATTGTCACAACTATCTCACTCGTAATAACGATATGTTATGCATAAAATTAGACATGTATCTCCTCTCTATAAAAACATAATCCTGATTTTATAATATTAAGAATTATTACTAAGTAATGTAATGTATATATTATTTATATGTATGTGTGTGTGTATATGTGTATGTATAACCCAGACAGCACTAATCAATCCATTGGAAGTCCATTCATGGACATATCAGCTGTCCAAAGGACATCCAGCATTTTACCAAAGGACATCCACTGGACTATACAAATGTCCCACTCCTAAATATCCATTTGGACTCCATGAAAGGTCCATATATAGACTCTTTTTGTATTGCTTTTATACAATTTATAGACATCTGACGGACATCACCACCTATATTAATATGAAATAAAATAATTGCAACTATAGACATATTTTTATTGTCATAAATAATATCAAGCATGTATTAGTTTTATACGCACTCCTTTCTGTTGACCTTCTCAGTCATTTTCTTAAGTCTATTTCGCTTACTTTTTAAGCAGCACCATTGTTACTTTCAGCAGCAGCTAGAAAAAGACATTACATTTTATACGAATATTGAGTCTTAAATCAATCGTTTAATAAACGCCTGATCAGACAAAAGTGATAGTTAAAAATGTAAAATTTTTAGATAAAATATTATTAGCTAATATGAAAATATGCATTGACTAATGTACTTTATCTCTATACTTACATATAAACAAAAAACTGCTCATTGTTTCTTTAAATTACCATTTTACTTTCATGCCATCATATTATGTAAAATCTTTCGTGAGGGTATTAGAAATTATGGAAAAGAACCATCTTTTAATATGTTTGTCATGTCCTTGTCCCTGGTTTTGGTAATTGTTGAATCTGAAATTGCAATAAAAATATGTATTTGTAAACATAAAAGAGAAACATCTTTCAATGCATTATTTCTTAAACGTTACAAAACGATTCTATTTTATTTAATAAAAGTAAAACTTACAGCTTCTTTAAAAATATTTGTATCTTCTAAATAGCCTTTTACTTCTGCTAACGTCTCATGCAGTACAAATAGAAACTTTTCTTTTGCTTTGAAAGTTTTCTCACCTCTTAGTTACAATAATAATTGTGTTGACATCATCTCGAATTTGCAGTATATTAGTTAGCTTTTAGTAAAGCCATTTTCTTAAATAGGTAGGTACATCATTTGACAAAATGTCTAAAAGAAAGGAATTGTTTGAATGTAAATCGAAAACATAAAGTTTAAAACATAATTGATAGGTTTTATTGGTTTAAAACAAACGATTTCCTTTTTAATTTTTAGATTTTTAAATGATTTAATTAATAATTATACTTATTTTCTTACCAAATAAACATCCATGTGCCGTGTTTTCTTCTTAACCTCTTTCTTCTTTTCTTCTTCGAGTCTGGCCTGAGTGGCCTTTTACTTTTCTATCTTGTCAACAAAGGCGAGTGGAGAGGAAAATTATTTGATTTATTTTAATTAAAACCTAGTAATAAATAATTAAATTATAAAAGAAGAATTATAATAATTTATTATAAGTTAGTCATTTTTATATTGTCCATCATGGACATATTTTGGACTTCCATTGGACTTCTGAATGGGTATATCCATTGGATAACGGAAAACGGATGTCCAATGAATATCCATACGAAGTTCATGGACATCCAGGACATTATTTGGACAAAATATGGACGTCCAATGAACATCGTATGCTATCTGGGAATATATTGTATGTATGTACTTATATTTAAATGTAGATTTTAAATTGTGTTTTGTCCACTACATGAATCTTGACATATCCTACATCATTTATATAGTGATCAAAAAGAATCAATAATGATATCTTGTAACTATTAACAACATCTACTCAAATAAAGTCAATAATTAAATATGTAAAACTTTAATTTGAAAATAATTTGAAAAAATCTACTTACACATAAATAAAAAACTAATCACTTCTTCTTTAAATGACCATTTTCTTTTCCATAACATTATATTATGTGATAAAAGCTTTTTACAATAGAATTAGAAATTATGGTAACAAATCATCTTTTAATAAATTTGTATGTATCCTTGCCCTTCATTTTTCATAACAACTGTTAAATCTAAAATTGTATTTTAAATTTGCAGCAAAACCATTTGCTCTTTTAAAACATTACATCATTTGACAACACAAATTGTTTCTTTTAGATCTTCATTTCTATGTTACAAAATTTGGACGATTACAGCTTCATCATCAATGTCACAATTATCATTATTGAAACAATCATTTGCAATAACGTTTCCATCGTTGTAGTTGTTGTTTTAATTATTCTGTACAACATTAATGATTTCAGAAACGGCAACACATTAACAATCACAGTTGTCATATTCAGTGTCACAATAAAGAGTATCTATTGATCAGTTTCAACTGTACCACTAATAGTCAAGCATATTTTAGTCCAATTCTTGATAATATTATTCGCTTTATATAGAGGCTATTTAAATAAATGTAAAAAAACCATTTTCATTCTACCACCTTAAACTGATTCCATAATAAAAATTCATAAGAATCCTTGTCCTCCAATTTTCAAAAAGACTGCCAAATCTAAAATTGCAATAAAATATATATTTAATATTTATAAATATTAAACAAAACTCTTAATTGAAATACAAACTTTAAACTTACTTTCTTTTAACGGCTTCATCTTTGTTCACATTTTCATTGTTTTTGTTGAGGTATTGACACTCTGTTATTCCTAAAATATAATAATATATTTACATTTTTTAATAAAAACTATTAAATTAACATTATTTTATAAACAAAATTATAATTTTAAGGTTATGTTAGATTAAACCAAATGGTTTTTTAATTTTTTATTTCTAAATTTTCGGAATTTTACATAATTTAGGCCTATAATTACAAACAGAACTTACGTGAATCGAATTTGAGTAAATCATCTTTGAATTAAAATCGAAATTCAGTTGAAATTTCTCGAAAATTCTAGGTTATTTTAGTGTTTGACTGAAATTTAGAAATTAATTAATCTTCTTCTTTTTCCTTTCCTTTCTAGTTTTTGATAGCAACAGTCTAATGGTCTTTTACTTTATACCTTATCAGTCTAATAGTAATGAAGAAAAAATATAACTAATTTTAATAAAAACATAATTATTTTAAACATACATAATTTAACAACAACAATAATAATATATAAATTACTACTTATCATCTTCGTTGAAAGATAATAATTAAATTTTAAAAACGTCATAAAAAAAGTGACAGTTGACAGGTGAAAAATCTAATACCGATTTCGTCCACCTTGGATATCTAAGACATCTACCACTAACATAATCGCCCTTCCTAAGTGCACCCAGTTTCAACAATAGGGAGTCGTAGCTCGAAAAACACGATTTTAAGTAGTTTTTCACCGTTGCCATGAAAACGGTCAATCAGATTTAGACGCGGAATTTTTTTTAGAGGCATCTCATGGGTTTACACGTTCAGGCCAAATCTCATCTAAATCGCCTTACCCATTCCTAAGATAAGATTTTTTAAAGTCGCCCGGAAACCCTTAATACGAAATTTGGCCGAAAAAAAATGGCGCCCGAGGAAATTTTTGTGTGCGTGGCGAGTTAGAGAGGAGCAAAGGGTGTACGGGAAAAATAATAAAAAAATTATTCGTTTGTAATAAATCGTCGAAAAAGCAAAAAGAAATTTTTAAAACGTCATAAAAAAGTGACAGTTGACAGATGAAAATTCTAATATCAATTCCGTCCACCTTCGATATCTAGAGCATCTACCACTAATACAATCGCCCTTCCTAAGTGCACCCAGTTCCCACAAAAGGGAGTAATAGCTCGAAAAACACGATTTTAGGTAGTTTTTCACCGTTACCATAGAAACGGCCCAACAAATTTTCACGCAGATTTTTTTTTAAAAGCATCCCGTGGGTATACAGCCTCTTACCAAATTTCATCGAAATCGCTTTAACCGTTCGGACGGTACGATTTTTTAAAGTCGCCCGGAAACCCCTAATACGAAATTGGGCCGAAAAAAAATGGCGCCCGAGGAAATTTTTGTGTGCGTGGCAAGTTAGATAGGAGCAAATGGTGTACGGGAAAAATAATAAAAAAATTATTCGTTCGTAATAAATCGTCGAAAAAACAAAAATTAATTTTTAAAACGTCATAAAAAAGTGACAGTTGACAGGTGAAAATTCTAATATCGATTCCGTCCACCTTCGATATCTAGGGCATCTACCACTAACATAATCGCCCTTCCTAAGTGCACCCAGTTCCCACAAAAGGGAGTCATAGCTCGAAAAACACGATTTTAGGTAGTTTTTCACCGTTGCCATGGAAACGGCCCAACAAATTTTCACGCAGATTTTTTTTTAAAAGCGTCCCGTGGGTATACACCCTCTTGCTAAATTTCATCGAAATCGCTTTAACCGTTCGGACGGTACGATTTTTTTAAGTCACCCGAAAACCCTTAATACGAAATTTGGCCGAAAAAAAATGGCGCCCGAGGAAATTTTTGTGTGCGTGGCGAGTTAGATAGGAGCAAAAGGTGTACGGGAAAAATAATAAAAAAATTATTCGTTCGTAATAAATCGTCGAAAAAGCAAAAAGAAATTTTTAAAACGTCATAAAAAAGTGACAGTTGACAGGTGAAAATTCTAATATCGATTCCGTCCACCTTCGATATCTAGAGCATCTACCACTAACACAATCGTCTTTCCTAAGTGCACCCAGTTCCCACAAAAGGGAGTAATAGCTCGAAAAACACGATTTTAGATAGTTTTTCACCGTTACCATGGAAACGGACCAACAAATTTTCACACAGATTTTTTTTTAGAAGCGTCCCGTGAGTATACACCCTCTTGCCAAGTTTCATCGAAATCGCTTTAACCGTTCGGACGGTACGATTTTTTAAAGTCGCCCGGAAACCCCTAATACGAAATTGGGCCGAAAAAAAATGGCGCCCGAGGAAATTTTTGTGTGCGTGGCGAGTTAGATAGGAGCAAAGGGTGTACGGGAAAAATAATAAAAAAATTATTCGTTTGTAATAAATCGTCGAAAAAGCAAAAAGAAATTTTTAAAACGTCATAAAAAAGTGACAGTTGACAGGTGAAAATTCTAATATCGATTCCGTCCACCTTCGATATCTAGAGCATCTACCACTAACATAATCGCCCTTCCTAAGTGCACCCAGTTCCCACAAAAGGGAGTAATAGCTCGAAAAACACGATTTTAGGTAGTTTTTCACCGTTGCCATGGAAACGGCCCAACAAATTTTCACCCTAATTTTTTTTTAGAAGCGTCCCGTGGGTATACACCCTCTTGCCAAGTTTCATCGAAATCGCTTTAACCGTTCGGACGGTACGATTTTTTAAAGTCGCCCGGAAACCCTTAATACGAAATTTGGCGGAAAAAAAATGGCGCCCGAGGAAATTTTTGTGTGCGTGGCGAGTTAGAGAGGAGCAAAGGGTGTACGGGAAAAATAATAAAAAAATTATTCGTTTGTAATAAATCGTCGAAAAAGCAAAAAGAAATTTTTAAAACGTCATAAAAAAGTGACAGTTGACAGGTGAAAATTCTAATATCGATTCCGTCCACCTTCGATATCTAGAGCATCTACCACTAACATAATCGCACTTCTACAATGCACCCAGTTCTCCCAAAAGGGAGCCGTAGCTCAAAAAACACGATTTTCGGTGCATTTTCACCGTTACCATGGAAACCGCCAAACAGATTTTCACCCCGATTTTTTTTTAGATGCGTCCCGTGGGCATACACGTTCCGGCCAAATTTCATCAAAATCGCTCCACTCGTTACTGAGATATGATTTTTTAATCGAAACCCTTTTTTTTTTTGAATATTGGATCCAGCTCTGAAACGAAGTTTATTAGTCCACGAAATATTCCCGGATTTTCAGACGATTCTGTTTCGTCATGTCCTCGTAAAGCCAGCTCAAATGCACCACAAAACTTCACACAGTCTATTATTTTATTTAAAATATATCGATTTTTTGACACATTTTCGTTAAAAACTCTTACGGATTGCCGATA
The DNA here is from genome assembly GCA_927349885.1 of Psylliodes chrysocephalus. Lineage (NCBI taxonomy): Eukaryota > Metazoa > Arthropoda > Insecta > Coleoptera > Chrysomelidae > Psylliodes > Psylliodes chrysocephalus. The sequence goes on from OV651820.1 coordinate 53,441,533, forward strand.
AGCATTGTCTAATTGAGATCGAATATCAACACTACCAATTGTAGCAAAACTCATGGCACTTTTCATATGGTCTGCAGATAAAACATGTTTTTTAATTTTGACTTTTAAATGCTTTAAATCTTTGACACCGTTTTTACACCATAGAGAGTCATTCGAAAATATAATGCATACAAAACAGTAAAATGCATTACTTACTTCACACCCGCAAATCCAGTCGGACAAATCATACATAGACCTGCGAAAATTGCGATGAACGTCTTTATTTTTGTCCTTGCTAGTCTGCTTAGTTTTTAGATCTGGCAGAGGGCGACCATTTTCTTTTAGTTCCAAACGTTTTTCGAAATTTAGTTAATTTCTAATTTTAAGTTCTTTAAGTTTTTGCACTACTGACATAATAAAATATTAAAATCTACACTTTTAAAAACAATAAAAAAATAGCGAAATTACTCTGGATTTTAACTACTATCAAATTTAATATTTGGATTATTATTACACATCCAATATCCAAATTCATACTAAAGGAATATTCCACTCCATTCATTCATCCCATCCCTAGATACCTAGCCAAACTAAAAATATAAATGAACATATTTGACGACATACGTCCAACCTGTCATCTCTTTTCTAAGCATGTAATAATTACAATAATGATAAGACGACATACATCTTAATCGTATTTCGCGGCTGTTGTTGACCCAGTGCCTTCAAACTTCGGGCTGCGTTTGTCCGTTAAAATTAAATCGCCATAGTTCGGCAAAATCCGTCTGCATTTAAGGCTTTGAGGACATAAACGGTCACCAGCCCAATTTCTAAATTTCATACAAATTTGGTGTGGTTGTGGGAGTACGCAGAGTACGGGCGTTTACGAGGGAGCTTAAAATATTATCGGTAAATTATTACAGTGGGTATACATACAGTGATCCACAATATATCTGAAAATGTCGACGTTGGGGAGGCCACATGGCCCATAGTCCTATAATACTTATTTTTATTGGGAGGTCATTGACCCAATGACCTAATGGAGAAGCCGCCACTGCGGAAATATGACAAAAGGAGGGATAAAATTTCCTCCCGCTGACATACAAACTACAAATCGACCCTCGCGGAGAAGAACGTTGTAACTTAATTTAGCAAATTTTTCAGGAGAGACGTTTAAAGTTAAATTTTATTAGAACATTTTTTTACTTACTTAAAAAACTTTGTGAGATTTCACTTACTATTTAATGAGATATATTTTGTAACGCCGTTTCAACTGGCCGGATTAATATTTTGATTGTATGTAAGGATTTCTAGATATTGCACTTACAGTTTTGAAAAATAATTATAATTTACTTGGAATAAACAAGTAAGTGTAGGTACGGCACTTACAGTTTTCAAAATTAATTATAAGTTGCATAGAATAAACACGTAAGTGTAGTTAAGGGCTTAAATTATATTGTTTAATTTAAAAACAATAAAGTTTTACAATTGTAAGTGGGTAAAATTTAAACACTTTTAGTAGAAAAAACTATAAAAATTTATTTAAAATAAAACTTAAGATAAAAATAAAAAAAATAAAGCATAATAAACGTAAACCAACTCTTTAAACTGGAATCATAAAATTCCAAGTAAAAAACAAACAAAATAAAAAAATAAAGTATAAAAAAATATTCAATTTTCTTCGTCTTCATCGGGTAACTGTTCTCCTATTGGAAGACTCTCATAGTAACCATGATAAGTTTGAGGTATGCAGTTGGCCCGACATAAACTTATAAGGTCTTTATGCTTCGCATTAGAAATGCCTAGTAAGGAAGAATAGGCTGGTTCTAAATTAACCATTTCTAGTTTAGTTGTGTTTTCAGTCCTTCTCGTTCTTTTATTTGGTTTTAGGGCTAAATTTAATTTGAATTGTTTATCATTAACTAGTTGACTGCCGTGCTGGTCCCATGGGACCAGCAACGCATGGGTATTATACGCCACGCTGGTCCGATGGGACCAGCACATGTATTTGTAGATCTAAAGCTGCTGGCAAAAGTCAGGTTCTAATTATGTATAGGGGACCAGCATGGCTTCAAAGAATATTGTGGCGGTGATGGTTCTGGAATTTTTTATTTTGGAGACCCTGTGGTCCCTTGGTAAAAAAAATAAGTACGGAAATAAACTTTTATTAATTTAAACACACAAATAAACGAAAAGCGTAAATATTGAACAATATTAGGTAATAAAAATGTTAGATGTGTTTCATTGAAACATGGTAAACATAAAAATGGTTTTTTTTCGCAATCTTCACAGTAAGTATCGACCTTTAGAGTTCTATTTGTAGCATATTTTCTACCGTGGGTATCATTATTTTTTTTGTAGCAATTCAATAGACCTATCGCGTTATTGCCTACCTTATCGAAGATAGTAGAACGGCTAATGAAAAACCGTCTCTTGCCCTTTCTTTTCAAGCATAACATCCGCACAGCTCATCAGTATGGCTTTCTACCTAAAAAATGCACTAGCGACGCAATGTTTTCCGTTCTTAATGAAATATACACATCACTTAATGATAAACTTTTCACCGCTTCAGTATTTTGTGACTTCGCAAAGGCCTTCGATTGTGTAAATCATGATATTTTAATTAATAAGTTACAAATTTATGGCATACGGGGTTCTCCTTTACAATGGTTTAAAACTTACCTAGAAAATAGAAATCAACAGGTGCGGGCGAATGGTGAGGATTCTACAAATCTAGCAATAAGCAGTGGAGTACGTCAAGGATCAGTATTAGGTCCAATTTTGTTTTTATTATTCATCAACGACATCACAGACTTAAGAATAAGTGGTAGAATTACTTTATTTGCTGATGACACCAGTGTAACCTGGAATAATTCTAACATGCAGACATTACAATCTATCATAAGTGAAGATCTAGTGACTATTAAGTCCTGGTCTGATTCGAATGGACTTTGTTTCAACACCAGTAAAACTGTAGCATTGTCTTACAGAGGTACTTTACAACCTATAACTTTAAACAATAATCTGATCCAAACGGTGACTTCAATCAAGTTTTTAGGTCTTTATATAGACGATTCTCTAAAATGGTCTGCTCATATAGATACCTTAGCAAAAAAATTATCCTCCGCATGTTTTGCCATTAAATCGGTTTCTAAAGAGCTGACTCCTTCTACTGCATTAATAACCTACTTTTCCTTATTCGAATCTCACCTTCGCTATGGTTTACCTTTCTGGGGTTCTTGTAGCTTATACCTTCTCGAATCTATTTTTAAACTGCAAAAAAGAGCAATCCGCGTATTTGGTTTAAGTAGTAGGACACATTGCGAAAATTACTTCAAAAATTTCAAAATTCTAACCCTTCCTGCTCTATTTATTTTCGAATCCGTCTGCTTAGTTCGCAAGCACATTCAAAATTTATCCGAAAGACCGACTCGTAGATATCCTACAAGGAATTTAGAGACTGATGTTTATTTAACAATGCCCACTTCTGACCTATTAAAACATTCCATTACCTACAATGCCAAAAAATTGTATAATAGCCTTCCGATGCAATTAAAATCTATAAATACATACGATAAGTTCCGAAGACTGGCTAAAGCTTTTCTTCTAGAAAGACCATATTACACAGTAGCAGAATTTTATAACGTACCTTAGACATTTGAGTTCCACATACAATGGCATTAATTAAATAATTAAATATTAAAGTTTAAATTTAAATTTAAAAATTAAATTAGAATAATTATAATGACGGATATTGCATATCCATTGCAATTGTTATTCCTATTTTGTCTGTTTGTTTCTGTTTGTTTTTTCTGCTGTTTAGTTATTTTTATAATATGTTTAGTATTTAAGTTACACGCTTTATCTATAAAATTTTTGTAATTTTTTTTACGACAATAAAGCATATCTCTCTCTCTTACAACAACGCCTCACCTTGTGCTTATTTTCACCTTCTTTCTTTTTCAGAAAGTACGCGACGTTTCTTTACGGGCGGAGGAATATTTTCTTTTTAATTTTTAATTTTTTATTGACAACTTCTTTAGGAATAAATCCACGATTTTTTTTTATTGTGCCAATAAAGTGGGTATTGGAAGATAACATTTTGTTGGCTAAAGGTAAACTTGAATACCAGTTATCCGTAACCAATGTCCTTCCAACTTCTAAAAGATCTTCTGTTAGATACGAAACAATAGATTCTGGAGTTACTGATACGTTATTCTCCTTTCCCGCATATATTTTTATGTTGTAAGTATAACCTAACCCAGAACAAAGCTTGAACAGTTTAACTCCATATTTGTGTCTCTTTGATTTTATATATTGTCTAATCGATAGCCTACCTCTGTAAGGCAACATAGTTTCATCAACACACATATACTCCTCAGGGGTATATAGACTTTTATAATTCTTTACAAGCATATTTAATGTAGGCCTAATTTTATAAAGTTTGTCTTCGAGATTGGCTTGATTGTTATCGCAGAAATGTATTGTTCTTAATAATATTTCAAATCTAATTTTCGCAAATTCGTCGCTCTGAAGTACGATATCGGAATAAATCTTGAAAACGATATGGAATTTTGCCGGCCACAGCAGGCCGTACCAAAGTCATGTTTTCCAATGCGACGTTATCTGCGTCGTTCGACGTTTGCAAATGCTCGCATCGGACGCATATAACGTCCGTTCGAGAACGTACTTCAATCGATTCGACAAACTGGGGCGGACAAAGAGGCACTAACGACACTAGAAATTCTTGACAATCTTGTTGTCGTCGAGTGAAGAATGTACCGCCTACGGCACGACGAATTGCCAACGTATTGTCAGAACGGTTAGTTATCGATAAAAAAAACTGTCAAATTCGGATTTTCTTGCCTGAATGTATCTAATAAAAAGTGGCAAATTCAATAAACAATTGACAGCAGAATTGGCATAACATGAAACTCCGTCCGCATTATTAAGACCGGTGTTGCGACGGCGGAGGCAGCGATTACGTAAGCTAATCAACGTTGAACGACGATTGCTTTTGCTGCTCTCACATTCGCCGCCTTCAACACCCACGCCGCTATTAGATAAACGAAGACTACGACGTCGTCGTTGTTGTTCACCACCACTACTACTACTTCTACTATTACGATCAGCGGCGTCAATTGGAACTAATGGAATAACTAAACGTTTAGAAAATGAATTGTTACTCGGCGTAAAAATTCGTTGACGGGGGGAAATGGAAGTAACGGACGGAGCGTTTCCTTTCTCGACAACCATTACCTTATTGGTATTTGAAGATTCTATATATTGAGATATGATGAACGCGTCTAATACGACAGAAAGTTGCGACGATATGGGATTAACTTTTTTAGTCGAAGTACTCGGAACGTCTTTAATAGTAGTTTGTCGCTGCCGCTTTTGTTGCGGTTTCTTCGATCGTTTTGATCGTGGTGATGATGGTGTTGGTGGTGGTCGTTTTTTCTGTATACCTGTACGTGTTGATGGTGTAGTATTGGTAACGGCCCCAACAGCGGCTTTTTTACTATTCGTCTTAGACGACGAACGTAACGGCTGCGACGGTACGGGATTTTCAGGTTTAATGGTATGTACGGAGACTATATTAATGGAAGAATTCGGTTTCCCTGCGATATTTATGACATTTTGTAAATTATTTGCCGCCGAAGAAGTGGAGAAAGGTGCGGCATCGGCGGTGGACCACGATAACCACCTTTTTTGACGTAGAAGATCAGACATTAATCTGAAACGTGGATTTTGTGATGAAGTGTAAGAATTTAGAATGATAGGTTTATGATGACTAAAAATGGTTTCCCCTACACAGGCCAAAGTAAAATTTGTATTGGTCAAACACCAATCTATACTCGTATTCGCCATTGTCGTAGATGTAGCTGTGCGTTGGCCTGTCGCACTATCTGTCGTAGCTAATAAATTAACTAACGACGAATCAACACATAGGAATTTTTTCAACAGACTATTTCTCCCGTAATCTACGTTAAAATCACCTACTATGACCAACGGTCGGTCGAAATTAACGTATTCTTTCAAGAATTCCATCGATTCCTCGATCGTCGCCGTGGCCGGTAAATATACTGTATAGATATAAAAAGTCGACAAAATTTCGCAGCATACCATGTGCATATAACTACACACCCCGCGGTTGGTTTTTTCGAATTTTATCAAAGACGAAATTGACACGGTGAATGTTATCCGCTCTAGTTAGAATTAAAATCCCGCACGGTTTTCGTCCACCTGTCGGATGGGTGGTTGTCGTTCGAGGAGGAGGAGGAGGAACGACGGAAGATGCATGAACAGTTGACGGTGGTAACGAAGAATCAACAAAATTTTGATGCGGATTTTTCTGATACAAAGGTCGATAATGTTCGAAGGAAACGACATCGCTGTCGAGTAACCACGTCTCGACGAAACACAGTATGTCTGCACGACAAAACTGTGCATTGGACGTGATTAGGCGTTCGTGTTTCCGGAAGCTTTGTACGTTGTGGTAAACCACACGTACGTCGGGACGAATATAATTTTTCTTCGCCGACGACGACGATTTTGCAATCGACGTCGTAGGAGGAAAAATTACTTCGTCCGCGACTTCGTTCCGTAACATGTCACGCATAATCATGTCCAATTGTCGATCGGGGTCGCCTCTCAACGACGCCAATTCCTTGTCGCAAGCATCGACCTTTCGCGTCTTAATAGGAACCGTGAATTTATTTACCGAATAAAAACAGCCCGGACGATTTGGTTGCTCTACTACAACCGACATACAAGTCCACAACCATTTCTCTAAGCAGAGAGTCACCGACGGGTACGTGGAACCTTGGCTTTTATGAACAGTCATTCCCTCGGCTGGCGTCAAGGGAAAGAAACTGTTTCCGCTCGACGTACACGTTACTGAATCCCTTTAGAGTTTGCAAACGTCTCGTGCATCTGAACAAAGGAACCCACGTTGGGTTTTCCAGGATGTCATCACTACAAAGTCCACGACGTGAATCCGCATCGATCAAACGCACCTTGTTCAGGTATTTGTCGCGGGTTAATTTTCCGATGAAACTAACGTCGCTCGCTCCACCTCCGAAGTCCAACCAAACGCAGAATACGTCATCACCGGCGGTTTCTCCGTCCTCACCGCGCACGACGTCAATCTCGTTTGCATCGAAAATCGGTGGCGGTTGTGAGCTAACGACCGCTCCGTCACCGCGACGACGATTACCTGCCGTCGTCGGTACACGCCGTTGGATTTTCTTTAAAATACACGCACCGTGTACATAATAACCATCGACTATATCGATATTTACGGTTATCATGTATCGAGCGTTGACATGCAAAGGAACGGCCAACGCCAACCCGAACGTTTGACCGATAGGTAATTTTCTTACTTTATTTAGAAATTGTTTCTTCAGCTTGTCCGTTTTCGTGCCTCTCACCAGATCAACGGCCACGAAAACGGCGACATCGCCTTGGAGCGTGGCCAAGACGGTGTCGTTATGACTTTGTACGCTGGCATTTGTTCTGAATAGACGGAGGGCGTCTATGTATGACTTGCGGTGGTCCGACATTTTGATCGACAGACGTCGCCTGCATGGCCCTAATATGCCTCGACTTCAACAGACGAATATCATAGGCCGACATCCTGTATTCGGCCAGATTGTTGAGAGCCTTGGCAAATGAATGGCACGTCGTCTTTTTGTCGCATCACTTCCACCAATTCGAAGAACTTGAAAAGTTGCCACAGCCAACCCTCCTTACCGACGATGTTCGCATAATGAGTTGGAAATTTGGCTTGTTAAATATGTAACCGTCACCGACGGGTGGTAATTGTCTAAAATCACCGAAAACGATAACAGAGACGCCATCGAACGGACTGTCGTACTTGTCCATGATCTGTTGCAATCTGCAATCGATCTCATGGAAAGTTCGACCACCTACCATGGAAATTTCGTCTATGATGACGTATTTCAAGCCTTTGAACTCTGTTCGGAGAGTATTGGCTACGCCGTCCGAAAGCGCAACGAGTGGTCCGGCGTATTGATTGACCGGCAGTCGGAATGCGGAGTGTATAGTCACACCGCCGATGTTAAATGCGGCTTTACCGGTCGGGGCACATAGTACGATTGATCTTTTATCGACGTTAAATACCCGATACATATATTTACCGACGTTATCGCGAGAAGGAGCGATAGTCGGCGGCTGATGTTGTGGTTGTCGAGCCGGTTGCTTCAACAACGATGAAGTATCAGCTGTCGAGGAAGAGGATTTTTTATAGAAATAATTAGAGGCCTTGGACAATTTGTGTAAATAATAAGGAACGGCCATTTCTATAGTTTTAATCAAATGATATTTTCCCACACCTGCACCACCGGATATAAACATGTATAACGGCTGATGATGTTGTTGTTTAGAATTTGATGCATTTTTTTCGGAAAAATGCGAATGGTACGACTCGGACAATATTCGGATCAAAACCAACGACTGTCTGTAATTTAACGATGACACCATGTTGAACAATTTACGTTCATCCACGGTCGGAAGTGGCGGTAATCGGCAATCGACCCGAGCGACAAAATCGAATTCGTCGGCCAGACTTTGACAATCTTTATTCGCTTCATTGTTACTGCCTCCAGCGGCCGCCATTCGCCGCAATTGAGAGCTAAGTCCGGACAACAAATCGAAGCTGTCGTCGGCCCAATTTTCTCCGCTACGACCACCTTCGAATCGCGTGGAATTGTCATAAATTGCCTGCAACACGTTGTCGTCTCTTCTCCCATTACCTGAGTTGTCTGCGCCATTAATGTCGTCATTGTCGCCGAAGTTGTGATCGTCGTCGATAATAACGTCACCAGTGGTGTTATGATGTCGATGGAATGGTCGATGCAAATTATCGTCGACAATTTGATCGGCCAACTCGTCCATATCTTGTAGAATTTTAACGAAATCACGCTTTTCGCGAAGAATGTCGGCGAGAAGAGACGAATAACGCGATTTGATTTCGCCGTTTTCAACGAAACGTATCAAATCGCGTTGCTCGTCTCTGTAGGGTATGAAAAGCAGAAAATTTTGCGACGACCACCAGCGGCCTTCCTCTTTACGTACCCGCTTTCGTTACGCAAAGGTAAGGCCCTCCTGACATTTTTCGAAAATAACGTGAATTCGGTGGCGAAACGTGTCAAGCATAAGGTCTCCAACGAATCCGGACGTTCGACGTACCTATCCAGGATGTTTCTTTCGAAAACATCCGTACACGCAGCGTCCATTTCCCTCAACGCCGCCTTCCCTTTGGCAACGCGCACACGTTTGTCAATGGGAAACGTGTTGACGAATACGTCGCTGCGCGATGAATTGGTAAGCCGAAGACCGGTTACGTGGTAGGCGGCCTCCTGCACCGAAACTTCGGACGATTTTAAAAACAAATTCCCTAACTTGCGCAACTTTGCCTTGGTATCGATATCTACGGCTTTGATGTGCGTCTCCGCCTCGGACATCAACTTGGACATACCCAAGCTGGATTTGTTAATATAGTTGACGCAACTATAAGCGTCGACTATATATTGCATATGCATGTTAGCTTGATGCATGTCCAAGACCTTGGGAAAGTAGTTATTCGTAGCGATATCGGCCAAACGACGTCGAAGAAAAACTTTGGGGCAGCCGGTTTTTAAACCTGATCGAATGGCCAGAACGTAGGCGGATTCGGTCAGCCCCAATTCTTGTAATAGCTGGTCGAAATTCATCGATAACGATAGTTCTCGTTGATATGAGCCACTATCGAATGCGGAATTTAGATAGGCGCGAATCTTGATGAGATCGGCCTTAGCCTTGGCCCGGTCCGGTCACGCAAGACTCTTCGATGCTACTCAAAATCATTGTAGTACGCATCGGGAAAAAGGAATTTTGTAACAACTACCGGCACTACGATTAGTAACATCGCTGCCACCAACAGTAGCGGTAGTAGTTGTCGTAGGTTTGCCACAACTTTTAGAATGTATATGTCTCTGATATGCCATCAAAGTTTCCACGTTGGTGGCATATCTAAGACCTTCGCCAGACGACGAAGCGCTCACGAAATTATCGATGAACCTCGAGCAGTCCGTACCATTCGTGCCGTCAAACACCGGTGCTCCATCGAGCCACAAAACACCGTGGATGTGCGGTGCTCTCCGATGCTGAAATTCGACACGATAATAATAATAATAATCTGCCAAAGGATATACGACGTTTACTGGACGATTTGTATTATTAACAAAAGGTGCGTCAACGGGATCAGCGAAAGTGCTGTGTTGAGGATGAGGAGAAGTTTCATTATCGGAATGGGAGGGAGGGGGAATTGAACCAACAACGGATGACTTAAAGAAGTCTGTTACGGTCAAATTTACGTTTAGAACAAATCATTCAAATTTAGTTAATTATCAATAATACTTAATCAAATAGGGTTTCGTTATTTTGATTCAAATATTTAGATTTAATTAATTAAAGCGATTTGATTTGGCATTAACACCATCTGTCTTGCAGGTACGGAATTCTATTCTTAAAATGAACGTTTAATTCTTTTGATCGTAAGTGTATCGTATAGAAAACAATTTATATTAAAACTAGTTTCCTCTTCTGTTAGGCTGTAAACGCTTGTTGCGATTCTGCTCTTCTATCGCAGTTTTCTGTTACCTTTTTGATCGGTGCTGCCGCCTTGTTCGTATATTTTTAAATACTAATTAATTAATTTATTTTATGATTTGGAATTAAAAATTTGGAAATTCTTTACGCCCATTTTGTAAATGTCTACGCATCAGTACAGAGACAACATTGCATATGGATTTGTTTGTGCTGATTTAATTTGGATTATTTGTGAGATTATTTTTTGAGTATTGATTGTGTTAAAAGTTTGTTTATTGCCACAAATAATTAACCATATTTTATGGGATTTTATTCAAGACATTTCACATTAAGGCCGCATAAGATCATTGGTAAGTTTTCTTTTTTTGTTTGATTTCTCACTTGTAATAATTTTCATCGTATGGGTTATTATTTGGACTTCTTCTAAAGCAAATTTATTTGTTCTAGGCCTTTTTCTTTGTATGTATATATTCTCATTACTTTGACCTGGGCCATTCATGATTTATTGAATAAATACATAGTACATTTCATTAAATTTGGGACAAAACTGCCGAGAGATTCCTTGCTTTTGGTGTCTAAAAGGCTGTTCTGGAATCTAGGATAAGTATCTGATTTGAAGCCATATCCTGCTGTTCGAGGTAGGCTCATTCCTTTTTTTTTTTAACCTGATTTTTGGACGAGCTGATGTCCAGTATCATGTACAGGCCGGGGTTTTGCAAATGAACAATAATAATTTCAGTTCGTTGTGTATTTATTAATTATTTAACATTCAATATATTTGTTTATAAAATAAGTTTAAAATAATAATTAATATTTAAATTGCGTAAATTTGGAATAATTTTCACTTGAGATTTAATATAATTAAACGTAATAATTTATTAAATGATAAATGTTCATAGTCTTAAGATAATTTCAGTTATTTTCACTGCAAATAAAAAGTATTTTTATTATTTATTCTTACATGCAGTATAATGTAATAATTTGGCCAAATTCACCCTTGTAAATAATGTTATACATAATTATTTAATAGAGTAATTATTATTATTATTACGTTGGAGTTAGTGATTTTTCTTTTATTTTTGTGGTTACAAGAACCTTTTGTATAACAAACTCTCTGATTAATAAACCAGATATTATTTCTGATTTAAATTACTTATTTGTTTCTTTGGATTGTTTATTTCTTTTTATTATAAATAGGTCAGTACATTTCGCAGTTTTGGTATGCCTATGGGATGGAAAAATATGTTTTGTTGATTTAGAGTGCGATAGGTACATTTTCTAAATTGCGTGGCGTCCAAATTGTAAGTTTTGTTGAACCGCGACCTTCGCGACTGAAGCAAGCTGGCTACCGTTCGTACTCGCTAGGAATTAGTGTTTTTCTTTTTTTATACTTTTTTTTGAGTTGAGATAAAATAAAGCCTATTTTATTTTAACGTAAAAAGCCAGGTAATAAGTCACGTTTTCGCATTTCAGTCATCATTAGACGAATGCGATTATCGAAATAGCGAACGACGGTTACCGGATCGCTTTGGATGAGACGCGTCCTCGCCGCCAATGACATTTCACTAATTTCGATGTCGGAATACGATTTTTGATGCAGTACCTTACCGAGAACGGAAATTAATTCGGGCCAGCGAGCGTCTGCCGCTGTTAACTTTATATAAAACGTGGGAATGCCCAATTGTCTGATCATGGCGAAGAGTTTTTTCCGTTCGTTAGCCCAGAAGGCGGGCGAAGTGGTCATATTTTTCGTAAATGAAAATGCTCTATCGGCACCAATTAATTGCGCCACCGATTTCGAATTGAGCAAGTCTCCGGCTGTTAAAGTATCGCTTTTTTTATGTTGTTGATGATTATTATTTACGTTAGTGATATTGGTTGGGTTAATTTCCGCCCGGGTAGCGCAATATCTTTTATAAAACATGACCTCGTGGCGAATTACCTGGCCATAGGAAACCTTACGCCGACGACGGCCGCCATCGTTGACCGTATCAGCGGCGGAGCTAGTTCCGTCCGCGACGACGGTCGCATCGACGTTATTTCTGGCCTTCCCATGATAAATACTGGGAAAGGTTAATTCCTCCACGTGGTGATCCCTTATGAAAGATAAAGGCTTTTGGTTTTGACCCGGGGCAAAACAAATTGGACCATCGTTTCTCTGTAACATCGTCTGAACGTCCTCAGTGGTGGCGTCGTTAGCGATAATCACAGCTTCGTCGTCAATTTCGCAACCGTCATTGTTTTGACAATCGTTTGCATTAACGTTACCATCGTGTTCAGTGTTGTGTGTGGGGGGGGGGGTACGACCTCAACGATTTCGGAAACGGCAACAGCAGCGGTAGCGTTCGCCATTGGCGATGGTGATGGCACAATAAAGGGTACAAGTTGATAATCGTCCGTTTCAACTGTACCACCGATGGTCGCGGGTAATTTGGTCCAGTCCACCACGATATTATTCGACTTGTACAGAGGCTGCTCAGATAAATACTGAAGAGCCGCCTTTATTTTGGCGGGACAGACCGTTTCCGATATATAGGCACCGGCCTGCCGATCGCTCCTCTTCAAATTTATCTGAACGACCTCCGCCTCGTCGAACGTTCGCAGGAGAACCGAACACATCTTACACACGTCGGTCGGTACATTTAAAACGTGACCCTTCAGGTATTTCGACCGATCGCACCCCAAATTCCGTATTTGCATAAACGGAATTCGGGGAGAAATTAGGCGCTCCTCCAATACGTTAAGCGTTTTGATCGCTTCGCATGGAGGATCGTCTAATTTGTAGTTGTTCGATATAGAAACGACCGGCAATTTCAAGCCTAAAATTGACTTGTAGCACGTGGAACACAGTGCCGAGCTATCTGCGCACGTGCGTACAAGTCGTCCGCGTTTTCTTTTGGCTCGTTTCGTTTTGCGAAACGTTGATCCAAAAGATTTTTACGTAAAAATTTTGCGTGTCGCGGAAAAACCAAAACTCCGCAACACGTGCACACCACAGTCGGTCCTTCCTTAATTAGCTTAAAGTAATTAAGGATGGACTTGTCTGTGCGTGTGCGGGTGGCGGTCGTCTCCATGTCGAAATCCTGAGAGTCGTCATCAACATCTACGCTGTTATTATCGTCATCATCATCGTTATGGGGGTGGTAGTCTTCGTCGCTATCGTCGTCGTCGTTAGAAAGATTCACATTATTTATATTATCATCATTATCCCTGTCATTATTACGATCGTTATTGTTACCTGATTGCGCGGAAGGTGTTAATACGCACTCATCATTCGAAGTTATTTCCTTCGTAACGAATGCGTCATTATTTGCACATTCGCCGCTAAGTGACAACGACGATGAAGACGCGGTTTGAGACAATTTTTTATTAGATTTATTTTGGCTTAATTTATGTCGATAAGATAATTAATTTTTTATTGGCATTGCTGAAATATAAAAATACAAATTACTATAATAACGAAATTATTTGTTTAAAAGTTAAAATAAAATAAAACACATTTATTTACTTTTCTATATATTTATTATATTTTTTTAATACTTTGAATTTCATATCCAAAGAATTTTATTTTTTTTTATTTAAAAAACCACATTTAATTTTTCAATAACGTTATAGAAAAAGAAAACGAATGAACGATAAGTAACTCTCTATGTAAATACAAAAACAGAGTTATAAGAAGGTATAACAAAAATTTATAGAAGTTAAATAAGAAAGTAACAAATTTTGACATTTTGCTAAACACCTTGTATAAAATGAAGATTTTGGGAAATTTTCTTGTGAATTCCAATTGCTTAGATCGTCTGGCAACTTTTTGAAAGAATACATTTTTTCCCTATATCAAATATTTACCATTTTAATACATAAATGCATGTGTTTCGAAAAAATTTTATTTTTTTTGTCAAAATTTAAAAAAACCACATTTTATTTTTCAATAACGTTATAGAAAAAGAAAAAGAATGAACGATAAGTAACTCTCTATGTAGATGTTTATAGAAATAGTTATAAGAAAGTAAACCAAAAATGTATAGAAATTAAAAATGAAAGTAACAAATTTTGATATTTTGCTAAACACCTTGTATAAAATAAAGATTTTGGGAAATTTTCTTGTGGATTCCAATTGCTTAGATCGTCTGGCAACTTTTTGAAAGAATACATTTTCCCCTATATCGAATATTTACCATTTTAATATATGTACATATAAATGTATGTGTTTCGAAGAAATTTTATTTTTTTGTCAAAATTTAAAAAAACACATTTTATTTTTCAATAACGTTATAGAAAAAGAATGAACGATAAGTAACTCTCTATGTAAATGTTTACAAAAACAGAAGGTATAACAAAAATTTATAGAAGTTAAATAAGAAAGTAACAAATTTTGACATTTTGCTAAACACCTTGTATAAAATGAAGATTTTGGGAAATTTTCTTATGGATTTCAATTGCTTAAATCGTTTAGCAACTTTTTAAAAGAATACATTTTTTCCTATATCGAATATTTACCATTTTAATATAAACTAATATCAGTTAATAATGTTTCCGAGAATTGTTTTTTCTCAAAATTTAAAAATCCACATTTCATTTTTCAATAACGTTATAGAAAAAGAACACGATTGAACGATAAGTAATTCTATATGTAAATATTTATAGAATCACAGTTATAAATTCTTTTAAATGTTAAGCAAAAGTAAATCAAAAGAATGTAAAGTATAAAAATGTACTCACCTTTTAATTAATTTTTCGAATTTCCAAAGATGAACGGTATTGCTACTGCAACTAACTCTGCGTAAGTACGATGATCTTTTTCTATAATTTAAAAGTAAAAGAAAGTATTTATATTTCATTTAAAATAATTTAATAAATTTTATTTCAGTATACATTAAGTTAAAAAATACTCACCAAAGAAATGTTTTAAAAGATTTTCTTTTCTAATAATGAATCAAACAGGATATGTCATATGTCTGCTTATTTATCCTAAGCTGAAATCAAATTAATATTAATAAATCTTTAAATATCTAATCTTTTTAATTTACCTGCTAGAATGTTTAACAATATTGTTTATACTTCAAATTTAAAAATTCAAAATAGTGACCTTTTTGGCGTCACAATCAACGAACGATTCGTTTTTGTTTCGGTATGGCAACGCGAAACAAAATCTAAGCTGAATCTACACCAATTAGACCAATTGAAACATTGAAACGTCATTATTTTATTGAAAAAATTTAACTATTTTCCAAATTTATCCTGTTTTATACATGTAATAAATATTATTTATAATTTCCGTGGGATTTTCAATTAAAAATTTACTTCATACAAATATTCTTCCTTTTTTAGACATTTTCTCATTACCAATCAAATGAAAGTAATCAAATTGAAATTCAATTTGACATTTACAATATTATAAGAAAATCATATACAGGATATTTCATTATTATTGCTTTTAAATAAACTAAATATTTTTTAAATTGTAAACTAAATATTTTTTAAACTGTAAAATAAATGTAAATCAAGATTTTTCAAATTTATTTTAAACTATTTTCAAATACGAGGTGACCCATTAGTTTATAAAAGTCCAATATATCAATTATTTTTAAAATAACCAAAAACTGTCAAATACAAAATTTCTACTTTTTACAAACATGTCTATTATAAAAATATTGTTTAATATACAGAATATTCCCAGAAAATAAAATGCATAAAATATACATTTTTTAATGAAACACTGATTTTTTTATCCTTTTTCAAAATTTTCAATTCGTCGATACACACATTTTTTTTAAGTATATTTAACAATAATTCTTTAAAACGATGACCGATTTCAATGATTTTTTTTTGGTACAAAATAGATACTTCAGAGTTATTCTTATATAAATGTGGTCAAAATCTAATATAATAGAATTCATGAGAAAATCCTTAAACTTTTCATTTATATGTATATTTAACAATAATTCTCTACCACTTTGTTCGATTACTGTGATTATTTTTATTAAAAGATATATCTCATTGATGAGCTCTTATAAATTTAATTAAAATGTTATGATGGATCTATATGATTTTAAAGTTGTTTTTTCAATATCATTTTTAAAAAGAAACGAACAAAAGACTAATAACTTTATGTAAAGAATAAAATTGTATATATTTAAAAAAAGCTTTTAAACATCCAAATAGCACAAATTAATACAATGGATATTCATTGATGAACCTATCAATTGACCAAAAGACATCCAATATTTAACCGATGGACATCCGCATTGTAAACTATACAAATATTCCACTTATAGCCATCTACGTTTAAATACCTTGATATGCCCATACTTGCACTATTTTTGTATTTTTAAATAAATTATAACTACTGATGATGGATACTATCATCATTACTACCAACATTAATGACAAATAAAATAATTGCAACTATTAACATATAAAATGTATTATTATCACAACAATTATTATCGTTTTGTTTACAAATATGTACATTTTAAAGTATTAAATTACAATTTAAATGCTTATATACACAAAAAGATAAAAATTATCAAGCAGGTATATATACTCCTTTCTGTCAATCTTCTTATCCATTTTCTTGTGACTATTTTGCATACTTTTTTTGTAGTTAAACCATTGTAGCTCTTAGGAACAGCTAAAAAATACATCTTTTAATTATCATCACTTATTCATGTAAGGCCGATAGTTAAAAATCTAATTTTTTAAATGCACTTTAATCTGAAAATATGTTTTAAATGATCCACTTACATATTCTTTGGCCGCGTTCATTGGTTTGCTTGGAGTACCATGCAGCTGACTTGCTATTTACGTCTCCTAGGAGTATAATTGATGTTTGATGCTGTCTGTATTTGTGAATAATTTCGTTTATCTGATCTATGTATGTTTGTATATCCTCATCCCAGGGAATGTACACGTTAATTAGTAGTAATTTAAAGTTTAAGAACGTTAACAGATCAGCGGTTATGTGCTGACCCGAGAGTGTTGAGTTAAATGTGATATCCATTTGCTTATTAAGGGAATATGTAGCTGTGTAAGGTTTATCAGATTGATCGTAAGAGCTCATAGTTTGATTGTGTCAGGGAATGCTCAGTCTATCGCTGTCTCTACGTGCGTAGGTATATGGTTCTTGAATGCATACGATGTCAATATCTTGTAGTTCAGCAAAGGACTTTGCCTCAAGTGTGGCATTGCGCGAGTTTTGGACATTTGCCTGCAGGATCTTTAGTGACTTATAAACCATAATCGTATTAGATATGTATTCTTGTGTCCTTTTTTCTAGGATTGGACACTTTTGGGATCTGGTCATGTTGGTTGTCTCTTATTTCTGCATGTGTACAGTTTGCACACACACCTCTGTCTTGTTACAGTTTCTTGTGTTGTGTTTGCCCGCGCAATGCCCACACTCGGCCTCGCTTTTGCAGGCGTTTTGTAAGTGCCCAAACTTCTGGCATTTATAACATCTGATCAATCTGACTTGGTCTCTTATAATGCATGAAGACCAGCCTAAGTGGATACGCTCATTTGTGAGTAATGTTCTATTTTTGGCCGAAACTTCCACTACCCAGTGGTTGAAATGCTTTCCTTTTGGGCCGAATTTGTGTTTGACTGTGATATTTGCCTCATCTAATTCGAATTCATTGAGAATGCCCTCTTTAAGGTCCTCAGCCGAGAATTCTGCCGGGACACCAAAGATTGCAAGTTTAGGCTGAAATTAGCCAACAATTTTGAAATCAAGCCCCGCCCTGTTAAGAGCTAGTTTACTGACTTTTTCATCGTCAATATCTTTTGCCGTGATTCTGACACCATTTTTGCCATAATTTGTTATTCTTTCTGGTTTAAACCCTAAGTTTTCAGGCTTAAGCTTTTTCATGATATGCTTCTTTGTGTCCTCGCAGCTTTTTAATTAATGGGCCCTCAGGGTCCTTTGGAGTTAAAACAATTGACTTGTTTAGATTTGAAGTAATCCTCTTTTTAGCAGCAACCTGCACCTTGGCTACTGTTTTAATTTTGTCGGCATAAGAGGTGCCAGCAGCTTTTATGGAGTCAAGTTTATCAGTAATATTTTCAATGCTATTCTTTGTGAGGTCGTTGCCATCGATTGTGCCACAGAGTATGCTTGGTTGGGAAAAAATGGCACTCATTTTCTGGAGTGAGTTGGGACAGTGGGAATCTCGTTAATCCATTCATGCGCGTCACTAATTAGATGACGAAGCATTTGGCTATCAGATACGATGGGGAGCTCCGGTAATACATGGTAAGGTCGTAAGACACTACCTGGACGCACACCTATCGCGATATCATATAGGAATGGATGGACGAGATTCCCCGCTTAACCCGGTACTTTCTAGCGAAAGCACTTAGCCCTTAGGTAAAACCTTCCACCCATTATACCATAATAGGCGTGGCCAGGGTACCAACCGAAGCTTTATCTCGTTACATCCCCTAGTGTTCGGCAACGCCGGAGGGTGGCGCAGCTGAGTCGCGAGCAACCCGATGTTGGAATTTGAGCAAGTGAATGAAAAGGACGAAAGAAATGGTAATCCGACTGGGTAGGCGAAACGACATGCCATACGCGGTGTCCGGACATCAGACCGTCATGCCGTTCCAGCGAACCCAGTTGTACGAACCGCGGAGAGCAATCTAGGGATCCTTCTGAGAACATTAGGACTCACTCTAATCCTCTGGAATCCTGACACGCTTTCTAGGCTCCAAACCCCGCGCTAGGAGACTGTGACAAAGCAAAAAGATACGTCGGCCTGATTCACTCGTCGACCTTCAAGGTTACGGGTCTGCGCGAATTCCTCGACAATGATAGGTGCCAAGTGAGCCTCGTCGCCGTATTTAGCGACTTTGCGCCGGTGTGCTCCGTCTAGTCCATCGACTGCGACGAATTGAGCGTCGATAACCGCATAGCGGTTTCCCTTCCGCGCACATATGTCTGGCTTCCTGGTTCCCACAGGTGTTATAGGTGACACTCCATCCCTTCCTTACCAATTCATCGCCGACGGCCTTTACAATGCAGTCGTGGCGCTGCATTCTTCCCCCGTGGGTTCGGTAACAACGCTGGATGATGTTTCCCGCCGTTTCCGGACACGTTGCGCGACACATCACAGCAGGTCGTTGACCTCGCCTACCGCGGGAACAACGCATGCCGCTCGCAAGGGTGTTACTCTGGACCCAACACTGGTGCATAAAGTCGCGACCGCAGAAATGGCGGTCTAGTCGGCGGATCCATCCTGAGTTATAACGGCATTTGCCGAAATCCTTCAGGCCAGATCCGTCGACTGCATTATGCCAGAGCCTGGTCCAGTGCGATTGAAGGCTGCCGGCTTTTTCCTGGTTGAGGATACCGCCCAGTCGGGCGCAACACCATTTGATCTCGCAATCAAGCGGAGTCGCGCTCGCGCAGGAAATAACCAAAGGCACCGCGACGAGTCCCTGAGAGCGAGGGCCCCCGCCTGAGCCTGAGGTGAGGGATGAAGTCACAGAGGCGTGGGACGCCTAGTCCACCAGATTTCATAGGGGCGTGGAAGTACCCAAGTGTCCCCTAGGCAAACGAAGCCAACGCCTCACTGAGTTTCGAACTGTGACTTCCAGCGCCTTTATATCTCTGGCCCTCACCCGTCCGAGGACCCATCCGTAGATGTGCCGCGGAATGATGTACGTCCGGAGGATATAGAGGCGCTGTTGTGTCGTGAGCTCTTGACACACGCTCTAGCTCTACTCCCAACGAAACTCTGGTTCCGCCCACCTGGCTGCCGATGTACTGGACTCCGAGGTACTTCCAGAGGTCTAGAATCCCGATCTGGTTGGGGAAAGTTGCCCCTAGTTTAAAGGAACGTCTTTCCTTAACCTTGACCTTCTTCTGTCGTCCGGAGGCAACAAGGGAGAGAGAGCACCCGACTTTTAGAGATGTTTAGCTGAAGGCCATACCTGGCTAACTCGGCAGTTATCCTGTCGAGGTTTTGTTGCAGTCCGACCCGGGAGGAGGACGCGAGAATCAGGTCATCGACAAACGCGAGCCAGCTCGCACGCTGGTCCCCATTTTTGATTCCGACATCACGGGAAAGGTTATCCAAGGCTCGATCGATGACGAGAAAGAATAGCAAAGGGCTTAAAGGATCCACTTGCCTCACTCCACGCGACGGCTTCACAGTCGGGTTATCGCGACCAGTTCCAGGCACCTCCAAGACTGTATTGGCGTCTGTAAGAGCGCTCAATGAACTTCACCATATATTCCGGCACGCCAGACCGACGGCAAGCATCGAAGATTCCATCATGCGAGACAGTGTCGAATGCCTTCGACACGTCGAGGAGCGCAAGATGGCAGGTCTTAAGTGGGATTCCCGGAGAATCGTGTTAAGTACGCAGAGGTTTTCCGCGATGCCTTCCACGTTACTCCGAAAAGCCCGCTGCTCGTCGCTCACTTCAGCTTTGGACCGCGGCCAGAGCAGACGTGTATTACTTTATCGACAAAGTGAGGTTAAATTCGTTTTAGTAAAGCAGAGCCCTAGCGCTCCGGTAATGCATGCGCGAGAATTTAGTAGTGTACAAACGTCAACGGCAGGTGTGGGCCCAAACCTGTGCGGCGACGTATAAACACTGTTATATCGCGCGCAGTGACGCAAACAGTTCCCGGCAGTGACCTTGTGCGCACGCAGACTAAAAGTGAGTATTTGCTTTTGAACTAAATATTAGTCAAACAAAATTGACACTCTAAAATAACAAAATTGCCACCAAATAATAATCGAACAATTAAAACCAGTGCAGTGACCGTCGTGACATCCGCTGTCCTTCCTCGGGGCTCCGCAGCGGGTGCGGCGAAAACACCGCAACAGTTTATAATGTTTATAACATGATACTGTACGGGGCCGAAGTCTGGGGACACCGACATGCGGATTCCCGGGTAATACGACATCTACAGGCGACAGAGAGGCCTTTCCTACTGGCCATCACAAAAGCGTACCGAACCGCGCCCACCCTTTCCCTGCACGTCCTTGCGGGAGTAACACCCCTACAGGTCGACGCTAGGACAGGATGGGAGACATACAACACCACTAGACAGACACTAGAAACCTACAGAACTAAAACATCAGACAAAGTACACCCGACAATTAGAAACATACTGACATACATAACGGACACACAACCAAAATACACGGTATGCACGGACGCCTCACAAAAACAAGAAACAAACCACATAGGACTTACGCTATGGAACGGACACACGAAAATCGGATCACGAAGACACAAAATAAACACGACATGCGACATTAATAACCTCGAACTATACGGAACATACCTAGCCCTCGAATACCTTACACAACACCTCGACCCCCTTCAGGAAACAGACATTGACACTGAAATACACAATGACTCAAAAAATACAATACAAAGCATACATAACCACAAAACTAACAACAAAATCATTTTAAAACTACAACAAATGGCCGAAACACTTACACACAGACACATCAGACTACAATTTAGATGGAAAAACAGAACGGACACTAAAATGAAAGAGACACACAAAACAGCACAAGACGAAAACATAGAAACGACTGAATGTGACTACGACAACAAAAAGACACTAAGAGAACGGACGAACAAAAACAAAAACAGGTACTGGCAAGAAATTTGGGACCAAGGTACAACAGGAAGACCGACATACAACATAATACAGACAGTACACACAAACAACATTGGGTTCAACTGGAAAACTACGCAACTACTGACAGGACATGGTAATATTAAAACGTACTATCGACGATTTAACCTACGACCAGACATGGACCTACAATGTGAATCCTGCGACACGGACGAAACACTAGACCACATAATAAACAACTGCCAGGACCCACAACGACAAACAGCAAGACAAACACTGACAACCAGGCTGAGGACAATAGGACAAGACTACCCACCGACGGACATAGACACAACAAACAAACAACTAATCAGTTGGCTCAATGAATGGGGGGAAAGTCTTATACAAGACGACACTCATGATTAATTCACTTAAACTAGACCCTTCTAATAGAGAACCAGGCTCCCTTCAAGCACCGAAAGTTGTAAATATTGTAAATAATAATAATAATAGAAAACCTATACAGGTATGTATAACAAAATGTAACCATTAATTTTCTTTTCACTTTTCTAACCTTTCTGAATATGTATCTTAATTTTTTTTACACTTAAATTTTATTTAATTTTGCTCATTTATATAATTACTGTTTAATTTCAAAATTTTAACTTCACTTCTTCATCTACTTTTATTTTCGAGCATGCACCGCAATATATTGTTAATTCGCACGATTCATAGATTTATTGCTAACTTTAACCATACACACTTACTGTTGCTCACTAACCAAACTGCTCTAGCCTATTACCCTAGCTTTATATAAACATGCGCACTAACAACCTACCGCTTAAGCTTACTGTTACCAACATTATGTCTGGCTTGAAATGTAAAACTAACTAACACCATGTAAAATTTTTTTTGGGGGAATAAAAGTGCAACGGTCTTCCTTTCCCCGCTCATTTTTGGAGTGTGGAAGATGGGATGGGTTCCCTTGACGGTGGTCTCGCTGGGATATTGGATAGCAAACAGGCCCTATGCCGAAAGGTAGGTGGGTGTGCTGCGGGAGATGTATGTAAAAACACCTCTCTCGCCGCAAATCAGGCTTCGTGCTCGTCGCTCAGGAGATCTTCGATTTTGCCGAGCCTGTCGCCCAGAATCTTATGGAGATGTCTCACAGTCAGGAACTCCCCCTCTCGCCATGATCGAGATTTGTGGACGATTTGTAGCAAAAGGTGATGGTGGTATCGGAATGGGGGTGGGTGGGGGAGTGATTTGAATCGACGGGTGACTTGAAGAAGTCAAATTTTCGCATTTCAGCCATCAGTAGACGAATGCGATTATCGAAATAGCGAGCGACGGTTACCGGATCGCTTTGGATGAGGCGCGTCCTCGCCGCGATGACATTTCGCTAATTTCGATGTAGGAATACGATTTTTGATATAAAACCTTACCAAGAACGGAAATTAATTCGGGCCAGCGAGCGTCTGCCGCTGTTAAAGTTATATAAAACGTGGGAATGCCCAATTGCCTAACCATGGCGAAGAGTTTTTTCCGTTCGTCAGCCCAGAAAGCGGGCGAAGTAGTCATATTTTTCGTAAAGGAAAATGCTTTATCGGCACCAATTAATTGCGCTACCGATTTTGAATTAAGCAAGTCGCCGGCCGTTAAAGTATCGCTATTTCTTTGTTGTTGATTATTATTAGGTTGTTGTTGGAATTAATTTGGAAAAGAGAATTATTAGCAATATTAGGATTATTAGGAGCACCAATTGCGGCATTAGAAGTTATATTGTACGCGGTTCTAAGGTTGTTGGCGTTGACCGAGGAAGCAGTGCTCGTCGTTGTTCGACGAACATGCAACGCAATTCCACTGAAAATGTCCAAAGTTTGCTTCAGAAAAAAGGAAAAGAACAATTTGTCTGCCCGGGTAGCGCAATATCTTTTATAAAACATGACCTCGTGGCGAATTACCTGGCCATAGGAAACTTTACGCCGACGACGGCCGCCATCGTTGACGGTATCATTAGCGGCGGAGCAAATTCCATCCGCAACGACGACGGTCGCATCGACGTGATTTCTGGCCTTCTCGTGGTAAGTAAATACTGGGAAAGGTTAATTCCTCCACGTGGCGATCTCTAATAAAAGATGAAGGCTTTTGGTTTTGACCGGGGGCGAAACAAATTGCTCCATTGTTTCTCTGTAGCATTGTCTATCTTCGGTGGTATCATCGTCGTCATTATCGTCGTTGTTGACGATGACCATAGCTTCGTCGTCAATTTCGCAACCGTCATTGTTTGAACGATCATTTGCAATAACGTTTCCATCGTGATTGTTGGTAGTGGTGGTATTGTTGACGGATTGTTGTACAACGTCAACGATTTGGGTAACAGCAGCGGTCGCGTTCGCCATTAACGATGGCGATGACGGCACAACGAAGGGTACACATTGATGACGATTGTCTGTTTCAAGTGCACCACCGATGGTAGTGGTGGTGGTGGTGGTTGTGGTCACCTTCTCCGCCGCCGCCGTCGTCGCCGGTAATTTGGCCCAGTCCACTTTGATGCCATTCGACAAATACAGAGGCTTAGGCTATTAGGATTCATAAAAAGAAGCACAAAGCATATACAAGACACCAAAGCAATAACATGTTTGTACAGTGGTTTGATCCGAAGTATTTTAGAGTATTGCAGTACTGTTTGGTCTCCGTCACAAGCTATTTATGTCAACCGAATTGAACGAGTTCAAAACAAATTTTGTAAATATTTGCTATTTAAGTTTCACTTTCCATACCGGGATTTATCGTATGAAACGAGACTGCTACTCTGTGGTATGCAAACTCTTGAACGGAGACGCAGGGATGCAATGTTACTTTTGCTCTACAAAATAATTAATGGAGACATTATTTGTGAAAAATTGTTATGCCAAGTAAATTTCGTTGTTCCGTTAAGGCATACTCGACAGTCACAACTATTCTTTGAGAAAACCCATCGTACAAACTATGGACAAAGAGCTTTCATGAATAGGCTTTTGTGCAACTATAATAAGCACTATTCTCACTGTGATATTTTTAATTGTACGTTATTATCAGTTAAGAGGATGCTCGAATTTTAAAATTTTAGGTTGTTTTCTTCTCTTGCATGGTGTTAGACTTTGTTTTTTAGACGTTAAATGTATTTTAAAATTTCTGAAGAGTTTTGATATTTATATATTCGGTTTTTTTTTATATGTTTATACTTATACTTTAATTGTTGTTTTAGCTTTAAGACTGTGCCATTTGGAATTCATATTTCTGTAGTGTACTTAAGACAAATAAAATAAATAAATAAATACTGAAGAGCCGCTTTTATTTTAGCGGGACAGACCGTTTCCGATATATAGGCACCGGCCTGCCGATCGCTCCCCTTCAAATTTATCTGAACGACCTCGGATTCGTCGAACGTTCGCGGGAGAACTGAGCACATCTTACCAACGTCGGTCGGTACATTCAAAACGTGACTTTTCAAGTGTTTCGACCGATCGCACCCCAAATTCCGTATTTGCATAAACGGAATTCGGGGAGAAATTAGGCGCTCCTCCAGTACTTTCAGCGTTCTGATCGCCTCGCATGGAGGATCGTATAATTTGTAATTGTTTGTTATCGAAACGACCGGTAATGTCAGGCCTAAAAGTGATTTGTAGAGCGTGGAACACAGCGCTGAACTGTCCGGCACCATGTGCGCACGTGCGTACAAATCGTCCGCGGATAATAACCTACGACGTTGATCAGTTGATCTAAAATTTGGATTGTGTTCCTGGTGAATACAGTAAGAAGCCAAACCACCAACGTCAATCATGTTAAAAAAATACTAATGACCACCGATTTGTTCTACGTTTTACTGTATACTCGCTTAGCATCTTATCCATGGTGTCGACGCCTCCTTTTGTTTTATTATAATATCTTATTATCTCAGGCTTTGCAACAGTAGTATCATCCACTTGACCGGTTGTGTGCATCGTTGATAAAAGGATAACAGGTTCGTTTTTCTCTAGAACATAGGAACATAATGTCGCTTCTTTGTTGAATGCGAAAATGGTTGAATTTATAGGCTGCATATTAGGAGGTAAAAATGCTTTATTTTTTCTAAGGGTACCTACCAAAGTCATATTCCATGTATTCAAAGTACGAGCCAATTGCAAACTTGTAAAAAAGTTGTCTGTTGTTACATTTCTTCCCGATCCCTTATACTTTGCCACTACATCCAAAACTGTACGCTCGCCGACATTTACCTGACGTTCACCACCTGGCGGTTTTCCAGTATACAGTTGACCTTGTAAAGTATAACCATTTGTTGAATCGCAAGCCCAAAAAATTTTTATACCGCATTTTGCTGGTTTAGACGGAATGTGCTGGGTAAACTTAGTGTGTCCTCTGTAAGGAAACAATTGTTCATCCACAGTTATACTTTCTTTCGGCTTGTAGTTTTTTGCCAAGTTTGAATTTAGCATAATCCAAATAACTCGAATTGGTGCAGCTTTATCTGTTTTGGTGCGTTCAGCACGAGTAATTATGAAAGCGAATAAATCTGAGAAACATTTTAAACCGATCACGAGACATGGCAGCACGAAATAGAGGTAATGACTCTAGCTTCCACATTTCAGATACGTGTTTCCTGTTAGACCTGTGTAATCCAGCAGCAATGAGAATTCCAAAAAATCCATCTAATTCTATTTCAGTGAATGGAATAAATACTTTCGGGGTTGGTCT
Organism: Psylliodes chrysocephalus; assembly: GCA_927349885.1. NCBI lineage: Eukaryota > Metazoa > Arthropoda > Insecta > Coleoptera > Chrysomelidae > Psylliodes > Psylliodes chrysocephalus. The sequence continues at coordinate 53,468,450 of OV651820.1, forward strand.
GTTGGGAGGTTGATATTTTTCTGTCATTTTTTGGTTACATTCGTTAGTTATATTTTCACTTTTTTGGTTAGAATACCTGAGAATTAAGGTACACATTTCTGGAGACAATATAGACTTGAAAATTTGTCGGACCGTACATAAACGACTAAAGGATGGTGGGCCTCTTTTTTTGCGGAGAATATCTAATGTTTGCCTTTGTGTTGTTGGTGCGTCACTCCACTGAGTGCCATCCCAGGATGTTTGTGTAGGCGCTTCCTCTTCTTCTTTGTCGGCGGTATCATCGGATTCAGAATCTCCTTGCTCCACTACAGGCTCCTTTTCGATATCAGATTCTTCGGAGTCGCCACCTGATACCTCTGGAATATATTCCTCTTCATCTGAAGCAACAAATGGCTCTTCATCTGATAACTGTTCTACTGCCTCTAGTAACTCTGAAGAAGACAGCCGGCAATAATAAGTTTCCGATTACCATTATGATTATTGTAATAATTATTATTACTATTAATATTACGCGACTGCGGCTCCTGCCAAAATACGCAACATCAAGCAAATTTTAATATGACTATTTCACTAGAGTTTTATAGTGCCAAATATCATAGCATCGGCCTGTTTTCTACTGGCAAAACTACTACCTGGACAAAACTCTCTAGAGATTTTTACAGCGACAAAATTTTAATTATTTCCAGGTTCGTCGAGAGATGCGTTAATCAAAACAAATTTTGTGATATTACATAGGACAAATTTTATTATTTGTACACTAAAAATAACAAATTATTGTTTCATCTCTTACCTTTGTTTCCGCGACCTTGGTTTCGCAATTATGTAACTTGGACCAGCTTCGCTATCAGACATTTTACGAAAACAACAAAATTGCTAAGTCACCCACACTTGTTTACTGTAAAACATACAACTAACCTGTAAATACTAGTCCGCAAGCGATCGATTTGATTAATGTCGTTGCGCAGCTGCCAAATCAAATACGAAAATAGGCAGGGGTACCCAGGTAAAGGGTGTTTTTTTTTCCAGTCACATAAAGGTTAAAACTTCAGCAGATTTGCTCGTGGAGGGCCCATATGATGGCAAATTCACTGGCTTATATGGTGGAGTAGGCTTAAAAACCATTTCTAAACATTTAATTCCCCCCCTTGAATTGGGATTCATTGTTGAATCTAAAAACAAGAAAAGCACGTCACTCGACTAAATGCAGTTTATTTGAAACTTTAACCTAAAAAAGATGATCTGAATCTATTATTAACCGTGTTTATCTATTATTTTATTCGGTTATTATAATAGTTTATTCTTGGCTATTTATTCGTTTCAGGAAAACATCGTAAATCCACTCAATAACCAATAAATATAATTCGAATACTGCGTATCTCCACGTATAGATAAAAGTGACAAAATAATAATACCCAATAAATATAATAACTAAATATTGCTTAACAAAGTAATCAATAGTAATAAAGTAATACTTACCACCCAATTTCTTGTATAAAATCCTTGAAAAACTGTTACTGGCAACAAACAGCAACACACAACCAAGCCAGATTTCTATAAGGAAATGCGGAGTTACGCATCTTTCGTATTAAATATGGCGGTACTGGAGTTACGCTGTTATCGTAGCGAGCGATATCTAATATTATGGATAAAACATGGACATTCGAATTATTCATAAAAATAAGTAATAGCATTCTCTCGAAGATGGCAGTAATAACTTATTTTCAGAGAATTGTGGAGTTACGCAGTTTACAGATTAGGCCGACGATTTTCCAGATTTGTCCTGTATGGGAACTTTTAATTGTGTAGATCCCATCATAAATTATTTGTAGATAAATGTAAAATTATTTATTGTAAATAAAAATGGATGACCTGTAATGTATAGTAAAAATATAAAAAGTCAATGATAATCAATAAATATTCGATGGTGGCGTGTCGTGGCAACGGGCGTTGCCAAAGAAGTGAATTTAACCTTTCATTACCAAAGCTACCACATAATGAAGGGTACTTGAAAAAGGTGATGAGTTTGTACTTATGAAGCTAGCTAAGGTAGGAAGGTATGTAGTGCAACTGAGGCACTACAATACTTTCCCCCCTTTTTTAAGTATATGTCTTAATTAGAGGTTTTATATAAATTTTTGTGTTTGAATAGTTCAGTATTGTTTCCTAAGAGTATTATTTGTAAGTGTTTGGTTAATAATAGTTTTGTTGATTGCATGTGTTTTGTATGTGTTATGTATGTGTTATGTTTTTGTATTACGTTTGTCCATTAGGTTTTGTATTTTATTTGTATTATTTGTTGTGTGATTTAAAATAAATAATATATTTGTTTTGGAAAAAGTGTTTAGTTAAAACTATAGTGTCGCAGCCAGTAGAAAGGTTAAACTCACTCCTGTATATTGCAAGAAGTTGGTCTTTGCCACCGCTACTTTTGCTGCTGCTATTGCCGTTGCTTCTGCAGTTCCGTAGTGGTTTCTATGGCTAATTTTACGGCTGTTATTGCCGTTGCTGCTGCAGCTCCGTAGTGGTTACATCGGAAGTGCGTTTCTCTTGGGGTTACCAGTGTAGGTTCCATGCGTGTTGTTGTCGGGGTCACCAATATGGGAACTTTTAATTGTGTAGATCCCATCATAAATTATTTGTAGATAAATGTAAAATTATTTATTGTAGATAGAAATGGATGACATGTCATGTATAGTAAAAATATAAAAAGTCATAATGATAATCAATAAATATTCGATGGTGGCGTGTCGTGGCAACGGGCATTGCCAAGAAAGTGAATTTAACCTTTCATTACCAAAGCTACTAACCACATAATGAAGGGTACTTGAAAAAGGTGATGAGTTTTTACTTATGAAGCTGGCTAAGGTAGGAAGGTATGTAGTGCAACTGAGGCACTACATCCTATTTTACATACATATGATAAACATTATGTACAATGTCCATAGAATTTTCAATATGAAACATTTTTTCTGTAATAATTATTCCTTTTTAAACATTACCTAATTAGCAATCAAATAAAATTAGCCAAATTATAAATCACTTTGACATTAGCAGAGACCTCAAAAAATCACATACTGGATGTTTAATTATTATCTTAAAATACACTGAATATTTTTTAAACTATAAAGTAAATATATAGATATATTTGCAATAACGTTTCCAACATTGTTGTTGGTGGTGTTTTTTGATTGTTGTGTACGACTTCGACGATTTCAGGAATGGCAACGACAGCGATCACGATGTCACACACAATAAAAGGTACCCATATTGATCAATTTGAAATGTAGCATCGATCGTCGTGGTTATTCCGATCCAGTCCACCGTCATGTTGTTCGAATTATTGTACACAGACTGCTCTCAGATAAATATAGAAGAACCATTTTAATTTTACCAATTCCACAATATAAATTTTCATGACGACTACTGAATCTAAAATTAAAATTAAATATCTATTTAGTATTTGTAAACATTACATAAACCACTTTCAATTTATTACTTTTAAATGTTACAAAATAATTTTATCGCATTTATTTTCGAATCAAATAGAAATGTTACACTTACCTACTTTTAACAGCTTCATTTCTATTCACATCGTTAGTATTTTTAAGATAGTAATGACCCCGTTGTTTCTGAAACACAATATTTACATTTGATAATAAGAACGTTCCAATTGACACATTATTTTTCAAGAAAAATGTTTAATTTGAAGGTTATGTCAGATTAAACCAAATGATTGCTCTTCTATGTTTTAAAATTTTCGACATTTAAAATAATTTAATGTTAACAATACCTATTTACTTACTAAATAACAACTTCGGTAATTAAAACCATCAAAACTCTCAATTCTCAGGCATAGTTCATCAAAAATAAAATCACAATCAAACATGGAACTCGACTTTAATTCTTCTACTTCTTCTTTTTTCTTTTCTTCCTAGTTCTTTGGTTGCAGCCGGCTAGCATATTCATATGTTACCGACATAACCAACCGCTCCGGAAAGCCGATTGATTTTATATAAGTTACCGACGTAACTTTAGGATTCCGTCGGTAACTTATACAAGCAACAAGTGGCACATTTGCTCCTATACAATGGGTATTGAAAACACTCTTGATATATTAGCGGGGTTAGAAAATGTTTATTATTATATAAGTTGGAAGGTAAGATTTAACATTTATTTTTTGAGCCTATGAAAATGGTTAATTACTACAGTCTAAAGAAAAGATATGTTTAGAGAAATAAACTCTAAATAAATATTAAAATATATAATATAGACAAACTACTTTTTCCTTTTGTTATCACCTAATCCTACATTTTTTCGACACATTCCATTTAATTGTGGGGCGCTTTTTTCTGCTGTCCGGAAATCCCGCTGGTAAGTCTTCTACTTCCAGTCACCTAAAATAGTAATTTTTATGTTTGACATGCTCATTGTTTGATGTAAAAAATTATAGGTAACGCAAAGTCATTTTGTTTTGAGAATTTCTTGATAAATAATTTTCGAGATATACACGAAATATGATTAATATACATTTTTTTTTGTAAAATAATTCAAATTGAAATTAGTAAACTTTACATTTTCTAATGTATAAACAAAGTGTACTTCTTACTTTGGTTTTCCTTCTACTAACAGAAGTTGGCTGAACGGAGATTTTCATCCCTTTTATCTTCTTGGTGCGCCTATATTTCTTTACAGTATTTAAATTTTGATACTTAAACGCTGTAAATAAACCAGATACCAAAGAATTTTCTGTTCTAGCGTACTTTTTGTTATTGATTAAAAATTGTTGAATAGCTGGTTGGAATACTACAGGATTCTCTTCTAATTTGTTCAGAATTGTTTCACTAAACTCATTCCATTGTTTCTTTAAATTAAGTATTTCCTCAGTGGAAGGTTTGGATGAAAGATCAGAGGGAATATTTGGGCCACTTGCGCTATTTTCGTTTATCAAGATATTATCATCTACAATTTGGTCGGATATCCTGTTACATGAGTCAAGATGTGACGACATATTTGTTGCCTGTAGAGGTAAAAATAAATCCTCGCTTGGTGAAAAACCAGTAGCAACTTTGTACAAATCAATTTTTGTTGACTGACACAGTGTATTAAAAGCCTTTAGTTCACTAAACCTTTGAAGAATAACACCTTGGTGCTTACAGAATTTACCATCAGATCCGAAAGGGCAAGTGCATTTACAAACCAGCATATCGACTTTATATGACATACATTTTTTAGTTTCACGATACTTCAAATTCCATATTTCCCAAATCTGTAACGGACATTACATTTTTGTCAATGTACTTGTGATTGTATCTTTTGGAAATAGTTTTGGTAACACGGCCATGCAACAAATCTAAAATTCTTTGCTTAAAGTAACTTTCAAATCCTGTTACAATGAAATCTGCCAGCTGAGTTAGGTTAAAAGCTTTTGTACGCTCTAGGGGAATATCTTTTAACAATCTAAACATTGTTTCGCTATAATTATTGGTGTCAGTCCCTCTTAATATATATTCTTTTCTATAATAAATGCACCAATCTTCCACAAAGGTTAGTTTATTTTCGACATATTTTTTAAAGTTATCGTGATCACAGCTTCTGTAAAAATTATCTTTGACTCTATCAAATTCCTCATAAGTTTTTGCATATAAAATATCTCGAAAAAGCTTATAAAAAATCTGGGTCGAATCTTTTGGCACTTTATTTTTTCCGTTGCATAACCACCGCCAACAAGCTTTCAAAACGTGGAATGTACAAAGCAATAACTTTGAACCTGGCCAGTATTTTTGCAAAATATTTCTTTCGGAAAGATCGTCATCTGTCATTATAACAGAAGGATGAATTTTGTTTGGCATTATTTCATACAGAGCTGAAACTGCTTTATCAAAATTGCGCGCTTTTCCAGTATTTGTTAAAATACAACCTAGTGTTAGTCCTCCGGCTGCAGAGTGGGTCAAAAAAAGTAAACCTTGTATCACAATTACCAGTTGCATCTACGAACATTATCTCGGAAGATTGAGGTAATAACTGGACTCTGCATTATCGGAGTGCAAAATACAACTGCATATTCATTTTCATTCTCATTGACAATTTTGAAAACAGTCCCATTATTTGTTTCATGAGTTGAAAGAAGATTATGCAAATTTAGTAACATTGAAGTGCCACTCCGTTCCCCGTAATGTTTTTTAAAATTCGCCTGCCAAAGATTGCTTACATCGGTTTTTGTTGGAAAGTGAAATCTGTCAAAAGCAACAGATTCGTATTGATCTCCAAGCTCTTTCATTTTAGAAATACAATAAGTGTGATATGCGGATGAAGCGCAATGACCCTTTTCAAACAATTCGAGTATTTGTTTTTTGGCTTCATCTCCCATTGGCCTTGAACAAAGAGCCTCACACACATTTAATCGATGATTATGGCTTTCTCTAAATTCAATTGTACATGGAAGAAGTTGGGAATCCTTTTTTCTTATACTAATGAGTAGTTTCGCAGGGCAGTCAATGTTTTTTGACTTTTTTCTCTAATGTTTTGCGTAATTTTTATTTTTCTACTATTGAAATGACAATGGTATAGTCGCTTAAAAGTAATTCGTGGATATTTTTGGGAGATTTTAAATGTCTTCGAGATTCTCAAAGTTTCTTTTGTTATTTCTTGTAAAGCAATCATCCATTTCTAAAACAAGTTATACATCTAAGTATACGTGGCAACTTTGTCTGCCTAGGAGGGCGCAAAGGCATGATAGCTGTACGCAGATTTGGATATAGCTCATATTGAAGTATTGAGAAAATTTAAAAATAAAATTGAATGGATTGATTTATTTTTGTCAGTGTAAATTAAAAGTAATGAGAAAATATGGAAATGTTACATTATAATTGGTTCTAAAAAATAATAGAACATAACGTCGAGGATATTAACTTTACAACACAGGTTAAATAAATATTAATAAATGACACACTCTAGGACAAAAAAAAATATCTGGTCCGGAATAATATGAAAAATTGTGTTTTTTAAAAATATTAGTAGTCACAACATATGACTCATTTTTCGACAATAAAAACTGTTATTATGACATTTCAAGACAATTAAAATGACTTGGAGAATTTTGCATTTCGTCTAGTTTAACTAGTGCTTACATGCTTGTCTGTTTTATACCGACAATTTTTTCGTGAATTTCATCGCGAAGTCTCTTGCCAACAAAACTTGGCAAATGTAAAACACCAATTTGGAACTTAAATTCACAATAAACCTCCTGAATTTCTTCACGCAATTAGAACACCCAATTTTTCGTCAAGTTTTTCATGAAGTCAGTAGTGCCATGCATATTTCCTGTAAAATTCACCAAGTTTATGACCACAGTAAAGCTACCCAACTTCACGTAGAAAACCATATTAATTCACAAAAAAATTCACGAAAATCATGTCTTTGTAAAAATAAATAAAATTAGCTTTGCATAATGACACTCATTATGACGCGCAAATGACGTCAAACGCGTTTCATAATAGAGTCATTATGAAACCAAAATAGAAAAAAGAACATTATAGCGATACTACACGGGTTGTTGCAAGACAAATAAAACTAACAACACCGAAATAATAAGTACTAGACACTGTGACGTCAGAGCAGTCTTCTGAATTCAAAAATGTATCTTATTTTTCTTATTATTTTCACACGCTTGAGAGTTTAGACCATTTGTGCTCGAGTTTTATTTCAAAAGTTTTACGGATCTACGGATAACAATTACAATGTATTAATGTTGCGTGCCGAGATGTTAAGGGAATTCGAAAAATGGATCGAAAATACACGCGTTTTATTTTCAAGTGGATGCAGCCATGTCCAATAGTCCAATAAATGGGTAACGGCTATTCACAGAGAAAATTTTACTCCAGCAAAGCTCAGCAGGATCTATGATCTGTGTTTTAAATTTCGCCAAAGAATACATTTTTCTACAGCAACGCAACGGATTGAAAAACCGGCGCGAAAATCAGGCCCGTAGCCAGAAATTTGGTTTGGAGGGGGCCCAAAACGTAGTAATAATTTTTTGGGGAAGGGGGGCGGAAATGGTTGATGGGGGTCTTGTAAGGATATTTGTTATTAAAGTTGGACTCATTAGTGAAAAACTGCTTTATTGTTACTAATATCGTCACTGCATTTTAACTGTCAGTCACGCATACATACACATTAATTGTCAAACAAAAGCGTCAATTATAGTAGACAAAATTTAAAATTTTAACTTTCGCGATTTCTTTGCTGCCATAATCTCAAGAACCTCATTCGGATCGATACCTAAGTTTCCATGAATTGACAGTACGGCGAGTGCACTAAGTCTTTCGTTGCCCGTTGAGTTACGTAAGTAAGTCTTGATTCTTTTCATTGTCGAAAATGACCTGTCCACACTTGCTGTTGTGACCGGAAGAGTTGCCAAAACTGTTAATAGATATTTGATTGTTGGAAATCTGCTCTTGTCACAAAAATCCAATACTTGTAAAGCCTCGGCATCTTTCTCGAGTCCCGATAATTTCTCACACCACAACTTATACTCAGCTTTTACAGCGGATTCTGAGACTCGATCATCAAAGTATGGCGAAAGATGATGCAAGTCATCTACTTTGTTAATTGCAGCAAATCCAGGGAGAAGTATCTGTAAGCTTGATAAGATGCCCGCGTTCTCATTAAGAAATTTGTCAGACAAATTCTGAATTAGCGTATCGAGGCAAGGAATAAAAACAGCAGACCGAAAGTACGATTCAACAGAGTCTGTTTGATAATTGGAACGAGTTGTTTGCTTCGACGTGAGTCTCGGAACTTTCAGCTCCATATCGAATGTATCGTTTGCAAGCTTTTCAGCTGCTATAAAAATTTTGCTGAACGATACGTCTGCAGTTGTTCGTTCTTCTTGAAGCATATTCACGATTTCGTGAACATGCTCTACTGCTGATGCCAAATCACGTGATTTTTCTTGCAGTTGAACTGATAAAGGAAGCGTGATGCTGAAAAGTCTGTTACAAACCAAGAGACTGACGAGAAACTCACTTTTCTGAACTGCTGCAAGTAAGCAGGCCGCAGTTTTCGAAATAGCCCAAGATTTTTCTGAAATTTCTTCTAATCCCATGTGGATGATTTGAAACAGTTCTACAAAAGATAGTATGCTGTCATGTCGTTCGATGAATCTTGTTTCGCAAAGACGAATAAGCCTCTTCTTTTTACTCTGCGGAACATGTTCTTGGATGAGATCTTGAAGAATTTTCGTCGCATAAGCGTGGTTTCTGAATAAGTTCACGACATCGTTTACAATCCCAAGGCAATTTCGAACAGGTGGAACTGACATGGCATTTGACAATGCGAGATTCAAACGATGGCTATAACAATGAACGTACATCATCAATGGGTACAGATTCTTCATTCTCGCCTGGACGCCATTGACATGACCAGACATGTTGCGTGCTCCATCGTAACCTTGACCAATGCATTTTTTCATTTCGAGGCTCAACTCTTTACAACGTTTCAGGAGAGCTTCAGTTATTTTTTCAGAAGTCTGGTTGTAAATTGGTACAAATCCTACAAAATCTTCACGAATAATCAGTTTTTGCAAGTCATCGGGAAATTTCAAACACCAGTAAACTGTGTGAAAACCAACACTTGTCTAGTAAAAGCGTATTTTATGTTTCACACGCAATTTTTGATGATCGGATTCGAGATAATCGATCCAGATCAAAAAGTAATCTTCTGTTCAAATGTTCTAATAGAGATATTATATATGTCTCACAGGCGTGAAGTTGTCATAAAAAATATGGCTTGTTATCGATAGACATATTTTTAAAACATGATTCACATCTTTAGGAAAATTTTAGGGTTCACGGAATTTCGGGGGGGGGGGGGCCCGGGCCCGTCGGGCCCTACGGCTGGCTACGGGCCTGGCGAAAATATAACCGTCACGCGAGAGCGCCGAGTTCATGCATTTCGGTGTTGTTGATAAAATGCAAATGGATCGTACCGCTTAATTCTAACCTAAAATAAATATTTAATAAAATTAAACAAACCTCAACTCACAATTTGTTGTTCACATTTGTTTTGAATATATTATTGCCCTCAGTAGAATATTGGTAAAACTTTGGTAAACTCTCTAAAGTTACTAGATTCATTATTGTAATGAAATAAATAAATTTTCATACTTTAATAACATCACTGCTCTCAGTCGTTGCCAATCGTTAAGTTACAGACATAAACTAAGAATTACGTCGGCAACTTATTATTACGTGATCGGCATCTTTCGAAAATCCGATTGTCTCTTTGTGTCGGTAACATATGAATATGCAGCCGGCTAGTGGCTCTTTACTTTGTACCTTGTCAGCTTAATAGCGAATAGAAAAAAAATAATTGATTCATTTAAATAAAAACGTACCTATTTTAAGACACACACATAGTTTTACGACAATAATATATAACTTATCACTGAGCGGCTAAATTTCTAGTAAAATCACAAGTTTCTCATTTTAAAGAACATTTTTTTGAACGTCCACATAGAAATCCGTGTGCATGATGAGGTAGAGAGAGGCAAGGAGTGCATATAAAATATACAATCTTCGGGAAGTTCGAGGTTTAGGACGCTGTCATACAGTATGTTCCACAACATGGGGCCCAGAACGGATCCTTGAAGGACTCCTTGGGTCATAGTTTTTTTGAAGCTCGTGACAAAATTTTCTCTGTCTTTGCAGTAGCTCTGGACTAGGTTAAATAGCCATGCTGGTACTTGGTGCTCCTGCAGTCTCCTTAATGGACCATTTTGCTATTGAAGACGTTTTTGACATCGATGCATACTATGGCTGCCCATTTATGCCTAGTTTTTTCGGTTATTGCAGCAACCGCTTCAATGGTGGATCTCCCTTTTGTGAAACCATATTGGGTGTCTGTGGGGGGTTACATGTGTTTCGAGTTTGATTTTAATTAGCTGCTCGAGGAGCTCTTCCAGTACATCTAGCATGCAGATTGGCCTGTATTTGTTTTCTTCCGGCTTGCCTTTTGGGATGAGTACAACTTTTGTCTTTTTCCATGCCTTGGAAAAAATCTGAGCTCTTGCGATGTTGTTGAACACCCCCCTAGGAGTTCATTGGGTATTACCCTTGCAGCTATCTTAATGATTTCTGCCGCTATACCATCTAAACCTGGTGCTTTATTTGTCTTCAATTTATCTAGGCTGTCCTGAGCTCTTCCGTCGTGAAGGCGCCATGCTCCTCTGCTGTGTCCCAGGTTCTTGTCTCTCTCTTCCCAATCTGGAAAGAGTTCCTCTAGAGCCTCTTTTTTTTGGTTGGTCATATCGTAAGGGACGTGTTGCCATTTTAAGTGCCTGGTCGCGATCTTATAGCCCTGACCCCAGACGTCTGTCTCTAAATCGTTGTACAGCTCTCTCCATCTTTCTCTTTTGGACTCCCTTGTTCCTTACAAGTGCTGCTACATCCTGCCTTACGTCCGCTAAGAGACCCGTTTTATTTATTAAGTGTTTGTTTGGCTCTTGGTACATGATAATATCTTAAAGGGAAGTAAAAGGCTCAAAGTCTGTCGACCACATAAATTTATTAGGTTGGGTTGCAAGCGCTTTCGACCTAAAAGGTCATCATCAGGCAAAAATTTTTTGAAAGTGAGTAGGTAGGTAGGTACAATCACTATGTGTCCACAGAAAAAATTAAATGTTGAATTAAAATTTTAAATTGTAAAAATAAAAATTATACAAATTGGCACGTACTGCCTCCCTCATTCGAATGAGGTCGACAGACTTTGAGCCTTTTACTTCCCTTTAATCTACTTCGGACCACTTTGAGATATGGATAATATTTGGAATTTATGATAATATCTGTTTGATCTTCCCGCAGCAGCGATTGCTACATCATGGGCCCTTGGGACTCTACCAACGTTGATCTGCCCTGTCCTTCTGAAGCTGGTTTGAGGGTTTACGGGATGGATCCCCCGGTTTATCTTGAGAATGCATTTGCTCTCTGAGAGCCACCTGGTATTTGGGACATCTATTATTAGTGTGGCCCTGCTCTTTGCAGGTCCAAAAGTAAGTAATGTGGTTTGTGCATTCTCTCATAAAGTGTGCGTGGTCGCAGCATTTTCTGCACCTGTCCTCTCTGCTTGGGCCTCTGCATTCTGAGGCCTTGTGGCCTATTTTCCAGCAGTTGAAGCATTTTTCAAATACTATTCTCTCTGGCTCTGCAGCTGGTCCAACCTATTTTTATGTGACCTTCCTTAATTATTATTTTGGCTGTTTTCTCGTCTACTAGTATCATGGCGGTCTGCCTTCCTGCAACTTGTTTTAGCGGTTTTACTTCCACTTTTGCACCCCTTGCCATTTCCTTTATGGCGACTTCCACCTCTTTTTGTGTGGTAATCGCGTCGATGTCCTGGATAGATATGGGCACCCTACTGTCACTCGCGTTCTTAATGGTGTCACCGTCCCATCTTTTTGAGAATATATCTTAATCTCTCCGGGTCCTCTTTCTTGTTTAACGTGATTAAGAGGTCGCCATTTCTGGTTTTTTTAAATCCCTTATATAGTTTCTAAACTCTTTAGGTTCGAACTTTCCCTTTACTTCTGTAAGTAGTTCCTCGCACTTTTTACCCTTGACCTGGATGATGAGAGCGCATAATTGATGATTTCGTTTCTGCTTTCTTGCGGCCACAGCCCATCCTTCCGTGCTTTCCTTCTGCCTCCCTTTGCCCATGTCGTATATTTCTATTTTAATTTGGGTTTCTGCGAAAACCGTCTCTACTAGTTTCCTCGACTTCCCTGTTAGGAATTCCGTGTCACATAGGAATCTTACCTCTGCATCCCCTCTCTTGTGCAACATTTCTTTTAGTTGTTTGCAACTGTTCATAAGAGCTCTGTCCGCTCCTATCGTGATGTCTCCTCCATAGAAGAAAGTCTTTCTTCCGGTTGTTTCTGGTCTCCTTCCGTTCCCTCAAACTCTTTCCTTTTTTTAAGGCATGCCAGGTTTCCCCTGGTTACCATCTTTCCGATCTACTGGTTTTTTTACAATATTAAAGTTGTGGCTTTCTGCTTCGGAGTCGTGTGATCCGTATCCTCATCCAGGGTTACCGGGTTTCCTTCTCTGACAATCGTATTTTTTGTTTTGGCTCATTGTATCATAGATATATTGACACAATTGTTCTTTTTCACTGTATTCCTCTTTAGTACCAGATCTTAAATTGGTATATGAAAAACACTAACAAGATAATTACATGTAAAAAAATTAACAAAATTAAATACAATTTTTACTTTATATTTGAATTATAAGTTTACAAATTTATTTCAATGAACCCATTGTTTATCCACTTAAATGTATTTATTTTTGTTCTCTCTAGCCACATTATTAAATCGAGGTGGTCTTTTAAAGAAAAATCCTTCCCAGTTAAAAGATATAGATGCTGTTTGATGATATTCCACACCTTAGGATTAGCAAACGCAATAAGGCAACATCGTCCTTTTTGGTGGCGTGTCAACATAACTAGATCTAGATTGATCTAAATAACCACTTCTTACATCTACAATTAAAAGTTCTAATATAATAATAATAATAATAATAATAATACTCTCCCTAATTCACCCCCTTACGAGTGAATTTTAACCCCAAAAGCTGAGCTTGTCCGGGGAAAGGGACGGCTATTATTATTATTTGCCGTGGCGCTCCGGGGCGACTTAAAGATGATTGATGGTGCCATTTGACTTACAAGTGAGGAAAACCCGGAAAACCTCACCCACCATCATCGAGACGGTAATGTATGGTGAATTTTTTTAATCTGCATGTCATATCAACAGAAATTGAATTTCTATTAATACGCCACACATCAAATCCTAAACCGAACCATGCAATTTAATTAAAAATCCACATGGTCTGGTCTGGGATTCGAAACCCAGCAGTCTCAGACTCATAAACTTGCCTATAAATGAATATAAGCGCGATAGACCGCTACACCACCGTGCCCGATCCAATCAAATAGACCTTTAACTCAAAATTTTGGAGGAAATACAGGAATTTTTGATATAAGATACTTTAGAGTATTTAAAAACGATAGGTAAAAAAAAAAATTGTTTTTCAGGCCCCGGCAAATGGCGAAAAACAAGAAAATAGTGTTTTTTAAAGATTATTTAAAAACGGTAGGTGCTATAAAAAAAATTCTTAATAAAAATTGTAAAGCATAAAGTTTTACATAAAAATGATATTAAATAGAGTTAGGGTGTCTAGAAGTTAAGAGAAGATATATATGAATGAGCTGAAAATTCAACGATTTTTTATTTTCTTTTTGTTTACTTAGAAAAATAATTTTTCATTTGTTTTTTTTAAGTTATGACAATTTAAATTTACAAATTTTCAATACATTATACGACTTTATAAAAAGGTAACATAAATTTTGAAGTGAGCTTATTATGGCTTGTCTGAGTAATAAACTAATAAAAACGACATTACGACAGTTTAATGCCCATTTTAAGTTCCATTAAATAAATAAAAACTAATTAAAAAATAAAATAATAAATAATAAAAAAATTATTAAAAATATTTAAAACAAAATAAATAAATATGAATAAAATTACACAAAAATGAAATTAAAATAAATAAAACAAATAAAAATCATTGAATTTTCAGCTCATATATATATCTCCTCTTAACTTCTAAACACCCTAACTGTTAGTTTTAATAATTCCAAAAAATGCTTAATATCATTTTTATGTAAAACTTTATGCTTTACAATTTTTATTTAGAACTTTTTTTCATAGCACCTACCGTTTTTAAAAAAACACTTAATTTTCTTGTTTTTCACCTTTTGCCGGGTCCTGAAAAACAACATTTTTTACCTATTGTTTTCAGGTACTCTAAAGTAACTTATATCAAAAATTCCTGTATTTCCTCCAAAATTTTGATTTAAAGGTCTATTTGATTTAATAAAAATTTGCGACAAGCCATCAATAATATTACAATAAATTCCCTCTATAACCAAGAATTTTACTAAATATACAAACACAAATTTTTATGCCTACCAGACTGGTAGGCATTCAGTGGTCAATTATTTTTAAATAAACCAACATCTTCTTAAATATTGATAAATTCTATTTCTTGATCAGTTTCCAATTCTATCATAAAGTTGAATGCAAAATTCTTAAGGACAATTCTATCCCTCCAGGTTATTGTCTTTACTTCTTGTTTTTCAGGCTCTTCAAGGTGCTTCAAAAGCTTTTTTGCTGTTATTAGTGAAAGTTGGTCCTTGCCTTTCTCATAAAACTGATTTGCATCGATGTCATCATGTCTCATAGGCCACTAAACTGTTTACGTAGCTGCTGCAAAGAATGGATTCTCCAAGATTTTCAGACTATAGATTCCCCTTCTTGTATTCTTAAATTTGCATGACCTGCTCTATTTATTAAGTTTGCCTTAACTTTACTTACTTCCCTAACATCTCCATCATGGTGAAGTCATATGTGATCAAGGGTTCTGGGTTTATCCAAAATAGAGCTGAATTGTCACCTAAAGTCATTGCCTTGGCACTATAGTCCATTATAGCAGCATCTTTACTTAAAGTCACTTTTACCTCAATAATGTTTTTTTCCATTTTTCCTCTAGATTTGGCTTGCCTTTGAGAAACCAAAATCTGAACTTTTCTTCAGACTTATAATCTGTAACTGCATCCTCATGGGTGGATGTTCTAGAACTTGAGCCCGAGGAAGTTATTGTTTGGCTCTCAATGTTGGAAGTGCTGGGGCATTAATATCTTTAATAACAGCCATCTGTTTTTCTAGGGCTTCGAAACTCTGTGCTGCTTTAGCTTCCTTGGCGTTTTCTCTTTGCCATGAGGTGAAAATAACCTGTCGACTTCGAATTTGAATGTAATATTCCGTAAGGAGGGCATCAGTTCTTTGTAATCCGGAAGAATTATAATATTAATTGGAGCTTGATTATGTAAATCTGTTGTGTAACACGGAAGTAAGTCAGATTTGTGAAGTTCGGATTATTTTTTTTTTAAATTATGAAATCCCGTAAAATTACAAACACTCAAATCATTCCAATGTTATGGATGAAAAATCTAATAAGGTGTCATACATCTTAAGAACCTTGCATACTGATGTGGAAATGCATACCCAATGGGTTGTTTATTAGGCATTTATTTATTGAACTAAAAAACCTCTTTATGTTGAAATGAGCACTTGCTTTGTTGCGTCTCCAGCTAAGAACCACCATGTATAACTTCCTCAAACCGGTAGAGTATCCTTCGTCTGCTGAGTCACCAATTACAGCTTCTAGAACTCCTTCAGTGAACCTCTCTAATACACATTGTTCATTTTCCCTAACAAAATCTTGAATAACTGTTTTAACATTGGTGTGCGAGGAAGAGTTTAGGTTGTTCATTGTCATTTCTCCTATTAGGTTTATGGGACAAAATAACCCATTCTAATTGAAAGTCAGATGAATTGGATCAATTTTCTTCATTGAATTTTGACTTGCAACTAAAATAAAATTGCTGCATTGCGCTATTATGGCTCTGTTGATATTATGACAAAACGTCCATGTGGGGCTGTCTCTAGTCAGAAGTTCAATAGTTAACACATTAACATCGTCTGTTGGATTCCTGGCATGGTGTGGTTCCCTGATCATAATACCTGAAATAAGACGTTGAGGAGACTTGTCGTTTTTGGAGGGAACCGTGGCATATATTGGGAACACAGCCATGTCCCGTGAGGAGAATTTGTGTTCCTTCCTTTCAGCCTTCAAAAGGTATGCCCCTCCAACTCTGGAGTAGATGTTTGTCAATTTCGCAAAAATGATTGCTGAATTGCTTGGGAGCAAGGCCTCTAGGATCATACTCGTTGATTTTTCGCATACCTGAACTAAAGAGTGTCCGCACTCGATGGGGGTTTCTAGAAGGTTTCTGAATGGTAGGTACCCTTCTCTTAAGCTTGCTGAATATTAATTCATTCCTCTTAGAACTTATGGTACCTCTCCTTTTTTGCAACGTTGTACTCCGGCTGAACGGTTGTTGTGTCAAGTTAGTTGTGGTCTCCTTTATTTGCAGCTACTCCAAGGCATTCTTCAATTTTTTCTGTAGAAAACTTTGAATCACTGTCTATATTGAAGGTTGTCTTGCTAAAGTGCTGAAGAAACTGGATCAACTCATCTAATATTGTAATTTGGAAAAGATCATCTGCAGCTTATCCAATTCTTTTTCTACTGGTCCATGTTTCCACCCTTTTTATTGTTTCCCAGAAGAAATTGACCATTTTTTGATCAGTTTCCAGTTCTGTCATTAGGATGAATGCAAAATTGTCAGGAACAATTCTACCCCTCCAGCTTTATAGTCTCTCCTTTCGGTTTTTCAGGGTCTTCAAGGTGCTCCAAAAGCTTTTTTGCTGTTATTAGTGAAAGTTGGTTCTTGTCTTTCTCATAAAACTGATTATCATCGATGTCATCATGTCTCATGGGCCACTAAGTATCTTTCCATTCTTTTACTAAACTGTTTAAGTAGCTGCTGCAAAGAATGGATTCTCCAAGATTTTCAGACCATAGATTTCTTCTCTTGTATTCTTAACATTTGCATGAACTGCTTTATATTTGTTAAGAATGCCTTAACTTTACTTACTTCCGTACCATCTCCATCATGGTTAAGTCATATGAGGTCAAGGGTTCTGGTTTATCCAAAATAGAACTGAATTGTCACCTAAAGTCATTGCCTTGGCGCTATAGTCAATTATAGCAGCATCTTTACTTAGAGTCACTTTTACTTCAATCATTTTTTTGTTTTCCTGTCAATTATGTCCCAATTTGAGCCAAGGGTCAATTTTCCATTCTTTGGCAGCTTCATTTGGGCATGCCTTCGAGAAACCAAAATCTGAACTTTTCTTCAGACTCATAACCTGTAACTGCATCCTCAGGGATGGATGTGCTAGAGCTCGAGCCCGAGGACGCAATTGTTTGGCTCTCAATGTTGGAAGCGCTTGGGGCATTAATATCTTTAATAACAGCTATCTTTTTTCTAGTGCTTTAAAATTCTGTGCTCCTTTGGCTTTCTTGGCGTTTTCTCTTTGTCATGAGATTTGTTTCTAAATTACAAAAGAGAACGCAAACCATGTCATGTCTTAATAAGAGTTCAATTTTTCTGTCATCATCTCTTCTCCAGTGTGCGTTCTCACTTCCCAATCGTTGTATTAAGTCTACGGGGTATAGTGAATGGTTGTGTATTAAGTCGTGAAATTTGTTACTCTTATATTTAAGTCTGCTTATGCTGAAAATGTATATTAAAAATAAAAAAAATGACTAATAGTCTCAGGAATGAATGAATAAAATTATATTTACGGAATAATGCACTATTTAATAATATATCCAAACAAATAAAGATTTATGTCACTAGATAAACATTTTATTGAACTATATGGTTTGGACTTATTAACAACTAAAAATAGCACTGGAAACTAGGTATATAATAATCTAATATATATATATAAGATAAATATAATACTCAGGACGAAAATGTAAAATTAGCATTTATGTGTAACTCATTTAATTATCTCAAACAAAATACTTTAAAACTAAGTTAAATATATTTACCCATATCGCAAATCGCTGCACAAAAACTTACACATTACTTTATTTCGGGACTTAGCGTCCCAAAAACGAGAGATCTCGCATTCGGCGAGAGTCTGGACTTTATTCCTCACTTGAAGTCTCTTCTTTCTATCTAGTCTCTCTATATAAACCCAAAATGTACGTGTAATTTTTACTTTTAAAAATGTCAGCGTTCTACCTTGAATTCTCTAATTCAATGTAAGCCATTGACTAGATTAATAACCTAATTGTTGACTTTGTGCAATACCTACGTGTGTTTTCTTTTGAATGTTAATTTAAAATACTGGGTGACTCAGAGTAAATTTCCTTTTTTAACATGCTATAAAAACAGAATAAAAAGTGTAGGGATAATTTTATTAATAAATTTTGGAAGTACAGAAATGCGGATTTTATTTTTTAAACACAATGTTGTCCAAATGTCGACCATCCCTCGCATAGCACTCCTCCAATGATGCTCTTAAATGTTGAAAAACCCGCTGACATATTTCAACAGGAATGTTGGCAATGGCCTCTCGAATGTTGTGTTTTAACTGTTCCGTAGTGGCTGGATTATCGATGTAGACGATACTCTTTAAATATCTCCACAAAAAAGTCTAGGGGCGTAAGATCTGGTGATCTTGGCGGAAAAGTGATGTCCCCAAATTTCAAAATAACAGTTCCTGGAAACAATGCACGTACAGTATCCATTGATATTGCTGCTGTGTGTGCCGTCGCCCCATCCTGTTGAAACCAGGTCCAATTGGGGTTATATAGCCAGGAAAGTTTTGAAGGGCTGGAGTCAAAAATTGGTGGAGGAGCATTGCAGTGTACCGTTGACTTGTTGCCGTTACAGAGCGGCCACGGGCATCCTCAAAAAAAGAGGGCCCTATTATTCCAGTAGACGACATGGCACACCAAACTGTTACTTTCTTGGAATCCAATTGTTTTTGATGCTTTTCTTTTGGATTGAGTTATTGTAAAGTTGAACTGAAATAAATTGTGATACCAAAAACCTGTGTAACATTGGTGACAGCGGTGGGATAAAAAGTAGAAGATCATGGGGAAGTTTCATCTCCCTTCCCGTAATCATCATGGATGGGGTATAACTGGTCGTTTCATGTTCAGAACTTCGGTAGGCTAGCAGAAATAAAGGAATTAAAGTTTCCCAGTCCTTTTGATTATCAGAGACGAACATTGAAAGATACTGGCATATCGTTTTGTTGTGTCTTTCTACCATTCCGTCGGACTGTGGGTGTAGAAGCGTAGTGCGTGTTTTTCTGATGTAACAGTTTCATTAATTCTTGCCATAATTCGGATTCAAAATTTCGTTCTTGGTCAGAATGTAATTCCAGGGGGACTCCGTGTCTCGCAATAACGGTCGTCACAAATGCTTCCGCTACTGTCGTCGCTTCCTGATTAGGGATAGGCACTATTTCGGGCTACTTTGAAAAATAGTCCATAACAACATCCATGATGAATATATTGCGGTAGTTTTGAATTCAAATTTAGCTTTGCTTTAGCTCTTACTTCTGGTGATGTTGACAATGTTACTGCCACCAGGTCATCTGTGAGTTTGGCATCAAACATGAACCGTCGATTTGTCACAATTCGGTTGGTGCCTCTGAGCTTTTGATGAGTGTTGTTGACTCATCTTCATCCTCAGGTGTTTCAACCCAAAGACCATCCGTCGTATTGTCAATTAGACATCGGATGTTTCTAATTTGGAAAGCAGCGCTTCCTAGCTGATCGAAGACCAGTGTCTCTAGTTTGTGGACCGCTAAAGTCCTAGCTGCTAGTTTCCTATGTGCCTTTTGTTTTATAATCACTGCACTCCAACGCTTTTGCCCACCGAGTTTTACTACTGGAATAATATACTGATTTTTGGATTCGTCAAACGTTATGAACTCTTTAACACCCATCATACACGGCTCCTCTACCTCAAGCGAGTCATCATTTAGGATTATTGATGTTGATCGATTCGCTTCGCTACTAGAGCGGATTGCTTCTTACTCAACTTCCTTCACCCCTTGCATCTTTTGAACTCTTTCATTGAGCGACAAGAAATATTGTTTTGTTTCGTCACTTTCATCTAGCGGAATTTCTTCTGCTGGTTTTTATTGCATCAACTAACGCTGCTTCGCGGCCAGTACCTCTGATACAGCCATTTACTTTTCTCTAAATTTATTATTAAAATATAGAAAATCTGCATGAACCTCTTTTTTGTGCGGATAATTATATACGCCGTAGAAATAAACTGGATTTGAGGCAAATAACTTAGATGAGCAGCTCAAAACAGACAGATTAAAATCGCCGAGATTAAAAATCGTGTCATAAAAAAGAATGCATTTCGAAACAGTGGACAGAATTTCTTGGAACATTTAAGACATATCCTTACTTGCTGCAATTGCATAGATATTTACACTACCTTTGAAAATCTGCGACAGCCTAACTAAGTATATTAAGTTTAATTAAAACACAGCTAGCTTTATTATAAAAAAGTTTATTATTTTGCACGCGAATTTAGAAACGTCGGCCGGGCGCGCTCGATTCGCTCACTCTCTTCTGTAGTGGGAGGTGGGTGAGTGTAATGACTTACATTCACTACATATCTACTTCACACTTGCATTGCGTCTCACGCGTCAAATACGTCAATCACCCGTTATCCCTTAATAAACTTTTATTGCATGGCAGTTCTATAAAGACAAAAGATAGAGCTCATCACCTCGTTGCTAGGAATAAAATATTAACTTTCAATGTATTTGAACCATAGATCTAGTTGATGGACCCAAAAAGCTGGAAGTTTTACTTTTGAAATATCTTTCAAAAAAATATTGTCTTGCAATGGAATGGAAGGTTGGGTCGAAGAGCCTTCATCGTGGGATGACATGGTCAGAATGTAATGCAATCGTCTCGGGAGGTATATCGACTTTACTATCTAATGAGTAAAACCCTACTTACCCGAGCCTTGACGACGCTGATTCGTATTCCCTGTCCTGTAGTTAATTTCTTATATTTCTTATCTTGGTTGGTGGGTCCCGTCGTCTTCCGATATTACTCCCCGACTTTTTTCTGTTCTCCTTTTTATGTTTGGCGATTACACCTGTTCCATAATGTTGGTAAGGTGGTGCTGCTAAGGGGGTCACCAATTGTAGGTGCTAGTTTATATGTGGCTCCATCTCGGGCTGTTTATTCGGGATCACCATTGTGGATCTTTAAATATAATTAGATCCCATCATAAATAAATAAATAAATAATTAATTGGAGGATATATACAGGGTGAGTCAGGAGGAGCGCACCAAACTCTAGGAGTATATTATATACACGTGAAAATAATGTAAAAAAACTCATATTTTCTTATCCGATTTTCATTTGTTTTCAAGTTATAGCATATTAAAAAATAAACAAATTTACACATAAAAATTCTCTTAATCATAGCGTTCTTTGAATAAATGTTCAAAAATACCGCCATTGACTTTTAAACATTTTCTGCTTCGTCTACGAAGAGCGTTTGTTGCTCTCCTAATTGATTCATTTCTTTCTTCTTTAATATGGGCTGCAGTATTCTCAATTCGTCTAATTAGTGCATCACGTGTGTCCACTTTTATTTTATAGACCTCATTTTTCATCCACCCCCATAACAAAAATCTAATGGTGTGAGGTCTGGAGATCTTGCAGGCCAATTAATAGGACCTCCACGACCAATCCAACGCCCTGGAAAACGTTCGTCCAAATGTTGCTTGACCTGACGAGCGACATGTGCAGGAGCTCCATCGTGCTGATAGTACATCTGCATTCTAATATTTACAGGAACATCCTCTAGCAGGCCTTGCAATTCATTTTGTAAAAATTGAGGTAGTTGTCTCCTGTGAGACGATTCTCCCAAATGAAATGGCCAATTAAATAACTGTCAACCATACCACACCACACGTTTACAGAAAACCGATGTTGAAAATTGCTTTCGACTGTTGCGTGGGGATTTTCGTCTGACCATACATGATAGTTACGAGTATTATTAATGCCATCACGGGTAAATGTAGCTTCATCCGTAAAGAGTATACTCGATACAATACGATGATTATTATTTATCCACCGACAAAACTCCATACGGTTAGCGTAATCCTGTGGTTGTAGGTGCTGTACTCTCTGTACGTGATAAGGATATAAGCCTTGCTCGTAGAGTGTGTTTATCACTCTTTTTTGTGGAATTCCCAATTGAGTGGCAATTCTCCGTGAGCTAGTAGTTGCATCTTCTTCTACTAGATGCAGAATATTTTCTACTTCTACAAAACCTTGTCGAGTAGCGCGTACAGATGTTATGTAAGCACTGGGAAGCTTACCATTCTCGCACAATTTGTTGAAAACTCTAATAAATACGTTTTTATCAGGATGTCTTCGGTGTGGAAAACGATATTCTTCAGCAGCAGCTGTAGCATTTCCATTACAGAAACCATAAACAAACACCATATTTGTACATTCTAAATTTGAATAAGTATCTGGCATTTTGCAACACTAACAATCACATAAATTCGAAATTAAACGTTCAGTTACTGTTCACTGTACACTGACAGTTCATCAAAACGACAGAATTATCAAATGCCTTTGAGCCTTGAACATATGGCATACTTTGATAATGTTAAAATTCAGAAGTGGAAAGCTAGATGAACATTTTTAATTACGCCATAACTTGAAAACAAATGAAAATCGGATAAGAACATATGAGTTTTTTACATTATTTTCACGTGTATAATTTACTCCTAGAGTGTGCTCCTCCCAACTCATCCTGTATATTATATGTTAAATGAACGACATGTCGCGTGTAAAAACTCAAAATCGAAATCAATATTTTATTCCTAGCAACGAGGTGATGAGCTCCATCTTTTGTCTTTATAGAACTGCCATGCAAGAAAAGTTTATCAAGGAATAACGGGTATTTAACGTGTTTGACGCGTGTGACGCAAGTGAAGCAATGCAAGTGTGAAGAAGATATTTATGTAGTGAATGTAAGTCACTATAGTGAGATAACGGCAGCGTATGTCTCGCAATTTGCCCGTAATTCCCTCCACATTCTTTCCACATTTTGTGTATGTGCTCCCGAGTCAGGGTCTACAAAAGTAGTAAGATCACTTCACGGATATACAATCCACCAACCTAAATCACCCTATATTATCTGTTATAATCAAACGATATAAAAAATAATTGCCTAAATCATCTAAGCAATCGTAAGCCTTCCAACAATCGCTGAAGATCCTTGTTCCGGGCAAAATATTTTCGTTCATTAAGGTCTTCCTCGTGCGATTGGACATAGCAACAACTAAAAAATTTTTTGGTTGGGTCAGACCTCTGAACGCCTCCAAACACCCACTGGCCTTTAATCATTCGTCCTCTATTGTATTTACTTTTTCCAAGTTTCGCTTCATCTATTTATAGTTCATCTGGTCCACTAATCATTGCGCGGGTTTGATTTTTAAAAAATGTACAAACCTCCCTGGCAAACGACATCCAATCGAAAATAATGTCTGAACCAAGGGCCAATTCACTGGCTATTATATCTTGCCGCGGAGGTGCAAGTGTAACAAAATAGGAAATGAACATTAAAATGGGATTCGTTAAAAAATGTATCTTTAAAAGCTACATTTTTTTGTTATGCTTAATTTTTAAATAATACTTTTGGCAACGATATTCCTTTCGATCCCAATTTAGGGGAACTGTATTACTGCAAGTCGGGCACGTAACACTATCGCGAATAAATAAGTCCATGTTGTATTTAGAAGACACGTATCTTCACACATAATAAGCCATGATTAATTTTTTTATTTAACGCGCATATTATGTTGAATGCAAAAACGTCAAAAGAACATCTAGTCGCCTAGCAAAATATTTGCCAGTGCCCAGGCGAATATACAAGAGGTAAAACCGACAGAAAAGATGTACCCAACTCGATTTTTCATTTTTTTGGAACATAAACGTTCTAAATATAACCTAAAATATAGGTAGAATATATATATTTTTTAATCTCTGTATGATTATTACCAAAAGTTAAATTATTTGTAGGTAAAAAACTCGTAATTTTACACCGTTTGACAACACCGCACTTTCGTAGAACAATTTCTGTGGTATTTGTCAAAAGATTAACGGATATAAAATTCAGAGTTAGAAACAAATAAGCATGCTCAAGTAATTATTAATTTGTTACTATAAATTCCTAATTAAAATCACCTTTTTTTGCGGTTTCCACTGGTAGTGTGGTTATATTTTTTGCATTTCTTTTTCGTCGATTAGAATTGACAACACCGTGCATTTGTAATGACCTGACAGTTTCTAGTATGACAGGACAGATATAATTCTAAAAAGAAGCTTATATAAATAATCCTCGAAATTCCTTAATAATACATAAAAAAGAAAAAAAAAGTAAAAGGCGTTTCCGCAGATACATTTGAAGATTGCTATCCTTCCTAAAGCTTAAAACGTAAGTTTTGAAAAAAAATTTGGATTATTAAGAAAAAGGCGTCTTGAAAATAAATGGGTTTTTCAAAACTCCTTACTTTCTTTAATAATAACATCTAAAAACATTTTATTTAATTCTACTTTTACGATTGTTACATCTTCATTCTCTTCAAATTAGGGTGAAGCAACACAAAAAAGTCCCCTTTGTTTGACAACAAACAACATCTGCAACTGCAAATATATTTGGCATAAATATTTTATTGATAATTTTCCATTTGCTTTTAAATACTTTTTTGACTGTTGTCTGCTTATTTGGGCATTTGACTTTCACTACAAAATGTTCACAGATTGCATCAGGTGATGCTCCAAATATAGGATAGTTTTGATTTAAAACTATCCTCACACTTCATGTCTTTTCTTTTATTGAACAATCTTAGCAACAGCCCCTTCTAATTATCTTCCTCTCTTCATGAGGTCAGTTTCAGATAAAGAATGTACCCCAAAAATACTTTCCACCAAAGATCCATCAGGAGTAGTACAGAAAGCAGCCTTATACAGCTTAGAAAGTGTTATTCTTGCGTAACGTACCTCATACCAAAATGGAGATTTGGATTGCAAAATTGTTTCTTTGCATGTAATGATACATTTTTTTACATCAGGGGATCAATAAAACAATTGACTATTTGCGATGAACATTTTTTTTTTTCTATTGATTTTAATATAAAATCATCTAAAAATCCTTCTGCTATATAAACATCTTGTGAAAGACTTCAATGATTTTTTCGTTTTTTTGGATTGCTCCTGCATGAGGTCCTTTGTTTTTAAAGATATTATTGAAGAACCTATTTTGGACAATCTGGGTTTGTTCCAGTAACACTCTACTGATGTAGGACTCTTTTCCTCATTTTTCCTATGTGGTCAATATAAAAATGATACCGCATGTTTACATCCACCTAAAATTAATAAAATACTTTAAATGTAAATTTTTGCAAGGCATAAACAAAGATTTCATGTGGAAAAAGTAAAAAAACTATAAAAGAATAAAACAATCATGAATTATTTTTAAGAAAAAAATTAATGTTATGACAATTACTTACCAAGAGAAGCTGTGCAGTCCTCACATATAGATTTTTAATTTTTTTTCGTTTTTTGTGTTAATTTGGCAGAAATTTCATACCGTTTTAACCTAACTCTGTGTTCAGGAGTACCTAATACGTCCCTTTACGACAACATCAATTTCTCTCTTTATCTGGATATAGCCAATAGCTTCGTCACCATAGGAAGATCTAGCAGTTCTACTATATATTAATGCTTTTAAATATCTACTTATAATTGGGAGTTTAGTAACCAATTATTGGGGAATTCAGCAAATATATATGTTAAAGAAAACTCTTTTTACTTCATCCAAGCTTTCGGAAATTTATTAAATCATTTCCATCATCAGGGTAGACTACAAAATAATGTGGAAAATAGTTACAATGGACCAAATTAAACTAAAGTTACTACTTACAATAAGTTGAGATTGCACATTAGATGTTCTAACAAATTTATATATATTTTTCACACAATAGTCAACTAAATTTATATATTATAAATTAAAATTACTAAAGTTATTTCCTTTTCAATTCAGTTTCAATATACTTCGATGTTCAATGTGTAATTTATTTGTCAACAATTTGACATTGTCAAAAAAAGGCATTTCACTTATAAATATTGAAAAACATTTGAATGAAAGAAAAAAGATTTCTTTTGAAAATTAAAAAGAATTTATAAATTCAATATAAAATAACTTATTACAAGGAGCCAAGAGATGACACAATATGTTAATTTCGTAACGGTTTGTCTTTTGATAAAAGATTTAGGTAAATTTCACTAACATGTTGTACGTCTGTTGTTTGTTCATGTTTTTAGGGTTTTGAGCTATAAATGTCATTTCTAGAAACTTTTTTTTTGCAAGGTTAGATTCAGTAATTAAAACTGTCGCTGATTCCCAAGACATGGTATGTCCTTCATTTTAGACATGTGTAGCAAGTGCACATCTTTCCGGGTGTAGTCTGCAGACACTCTTGTGTGATGTAATTCGATCTTTTACTTACCTCGACTAGCTTTTCTTTTATTTTATATCTTTATTGTTAAGAACACGAGAATTCTTTACCTCAGGGTAGAGTTCTAACAGCGCCAAATAATGATAATAATATACTATTTATTCAATTTCATGAACAAGCAAATAATGCAAATTATTGTAACTCATAAAAATATTATTTTATTAAACAAATTTTGTTTAATTTTAACAAAATTGACAATTCACAATATTTATTTTGTGAATTTCTTAAGAAATAAACATAACATTAAAACTAACAATCCTTTCATTCCAATTACGTAAAAATAATATAAATTTAAAATAGGTATTCTTCTTTCCTTATTAGTCTAGACTCCAATGGTCTATGATATCATATCTTAAAACGACTGTGTCATTACTGTCATTGAACTTTTATCTATGATTTGCTATGGCTATGAAAATATGTTTTTACTTCAGAATAAATTGAAATAAACCAAATTATGCTACTGATTACCTATTTTAAAAGTTTAAGTAAATAAATTTAAATAAGTTAATATTGTTTAAAATATATTTATTATCTTACAATACATGTAGGTAATTCAGGATTTTTTATCATTGAAACTAAAGGTTTATGATAACTGGAAAATACCGCGTCAATGGTGGTCCCATATTTTGTTGTGGATTCTTGTGAATCATTATTCATTTTCAAATTCAATTTTCCGAAAGAAAAGTTGTCAACCGCGAAGTTGATACGTCTAGTCGCACGCACACAAACACCGTGCCGAAGTCTGCCGAACTGAAACGACGTTAGACGATGCACAGCTTTCAACGACGCACCGCTGTGCCGGTCGGAGTGGGGGGTGTTAGGTTTATTTTCGTTACGGAATTTCTTGATTTGGTCGCCGCGTTCAAAGCCCGCGATAAAAGCTATGCAATAGCTTAATAAAATACAAAAGAATTTGAGTAAAACTTTGATTGTATTTATTATTGTATATTTAAACAACTGTGCATACTTCAACGTTTATTTAACCTTGAACATTTACACATTACAAATTATTTCAACACCCGAATCAGTTTCCTCCGTTTTCTTGAATGGCATCCCAACCTCACTTCTTCCCTGTGATAGTTCATTTCGTTGTGGCTACTGCCTCGTATCCACACACTTTACACTACATTTATATTAATAGAAATTTCGATACTTAACATAAGCAAAGAACACTAAAACTAATTATACACAGCAGCAAATACAATTTTGAGCATTTCAGTAATCAGATTAATACTGATTGATTCCTATACTACCAGTAGCGAGTAGGCACATTTAAAGATTTAATAAATAATAAGTCTTCTTTTTTTGTATTGAAATAATTCTACAAAATTATTAAAACAAATGTCTTTCGAACAATATATAAATGGAATGGACTGAACTTTTGCTGGCTTCTTGATATCCGTTCGTTAGGACCAATATTTTTTGTTGTTTTCTCTTACTTGCTATTACACTGTTAATAATATAAACAATGCGGCGTTGTAGAATTGTCTGGATTTCCCCAAAAGACGTTACTACACAAGACTTGCATGGAATTATATTTTCTATAGCACTCCTGTTTTAAAAAGATCCCTTATTTTACATCTTTTTGGATATGATTCCAATGTTGGTTTCTGGCAGTTCTGTTTTTATGGCGTAAATTAACGCTGCTTCGATTAGTAACTACGATACTGTCATTTACTTTTCCCTGAGTAAACTTATTAATATAATTTAGAGAAGCAACTTTCTATTTTTTTCATTGTAAATTGTGTTGCAAATTTGATTTTTATTCTTTGGTGAATAGACAAGTGTATATTTTAGGTCCACATTCCTCAAGAGACAGCGTTTCAAATTATTATTATTAGAAGTTTCATTTGTATACAACATATTTGTTCTTTTTTTGAAACTATGTCTACGATGCGTGTCATCATATGAGCATTTTACGATTGAGTCTTTCAAGGACTAATTTTAAACTCATTTGTTTCTCCATTGATATCCGTCACATTTCCAATCAGAGAAACTGTTTGTTTTTCATTGCGAGAATTGAAAATATCTCCCGGCTTTGGATTTGCTGGTGCTTTAAACATGCACTTTGACTTGTTAATATTTTGTTAGCATATTGGCGTATTCCGTGAGACTTAACTAGTAAGAGGATATTTTATATACCTCATTGATCTTTCTCTATCACATAGGTTAAGATATAGAGGACACACTAGTTTTATACAATATTTTTTCTACAACCGATGTTTTGGCCAAAAAACTGTAAGCCTCAAATTTAGAATACATTTACTTTACACGCTAGTGCGTAAATAATTTTGCTCTACGCATAACTGTAGTCTCATAAAAGTGACGCTAGAGCTGGTATTAAGACGGCCATTATAAATATTAATCTTCAGTCGCAATGCTTGTACAGAGCTAAGACTATGCCACCTGAGTGTCATATTTAGACGAATAAGAAATGAAATGACCTAAAACTACTCAAAGTTCTATAAAAAAATAGATTTTAACAGAACTAAATTTATCTGTTTCCTAACTAACTACAAAATTAATTTTTGGTTATTAATACAAGTTTTCTTCATTACTTCTTTTAGTTTTTAAATTTTTAAAATTTGAGTTTCAGTCAAATGAGTGTGCTTTTATTTGTGAATGTGAGTGTGAGTTATAATAAGGATCTTTAAAGAATATATCATGGGAGTTATCAAAAAATACGCAATAAATACAGCCTGAATTTCCTGTACTGCTTTTTTACTTTTTGTCAGAATTATAAACTTTTATTTTTCTTATTTTTTCACTTAAAATTTCGCACACTGCTTTTATGCTATATTAAGGTGATTCAAATTTATGTTTGTTTTCTTAAAAATATAATTGCTTCATCTTTCCAAAAATCGTTGCCTTTTTTTATTTGAATGTTGAGCAGCAATATTAATAGTATCTTAATCAGCTTTTTGAATAGGTGTATCAATAATATCTATTTTTTTACTGCATCCTGGGACTGGATCTTCAACAGTATTAATGTCAATATCAACATTATTTCTTTTTTTTCTGAACTTAGACCCTGTAATTTTAAATTTAAGTTCAATGAAATGTTGTCAAATGCCTCCAAACATGGATGTAATTTCACCGATTTATATGTATAAAGTTGGGAACAGACTAAGCAAACATTATTGAACAGCAATTGGACAACAACGAATTTCGCATAATGTGTACGTGTTGCTCAATTGTTTGATGTTCGCTGTCAAAGCGGTACTACAAAGGAAATGTGTATTTAGTTTAATATATGTAGCGTTCTATACGTCATGTGTATGTCGGTAGAGTTGGCATCCGCTGTTTTTAAAAATGTCCAACGATTGGACTGCGGAGAAAATTATAAGCTTGATCGCAGCTTTCTAAACTTTTTTGTTCGCACCACGCGAGTAAAGCATCCTCTTGGTCGCTATTTTGGGACCTACTGAACGTACACCAAGTAACCATCAGGTAACTAGGTAGGTCGATGTTTCGAAACAATATATCAATTTCCATTAAGTTTATGTTCGCAACAGCTGCTTAACTATTCAACTATGTTTGCTTAGTATGTTAAAGGCACGTCGCTGATGATTCCAAATTTCCAGGTAACACATGAGTAGATAAACAAAGCCAATATTCGACCACTGATAAGAGATAAGATAAGAGGTCAAGGTCAAGGCCACTGATAAGAGAGATAAGGATCTATTTTTAGAACCGCCACGTGTCAAGGTCAAGGCCACTGATAAGAATCTATTTTTAGCAAGGTCAAGGTTAAGGTCAAGGACAAGGACTAGGCCACTGATAAGAGAGATAAGGATCTATTTTTAGAACCGCCCACGTGTCAAGGTCAAGGCCACTGATAAGAATCTATTTTTAGCAAGGTCAAGGTTAAGGTCAAAGACACTGATAAGAGAGAAAGGGATATATTTTTAGAACCTCCAGTGCCAAGGTCAAGGTCGATGTCAAGGTTATAGTATATATAAGTGTTGATATATCAGTTTTTGCGTGGGTTATTTTAAAGTATAAATACAGAACAGATTGTAGTAGTATGTTAGTTCATAAACAACTCTTGAAAATATAATACATATATTTATATAAACAGTTTCACCAACATATATTTTTCTTCAGATTATTTACATAGAAAAAGGTAATATATATTTTTTATTTTTTTAATAACATATATTTTACATACGTTAATTTTAGAATAAAATGGATTTAATGAAAATAAATCAATATCTTCTTATAGAACGAGAACCTAAACCTATAATAAAACTAAATGAGTTAACCAAGGACGTTCCTTACAAAATTATTGAGGCAAAAATTGTTACTACAAAGTATGGGGATACAATTCGACTAGAAATATAAGGAGATAAAGCTGTATTTTTACCTCAAAGATCGATTCAAGTTTTAAAACAGCATATTATTGAACTAGGAAACGGAAAATATTCTATAATTTTTACTGGAGAAAAAGATACTGGCAAAGGAAATCCTGCAGCTTTATTTAAAAATTATAAATTGTTAAGGTAAGTTCTAAATTTTGGTTAAAATGTCAGAGAAACTACATAATGATACTAGTATATTAATTAAAAAGTTTTACCAGAAATTTCCAAATTTTACTCTGCAAGAAAAAGAGTTGTGGCATAAACATGGGAAAATTGCTATTAATTTATGTTGTGAAGCCATTAGAACAAATACTTTTTCTGTAGGTAATGCTAGAATGTGGCAAACAAAATTAAGTCATTTAAAAGTTATTTATAGCAAATTAACTATAAGTGGAGCAGGTTTCAGTAAACAATTATCTAATAATAAAGTTAGGTGGGAAGATGTTGAATCAATATTTCAAAATAGAATTAAAACTGGAATAATAATTAATTTAAAACATAAAGATATCTTGCAATTTTTAAATGACGCAAGTCAACTATTTCAAAATAAAATACGCTTATTTAATTTAAATATGATTAAAGTTAATTCAACTTTCTGTGGAGAATTTATAAAGAAAAAAAGTAATGATGAGGAAATAACAGATTTTAAATATTTTCATACTAAAAGTTCTTCTATTGATTCATCAACAGACTTAAAAAGCTGGTTTGAACAAAATATTATAGATAGTATTTTAAATAAATTATCTGAATTTCAAGAACGTGATTCATCATGGGCACTAAGTAGAATTATATCACTGGAAATAAATATCAATAAATATGAAATCGGAAACGGTTCATCTTTCATTAGATTACCTGAACAAATCGCAAATAAAAGAGCATGTATAAATATACATAATTATGATGATGATGCATGTTTTTATTGGAGCATTGTCAGTGCGTTGTATCCAACAAATTATCACAGTGATCGTTTATCTTCATATCCGCATTACAGTCAAGTTTTAAATTTGCATGGTTTAGATATTCCATTACAATTTAATAAAATTTCTCTTTTTGAAAAGTTAAATAAAATATCTGTTAATGTATATGGTTTAGAATTGATAGGAAAAAATAATAATGTCATTCCAATACGACTTACGAAAAATAAAATAGAAAAACATGTAAATTTATTATTAATTCAAAATATTTATTTCCCAAAACTAAATGATTATGATGCACCTGATCCAAATGATAATGAACAAATTGATATACGATATCACTATTGTTGGATAAAAAATTTATCTCGATTATTAAATCATCAACTAAATAAAAATGGACATAAAAAATTTATTTGTGATAGATGTTTAAATTACTTTTTTAATGAAAATAAACTTAAAGACCATTCAATTTTATGTCAAAAACTTAATGATTATAAAATTACGTTTCCAAAAGAAAAAGTACTTAAATTTAAAAACTTATTTATATAAACAGAAAGCACCTTTTATAGTATATGCTGACTTTGAATCAATGTTATCACAAATTAATGATAAAATAAATCTGAAAACAACAAAATACCAAAAACATACAGCTTTTAGTTGTGGTTATTATCTAAAATGTGATTATGACAATAGTTTATCATATTTTAAAAGTTATCGAGGTGTTGATTGTATGGAGTGGTTTGCAAAGGAAATGAATAATATTGCTGAAACAATTCTATCAAAATTCAAAAACATAGTTCCAATGAAACTAATTCCCAATAAATTTGATATAAAATTTTGTCATATTTGTGAAAATAATTTTACACTAAAAGATATTGTCGTTCGTGACCATAATCATTTTACTGGAGATTTTCGTGGATTTGCTCATGAAGCATGTAATTTAAATTTTAGAAAACAATTTGTTGTACCAGTTGTGTTTCATAATTTAAGTGGTTATGATAGTCATTTTATAATACGTGATCTTGCTAAATTGGGAAAAATTACTTTGTTACCAATAAACAAAGAAAAATATATTTCATTTACTTTGCATACTCCATGTAGCATAAAACTTCGTTTTATAGATTCAATTAGATTTATGAGTGCTTCTCTTGATCAATTAGCATCAACATTAAATACAAAAGATTTAGTTAATTTACATAATGAGTTCAATTATTTAAATCCTGATAAGTTTCAGTTGCTTACAAAGAAAGGTGTTTTTTGTTATGATTATATAGATACCTGGAATAAACTTGATGAAAAGCAATTACCTTCAAAGAATTATTTTTATAATAAACTCAATGATGAAGAAATTAGTAATGAAAAATATGAACATACAAAAACAATTTGGGGAACGTTTAATATTCAGAATTTGGGGGAATATTCTGATTTGTATTTGAAAACAGATGTTCTTTTGTTAGCTGATATTTTTGAAAATTTTCGAAATATTGGATTTAGTACGAGTGGTTTAGATCCTGCATGGTATTATACAGTACCTGGTTATTCATGGTATTGTATGTTAAAATATACAAAATGTGAATTAGAAATTTTACACGATAATGATATGATTCTTTTTATTGAAAATGGAATACGAGGAGGTATAAGTCAATGTTCTTCACGATATTCAGAAGCTAATAATAAATATTTGTCAAATTATGATAAATCAAAACCAGATTCATATTTATTTTATGTAGATGGGCTATGTCACAACCACTTCCTTTTGGTAAATTTCAATGGGTTGATACTAACATAGATGTTACCTGCATCCCTGATGATGCTTCTTTTGGATATATTTTAGAAGTTGATTTAGAATACCCAGAAGTACTACATGATAGTCATAAAGATTTACCTTTTTGTGCAGAACATAGAATACCACAAAATTCAAAATTACCTAAACTTTTAACATTTTATTATAAAAAAAATTATATTATTCATTATCGAGCTCTGAAACAAGCTGTAGCTCATGGATTAATTATTAAAAAAATTCATAAAGTTTTACAATTTAAACAATTTGCATGGTTAAAACCGTACGTTGATCTAAATACACGTTTTCGTGCACAGGCAAAAACTAAATTTAAACAAGATCATTTTAAACTCAAAGTTAATTCTATTTATGGCAAAACTATGGAAAATATTAGAAAGCACCGTGTAGTAAAACTAGTTAGACAATGGGAGGGAAGATATGGTGCAAAAAATTTGATATCAAGTCCTAGGTTCCACAGTCGAACTATCTTTGATGATGATTTAATGGCTATAGAGTTACGAAAATCAGAAATACAATTTAATAAACCTTTATACATTGGCATGGCTATTTTAGATATTTCAAAGACTTGCATGTATGAATTTCATTATGACTTCATGTTGCCTAAATTGGGTGATAACTGTAAAATTATGTATACTGACACAGATAGTTTCATTTATGAAATTAAATGTAATGATTTATATGAAGAAATTATTAAAACTAATATTAATATGTTTGATACTAGTGACTATGCTCCAAATAATATATATAATATACCTCGTTGCAATAAAAAAGTTCCAGGTTTAATGAAAGATGAAGCAAATGGAAATATTATAACTCATTTTGTTGGTTTAAGATCTAAAATGTATTCATACAAACTTGATAATAAAAAAATAACAAAAAAAGCAAAAGGAATCAAACATTGTATTATCAAAAACAAAATTACATTTGACGATTATGTAGAATGTTTAAATCAAGAAAATGAGAAAACTGTTTCACAGTGTATAATTCGTTCATATGCACATAATGTTTTTAGCGTCAATCAATCAAAAATTGCACTAAGTTCATTTGATGATAAAAGATATAGAATTAGGAATTCTATTGACACTCTTCCTTGGGGTCATTATAGCCTAAAATCTGACATTTTAATATAAATATTAGAACTTATATAATATGAAATAATCTGTATGTCATAGTTTGTAATAATAATAAAATGTATATACAACAAAATTGTTTTATTAATTACATCCGTCCAAAAAACATTTAAAAGAATGAAGGTAATTATATTAATTATCACAAGTAATTAGACATTACAATGAGTAGTTCTACAGAAGACAAACATGTTCATATAGGTGAAAGAATATTTTATTTGAATAATACAAAAACAAAATATGTGATAGTAAGCATATTTTATAATTCTAATAATTTTATTCCATGTGTGAGAATAAGTGAAAATATTAAAAACTATATTAATTTTAATGAAAATGATTGGAATAGTTTTTTATCACAAAAGGAAATAATTAATAAGTTTATGAATTTGGATGAAGAGCAAGAAGCCATCGTCCTATAACATTTTTGTTTAGAATTTGAATCTTTGGAAAAAGTTATAAAAATATTAAATAAACATTCAACCGTTTGGTTAGATTTTAATTCCATTTCACAACTTTGGAAAATGCTAGCTTTAATAAATCACATATTGTATACATACAAGCGTCAACAATTTGATAGTGCTTTAAAAGTTATTGAATTAGGTGTTCAACATTCTAGTGATGTAACTAATACAGCTCTGAAGATAATTGAATCAATAAAAACAGTAAATCCAATAACATATGCTCTAGGTGTAGAAATAATTTATATGTATCCAGAATTTCTTGAAAACAAAAATGAAGAAAGTTACCTTTAATGAAAACCAAAATCAAAAATATATTTTATGCACCTGGTTGTTTGCATACCAATCTGCAAGACAAAGTTTATGGGAACAGGAAGCTCTTGATCGAATCAGATTTAAAAAACGAGTTGAATCTTCAGCAATGTTCTGAATCCTGTATTAAATGTAGAACATCGAAATAAAGTTTATAAAAAATTAAACTTAGGTTTATAAAAATGTTTTTATTTTTTTAAATAAAGTATATTGTATTAGTTTTAAATATATAAAAAATAAAAAATCAATCAATTTATTTATTGTTTTATTAATACATATAAGAAAACATATTTACATTATACATTACAAAACAGCAGTTTTATTAATCCATGAATTATGAGAGCTATCCATTCCAAGCCACTATACCAAGAACTTATTCCCTTTTCTTTGTAAAACCTTTTCCACCAAAAATATATCAGGATATTTAGCTTTTTGTAATTCTTCAGTATAAAAACCGCCTTGAATTTCTTCTTTTTTGCTATCTTCCAGAATATATGTAGTAGGATTTGTTATTTTAACCTTTTTTATTTTAAAAACTTCATTAGTCCAGTTGGGTGTATAACCTTTTTTGAAAACATGTCGATATTTAGAAATTCTCACATAATCTCCAACTTTAAATTTCTGTTTCCTTTTATCAACTGTTTTTAAATAGTATTATTATATTTATTTATAATTTTAGGAAGAATTTTTAACCAATTATAAGAACCTTGTAAACTAAATTGTTTCCATAATAATGACTTTAAAGTTCTTATCACTCTTTCAGCAATACTTGCTTTCAAATTTGAATATGTACTATAATGCTTAATATTGTATTTTTTTAAAAGATTGTTTAAGTCTTTGTTATAGAATTCAGTTCCATTATCAGTTTGCAAATGTTTAGGATGAGGCATTTGTGATAAGATTGTTTTCATTGCTGTTACAATTTCTTTTCCTGTTTTTGTTTTTAGAGGTATGGCCCAAACAAATTTACTAAATGCATTAATAACTACCAAAATATAATTATAATTATTATTTTCTTTTGAAAATTGTGACATTATAGCTAAATCAGCCTGTATCAAGTCATTTAAACCTTTAACAATAACACGTCGTCTTCGGAAATTTATTCTTGCTGGTTTATGAAGCTCCTCAACTATTTGAGTTTTAGACATTTTACATTGTTGAGCACTACAAGTCTATAAACATATTATCAAGAGTTCCTAGTTTAAATTTTAATTTCAGTATTAAGATGATATTTATGTTTTTTAAATTA
Organism: Psylliodes chrysocephalus; assembly: GCA_927349885.1. Lineage (NCBI taxonomy): Eukaryota > Metazoa > Arthropoda > Insecta > Coleoptera > Chrysomelidae > Psylliodes > Psylliodes chrysocephalus. The sequence goes on from OV651820.1 coordinate 53,505,796, forward strand.
ATTATATCATATGATTAATGTCTAATAGACTCGATTGGTACCTCTGAACTAATAAAAAACATTAATGTGTTAGGTTTTTATTTTTAATACTAAATTGTTACAAATAACTTATTACAATTTTATATTGTATATTCTTCATTATCTTCACTTAACCACTGAGTGTTACGATCAAAATATTTTATAATCAGCAGGTCTATTGATATATATTTCAATATCATATTATTTCCATTTTTTCTTGTCATATGTCTAACGGTTACCCAATAATGATGTATTATGATTTAGACATTTTTCACTAAAGGACGCTGTATAAGCAATTCAATACAAATATTTGATGGTGTACCAAGCTTAAATGTCAATACATCACCTTTATTAATGTTTGTATTATGTAATTCATGAAATTTAAATGATTTGTTATTTATTAAAACATCTCCATCGGCTTTGTAATGAGAAACACTTTCGATTTTAGCCGATAAAGGAAACTTAAAACCAGTGCCACCATTATCTAATACATAAAAACTTTTATTTAAACTTGTTTTCTTTTCACCTCTTATTCGAATTAAACATTTAACATGATAATCAAAAGAATCACAAATATAAAACGGTGCATTTAAAAGTGGAGAAGGTGATGACACTATTTCATCAGAACAGGAGGAAGAGGATATAAGATAATGTTGAATGAATTTATTAAGAGGCATAACTTCAAATGATAAAATTTTTTGGTTGCAGAGTCATTTATAAGAATCAGTGTTCTAAAGGACATTGCATAACCATCTCCAAATATAAGGATAGGCTAGGTTGATTGTGATTGAATTTAAATTCCATAATATCACCTTTATTTAAAATATTTCCATTTATTAAATCTTCAATTTTCGTTGATTGATTTTTATAGTTAACGTTAAGAATATTTGGATCGCATTGAACACGTACCACTTTACCAGTTACTGGTATTTCATAAGTACTTGTACCATTTTCTAAGATATAATGTATATTATTCTTCTTGCCAATAAAAGAGCCTCGAATATAAATTATACATGTACTCTAATATTCAGTAGGTTGACAAATGTAAAATGGTACAGATTGAGAAGGGGCTCCAACCACTTCTTCAGAACAAGAAGGATTTGAAGTAAGAAAATGTTGATTAAACTTGTTGAGAGGCATGATGTAAACTGTGAAATAAATTTCTTTATCATTGTATTTATGATATTATTCCACCTTCTCGTAATTCTTCTACAATTGAAACAATTTCATTATTATGACCTGTATTTCCTGCTGATTGAGAAGCAATTAGTAACCGTAACCTATCAATTAATTCATTATAATTATCAAAATATTTATAATCAATTTTCTTGGTGTTAAAATTCATTAAAATTCCACCACCACTTTTCTTAACATTTTGACTGCGCAATGTACGTGAGGTAGATTTTTTAGGATCTAAAAGTTTAGATATTTTTGGAGATTTAGTTTGTAAACGAGGAAGAGAACTTTGTGGGAGTGAATTAGATCTACTTCTTTGTAAATCTTGACTCATTGAATATAAGTTTGTAACCCGAGGTTTAATTATATCAATAAATTTTTTAGCATTTGAAGTAGATAAACCTTTTTCAGGGTTATAACCTAAATACTGAGCATTTGTTCGTTTAACGATATCTATAAAATTATCAACATCCTCCGGTCTATATCCAGTAGGAAACTTCTTAAAAAGTAACTCATAGAGACCGGGAGTACCTTTATATTTTAAATCTTGAATTATAATATCACGACCATCAAAATTAATTACAGAATCTCCGAAAGACCATTCTTTAGACTCTGGATCAAAGTATACACCAAATGTATGATCAAAATTTCCTTCATTATCATTTAATAAATCTTCAATGTAACCTCTTGGTAAAGGATTATATTTATTTAAATAACTATCAAATACTTCTTGTGGTACTTCCGGAGTCACTTCTTCAGGATTATCATCAATAAATGTTTCACCAAATTCTGGTTGAATGATTGAACCAGTAAGATTTGGCATAAACTTATAATATTGTGATATGTTACTAGGCGTTTTAGGTTCATGCTTTATTTCTGTTTTCAATGGAGCTGATGAAATAAATTTTTGAATAGGTTCAATGAGTGGTTGTAGTTGTTCCTTGAATTGTTTTTGAGAAAATGCTTTTTCTTGTTTTAGTAAATTATATTTATCCTTTAATACTTTCCGTGATTGAATTAGCTGTTTTCGTATTAGATCACTCATTCTGACTAATATAGTTTTCAATTTTTAAAGCTTTATATAAGAATCAAACCCTTTTCTATATCTACCAGAAGATATTTCACAATCTTTATCTATAACAAAAAAATCATACTTACTTTTCCAACAAGAAGAAGCTATATTTTTAAATTGTTGATATTCCATATCAATATTTGCATGATCATCATGGTCATTATTTTATTTTTATTATTAAAAAAATAATGCGAATTAACTACGCTAGTACCAAATAGGACTTCTATAGCCAGCTTCCTGTACCACTTTATGGTCTTCCTCAACGCCGAATTGTACGATGCCATTTGATCGGACAAGTCTATAGAACTCTTTCCTTTGTTATAGTCTACAACAGCGAGAGGTTTTGTTTTTGTTTCATTTCGAACTTGAATTTCTTGCATAACATCTGTATGCTTGGTTTACAGCAGCAACACGTCTCTTTTGTCACGCCATTTCATTACGCATATTCCCCGTTCATTTTCTCTAGCTACAATTTCACCGCGCTTAAGTTTCTTTTCCGTGACCTCTTTTGGGTTTCCACGCCTGTTAGATCGCAATGTACCTAGAAGGTGTGTCTCTCGATCCAGCAACTTATTTGCCAAATCCATACTAGTGTAATAATTGTCGGTGACCATAGTTCTGCCGCTATCTAACAGGTTTTCAGCAAGGGTCATTACCACATTTGTAGGCACGCTAGCACCTGCATCTTGTTCCTTTCCACAATATATCTTCATGTTATAAGTATACCCTTCTGAACTACAAAGCTTAAATATTTTAACCCCGTATTTATGGGTTTTTAGAGGAATATACTGCTTGAATACAAGACGACCTCGAAAAGGGACTACCGATTCATCTACACAAACTGTACTGCCAGGCGTAAATGCATACTAAAACTTCGCGATGAGCTTGTCAAAAAGTGGCTGGACTTTGAAAAGTCGATCACCTTCTGGACAACTTTCATTATCGGAAAAATGCCACAGTTGTAACAATAACTCGAAACGATTTCTACTCATAACTTTTGATATATTTTCATTCCGAAAAAGTGGTTTTCTGCTCCAGTAATGTCGGATTGTTGGCATTCGAACAATACCCATATATCCGATTAGCCCCAAAAATTTACGCATTTCTCTTTTATCTGTAGGAGACCAATTATGAAGTCTTGAAAACTGTGGAATATCTTGCGCCTTGCAAATAACCTGCGATGCGTAAAGGTTAGTTTGCTCCACTATTAGCTCTATAATTTCATTATCCACAAAGAAGGAAAAAAAATCATAAGGTGTACCTCCCTGTAACGCAGCTTGTAACTCTGGAAGAATACCTTGTTGTTGGGTGAACTTATTTTGAAAGTTCAAATGATTGCCTTGTGGAGAGGACCAGCCCGGAAATGGATGCACAGGGGCAACATTCTCCTCAGATTCGGAGCTGCTCGATTGCTCCCTAAGATTCGAGCCAATGTTTGGAACCTCTGGAACAGTTTCGGAAACCTACAAAAAACATTACTTAGAGATATATAAAGGATTTCTAAATAAAAAGCTTACCTTTGTGTCATTGTGGTTTGCAGTTTCTGCGGGTGCGTCTGAATCAGGTTCAGACAAGTCACTAGGTGAGTAACTTGGATCATTGACTGAGTCGGATGAACCATATGGATCAGGGACATCACTATCATCAGAGCAATCTAAAATTTAATTAATTTCTATACTCTTAAAAATAAATTAAAAGCCAAAACTCTTACCATCATCGTTATTCGATTTTTGCAGTTTCGCCAATAAAAATAAACGTTTCGTGCGGTCTCGAATACCAGCCATTTTAACCGTAGCGTACCAAACGACTTCCTACGCGACACTAGAATTGCAATAACAGCCGATAATATACGCGCGCGCTGCAATAAACAAATGATGTCGGTGGACCCACGTGGACCTCCGAGCGGGACCGATCGTGCTTTTGCAGTACACTTGTCTCAGAGGGCCAAAGCGGTCCGTGGGACCGCCAATTTTTTTTTTGTTTTTAGGGAAAATTAGACAAATTTTAGTAAAAATAAGAGAAGTTTAAGCATAATTAATAAAAATCAACCTGAAACTACTAAAATAACAACTTGGCCCAATAGAAAAAATCACAAATTACAACGCGGCACTTAACGTGTTAATAAACTTCCCGTTGAATTTCATATTCCTGGATATTCTTATTGTGGGCCTGGAACAAAATTACAACAACGCTTAGAACGAAGTGATGAAGGAATTAATCCATTAGATCAAGCTTGTAAAGAACACGATATTGCATACTCACAAAATAAAAATATAAACGAAAGACATAAAGCTGATAAAATATTGGAGAACAAAGCCTGGAATAGGGTTAAATCAAAAGACGCTAAATTTGGAGAAAAAGCTGCAGCTTGGTTTGTAACAACAGCCATGAAAGGAAAACGAAAAGTTGGAATGGGTATTAAACAAAATAAAAAAACTACAAAAAAAGGTGGAACTTTAAGAGAAAAAAAACGTATTATTTTAACACCAAAAAAGGGTGGATTTTTACCTTTTCTATTACCATTACTAGGAGCTTTAGGAGCTGTAGGGGGAGGTGCAGCGGGCATTGCGAAAGCAGTGAATGATGCCAAAGCAAATCGTGAACAACTTGCTGAACAGCAAAGACATAATTTGGCTGTGGAGCAAGCTACAAAAATGGGGAAGGGTTTTTATTTGAGACCTTACAAAGGATATGGAATAAAAAAAACTATAAAAACAACAAAACGGGGAAAGGGGTTTTACCTAAAACCGTACAAAGGATCTGGAACCCAACAAAAAAAATTAAAAAAATCTCTATTAAATTACCTAAGCACTCGTTAACTAATATTGATCTAAAAAAATATGTAATTGTTCTTAGGATTCCTTACTTTCGTGGTGTGTATATGAGAGATTCTTTACCATATAAAATTAAATCAAAAGAATCAGGTATAATTAATCTTGATGTTGAAAGTGGTACTGGTACTCATTGGACAGCATATAGCAAAAATAATAAAAACATAATTTACTTTGATAGTTATGGAAATTTACCCCCTCCACTTGAACTAATCAGATATTTTAAAAGTAATGGTTTAGTTAAAATTAAATATAATTATGATCCTATTCAATCTTTCAACTCTTATCAGTGTGGTCAGTATTGCTTAAAATTTTTATATAACCAATACAATTAAAAACAAACACATTTTGTTTCGAATCATCATGTCATTTACATTTACTTTAAGTGGTGAATCTACAATTTTAACTGCGAATTTTAATCCTCCCATATATCTTGATGAAAATATTGAATATGAAATTGGATTAATAAGTTTTGATACCTTTAACAGCATTCCAAATGTTCATGCTAAGAATAATGTTTTAGTGTGGGGTATAAATAATCAATTTAAATTTGAAATACCCATAGGTGCTTATGAAATAAATGACATAATTAAAATTATAGAAAAACAAGTATTTGACAGCGGTGCTACAATTCGAATAACACCAGATGTAAAAACATCTACAATTACAATAAAAAGTAGTGAGTGGATAAATTTTAATGTTAATAACTCGATTGGTAACCTACTTGGATTCTCTAAAACTAAACTTGAACCAGATATAAGTCATACTTCAAATAAAATAAATATTTTAAAAGTTAATACAATATGTGTTGATTGTAATATTGCTGTTGGATCCTTTTTAAATGGTAATCCAGTTCATATAATTCACGAATTTTTCCCGCAAGTTCCAAATGGATATAAAATAGTGGAGCAACCTGTAACATTACTGTATTATCCTGTTAGTGTCAAAACCATAAACAGCATTACTATTAAGGTTATTGATCAAACTGGTGAATTGATAGATTTTCGTAAAGAGACGATAACTGTTCGGTTACATCTTAAAAAAGTTGAATAATTATGGTTTTAATATTTAATCAAGTAGAATATCTAAATAAAAGACCACAGTATAAAAGGCGTTGTTATACAAAGAAAATTAGTAATAAATCAACCATTCCGTTGATAACATCTAAAAATCGACTTTTTTTGAAATCTATAGGATTTAAAGTTTTAGTATAATGGAAATGTTAAATGTTACAGGGGAACCTTTTAGTGATACTACAATTGAAGATTATCAATTTCATATTTATCAGTCAAATACATCAGCTATTCCAAATTATAATGATGAAATTAGAATAACTATAGAAGAACTTGATGCTTATACTCTACCTTGTAATAGCTTTATTTATATGGAAGGTAAAATGTTAACAGATCAGAAAAAAGTACCTACTAAATTTGAATTTATTAATAATAGTATCGCTTATATGTTTAAAGAAATTAGATATGTATTAAATGGTGTAACAATTGATTCTGTAAGACAAGTTGGTTTAGTTTCTAGCTTGAAAAATTACTTATCAATAAATGATAATGAAAGTAAATTATTGCAAAACGCTGGTTGGTTTCCAAAAGGTGAACAAAAAATTTTATTAGATAAAAATGGAAATTTTAATGTAAATATACCTTTAAAAATGTTTTCCGGATTTTTTGAAGATTTTAGAAAAATAATATTAAATATGAAACAAGATTTAATTTTAATTAGATCTAGTGATGATATTGATGCAGTTCTTGCAAAAGATGAAACAGAAAAACCAAACATTCTGATAACTAAATTGTTTTGGAATGTACCCCAAATTACAGTTAATATCGAAGAACAACTACGCTTGAATAATATAATTAGTAAAAATATTGAATTACCTATTAAGTTTAGAAGTTGGGATCTAATTGAGTATCCTACTTTAAATGATTCCACACGTCATACGTGGGCAGTAAAAACTTCAACAAAATTAGAAACACCTAGACATATTATAATAGCATTTCAAAAAGATCGATAAGGTCAACTTTTAAAAGATATGAGTAAATTTGATCATTGTAATCTATCAAATATTAGGGTTTTCTTAAATTCCGATCGTTTTCCCTATCACGATTTAAATTTAGATTTTGATACTAACCGTTTTGCAACTTTGTATGAAATGTTTGCTAGCTTTCAAGAATCTTACTATCATATTCAAACAAACCAACCTATATTCAACCCCGAAGAATTTAAAACAAAATGTCCGATAGTTCATATTGATTGTTCTCGTCAAAAAGAAGTAATTCAAAGTGGTTCCGTTTCTCTTAGAATTGAATTTGAAACTAGTAAGCCTACAGGAAATGATGTGTCAGCTTTCTGTCTAATTTTACATGAAAAAGAATTTTTTTATAATCCTCTAACAAAAATAGTACGACAGAAGTAATTGCGCAAGTTCTTTTAATTTTAATTTATATTCAAGTTTTTTCTTATTTCAATATTAGTTAATGATGTTACATGAGTACAAACAGAGGTTACAACAATATCTGCAAAATATATCAAAACTAAAAGCGGATATCGAATATTATAGAAAAAGAAGACAAGTTGAAGAGCAACTATATAATTTGAAAATATGAAGTTGGTAGTAGATGTTCAAGGTTTTAAAATAGAAAACAATAAGTTTATAGTTAAAGAATTTGCTGCTTTTAATGGTTCACAAGTATGTCACTATGTATTCAAGCCACCCTTTCCTTTGAGGATGTTGCCTTCTGATTTACACAAGCAAGCTACTTGGTTAATGAATAACCATCATGCTATTGATTGGAATAATGGATATACTCCACTGCATCATTTTGGAAGTATATTTCAAAAACTTATTAAAGATATTGACTGTATCTACGTTAAAGGAATGGAAAAAGCAAACTATATTAGGAAATTTTCAACTGTTCCTGTATATGAGATTGATGAACAACCTGCTTTTGAACTTGGAGAACCTTCATGTTTTTATCATAAAAATAATAAATGTATTTGTGCTTTATCTAATGTATATTTTTTATATAATAAATATATGATGCAAAATTAAAACAATTTTTTTTTATTTACGTAATTTATTGATAACATAATTTATAAACAACTATTTCATTATTCTGGTAGGTCTAATCCTTTTCTTAGTTATAGTAACAAAATTGAAATTTTATTCATTAATTGTCGTTTATCAAATTTTTTCATATTTTTTCTCAACTCTTCAAGTTTTTGTTTATAATCTTGTAAAGACATGTTTAAGATTAAAAAAATCATAATTGTAAGTAATACTTTATTTTATTTAAATAACCCCTCCACTTTCATAAAAAATAAAACTAATAAATATCTAATAAATGTTTATTATTATATTATATTATAATAAATTTAATAGTTGTATTCCAAATCTAATATATCTGGAACATCTTCAAATTCTTCCATTTCAAATACTTCTATTGGGTTTAAAGTTTCATTCCAAACCTGACCATTTTCACTCTGAGAATCTTCATTTTCCGTTGAATTGAATTTCATTAGCTTCTCTCGTAAATATGTTGGTAAAAAGTCTATTATATCATCGAGTTCCCGTAAATAACTAAATTCAGCCATCTTACCACACCAACATTCTAAGCATCCATTATTTTGTAACTTAACTGTTAATTGTCGGACTTTTTCGTAAACTTCGCATTGTTTTTTACAAACTGTTTGAGAATAATTTTGATATTTGGATTCACGTACCCATTTATATCCTTGTTTAGTAAAATCAAAAACTAACTTGTCAATTGCACTTTTTAAATCTGTAACAACTGGTGGATTAATCATTTTTTATGTTGCAATACTTTTTGAAATGAAATTCTAAAGACTCTGAATATATTTATATACAAATTCCCTCCCTTTAATCTTTCCTTATATTTAAGGTGGGGGTTGTTCTTGACCTTGGCAATTTTCTTTCTATATTTAACATTGATCTTCACCATAACTAAAAATAGATTTCCTAAAATAAATTTCTTAAAATAGATTTGCTTAAAATATATTTCTAAAAATAGATTTCTTAAAATAGATTTCTTAAAATAGATTTCTCAAAATAGATTTCTTAAAATAGATTTTCTTAAAATAGATTTCTTAAAATAGATTTCTTAAAATATATTTCTAAAAATAGATTTCTTAAAATGGATTTTTAAACATAGATTTCTTAAAATAGATTTCTAAAATTAAACTTGTCATTTCCTACACTAATTGATATAAAAGAAAAATTATATCCATAGGAGTTAGTTTCATTTTTTATTGCAATGGGTAAGAAAATAAAAATAGAATCAAATGTTTTAATAAAAAAACCAAGACAAAAGAAAAATATCTTAAAACCCATAGTAGATAATGATTATGATAAAATGGTTGCTAGTTCTTCATGTCAAAACGTAAGTATAACAATTTTTTGTTTTATTGATATGAGTTATGTCGCTTAAACAGTATAAGATAATATCTCTCTATAAAATTAATTAAATGTTAATTTCTTTTTGTTTTTAGATGTCTGATGTTACATTAGACTTAACGAATGATGAAATATTAGACCTATTAACTGAAACTGAAATGATTCCATCTATATCATTTTCGGAACAAACGAATTCACAACAATCTATGTCATTAACGGAAACAATGGAGCCTCAACAACCACAGCTAACTAATTTAATTTCTCATACAACAATAGAAAAATTAAGTAAGCACTTAAATTTCAAATACAACTTTTATTGTGAAAATTACCAGGCCATGTGTTTAATAACTGAAAAGCTAACAAATATTACCAAGGAATGTGAAGAAAAAGAACACCAGAAAAAACAGAAGGAGATGGAACTAGAATCAATAAAAAGAAGTTTAGAAGAATCAATTAATGAACAAAATAAAATACTCAATGATATAAATGTAATATACATAAATTGTGGTTTTAAATAAAATCATTTTAAACTTATTTTTATATTTTTTTTCTATACTAAAAGCCTTGGTGCGTGAAACAAGGCTTTGTGTGGGTGGGTCATGTAGGTGGTGTGTGGTAGGTGCATGACCTTGTAGGCGTGGGTGGGTCATGTGCGTGAAACGGACCCTTGTGTTTGGTGCGTGGGAAGTGCATGAACCGAGCCCTTGTGAGTGTGGGTCGTGCGTGGTTGGTGCGTGAACTTGTCCGCGTGTGTACGAGCATGTGGGTCGTGCGTGATCGGTGGCTGAACTTGTCCGCGTGTATACGGGCATGTGGGTCGTCCGTGACCTTGACTTTGACCTTGACCTTGGCACTGGAGGTTCTAAAAATAGATACCTTTCTCTCTTATCAGTGGCCTTGTCTTTGACCTTAACCTTGACCTTGCTAAAAATAGATTCTTATCAGTGGCCTTGACCTTGACACGTGGCGGTTCTAAAAATAGATCCTTATCTCTCTTATCAGTGGCCTAGTCCTTGTCTTTGACCTTAACCTTGACCTTGCTAAAATTAGATTCTTATCAGTGGCCTTGACCTTGACACGTGGCGGTTCTAAAAATAGATCCTTATCTCTCTTATCAGTGGCCTTGACCTTGACCTCTTATCTCTTATCAGTGGTCGAATATTGGCTTTGTTTATCTACTCACATGCTCTATAATTTTGTCTAAAATCAATTTTCTTGACCGGCCTCTTAAATTAATCGTAACACTTTTTTTAGTTATAGTATCCACTATTCCCAACTTACGGCACAATCCGATCTACATTATATTTCCTTTTGGAATGGTAGAATGTTCTACTCGCTTACTAGAGGATGGGTCTCGAGGAGCTAGTCGAGCGGCGCTCTTCTTTGGACCTGGCAGCTGGCTGTATTTGCGGTTTTTTACCAAAAAATTTCAATCATCTGCTGCCCCTGGTAATCGCGTACACAGTCTTTCTGGTAATGCCTTGTTACACTCCGTTTTTATTTTTAAGTAATATTTGCTATTAAATTTAGTTATTAATTTCGAACCCTACCTCGTATAATATATTATCCTTATTTTGTGTCAATTAGTGCATTTCTTTATTCGTAACATTTCCTTTTCTATTATTCTCCTTTAACTACATTAATATAATACATATAATTTAACATAATTCCGTAATTAATTGATTTGTTTATTTTTGTAATCATGCCTATGTTCTAATTACTACCAGTTGTCAAATTTATTGTTAGATTAATAAGTTGGCTTTGTCCTGTGCAGTCAGTGCGCTCTGTTCCGAATTGCTCGGATAACAGGCGATAACTGTGGTCTTGGTTCGAGTGGTTCTGCTCCGGTCCGCATGCAGCCAACGTCGAATGGGATTACCTTTTTTTTATTGATTAGGGGTTTTTGTTTTGGTGATATTAGATTCTAATATGTAAATATTATATTATTACTGTTATTAGGGTTATTGTAAATTTGTAATTAGTGATTTTAAGTAACGTTATCTACCGTGCACCTGTCAAGGTAACGTGGGCTGAATAGGTCTACCTTTAAAAGGCCATTATTTTTTTTTTTGGTACGAAGAGAGATGTCGATTGAAATTGGACAAATTTCGCCAGTAGTATAGCAAGCGGGAACCTGGGACCGATGGTAACATGTCCATCCAGTTCTACAAGATACCATCCACTTCTAGTCAAAGAAGTGACGATGCAGCCGAAGAATTGCCGAAGAATCGTCAATGACCAGAAGGGGTAGTAGTAGAGGAGTGTTCTTCAAGATACCATTCACTTCTAGTCAAAGAAGTGACGATGCAGCCGAAGAATCGCCGAAGAATCGTCAATGACCAGAAGGGGTAGTAGTAGAGGAGTGTTCTTCAAGATACTATCCACTTCTAGTCAAAGAAGTGACGATGCAGCCGAAGAATCGCCGAAGAATCGTCAATGACCAGAAGGGGTAGTAGTAGAGGAGTGTTCTTCAAGATACCATCCACTTCTAGTCAAAGAAGTGACGATGCAGCCGAAGAATCGCCGAAGAATCGTCAATGACCAGAAGGGGTAGTAGTAGAGGAGTGTTCTTCAAGATACCATCCACTTCTAGTCAAAGAAGTGACGATGCAGCCGAAGAATCGCCGAAGAATCGTCAATGACCAGAAGGGGTGGTAGTAGTAGAGGAGTGTTCTTCAAGATACCATCCACTTCTAGTCAAAGAAGTGATGATGCAGCCAAAGAATCGCCAAAGAATGATCATTGACCAGAAGAGGTAGTAGTAGAGGAGTGTTCTTCAAGATACCATCCACTTCTAGCCGAAGAAGTGATGACGCGGCCGAAGAATCGTCAATGACCAGAAGGGGTAGTAGTAGAGTGTGATAGAAGAAAAATAAGAGACGTATAAAATGTTTTGTGGTATTAGGCGAACAGAAAATTTAGAAAGTAAATGATTGCACCAAATGTTTAACTTTAAAAATTTTTGTTAGATGGTGGTGGTAGATACTGATGAGACTAGCCTAGCCGAGCCTCTACTCAACAGTAGAGCCTGGCCTGATGAAATGACACACAAAAGTATTTGTTAAAAAAAAATGTATTTAAAAACTTTGCAATTCTTTTTCTTATAACGTTTGACAGTAATAATTAAATGTAATAACGTTGTACCACATGTTTAATTTGATCCAATTCCAGTACTTGTTAGTGCACTCATCCATCCACCGTGAATATTGGTAATTATTTTCCATAACATCCCAATCCTCTTCTGTTTGAGGTTGTGCCTGGTAAAGTTGAAAATGTTGTGATTTACAATTGGTAACAACGTCTTCTTTAATTTGTAGAAGATTCTCCTTATTAACAATGGGACAATTGATTCGTGGCTAAAAACAAAAAAAAATGTTATTTATTTAAGTATTACGTTAAGGATAATTGCTCACCTCTGTGAAATTTTAATGATGAAAAGTAACATTTTCAATAATTAGGAATTTGAAGGTATTGTTTCATTGCAATAAAGATAATTTGGTTCGTTCTGAATGCAAAGAGATATTTCACAGAAACAAAAAAATTTTCTACAGTTGTTACACCAAATACTTCCATATAGTTTGTTTAAATAACATTCTGTAGGTAGTTGGATGGGTTTTATTCGTTTTGCTGTTTTATTGCTTTTTAAATGTTGAAAACGTGTTCGATTTTTTAATACTTTATTCCATTTTTGTTGGATTTGAGACTACGAGAAAAAAAATTAATACAAACATTTACGTACCTAATAAGTTTATTGACTTACTTAATTTTATGGAATATCAACAATACCATCCATGATAGATTAATAGTAGATTAATTAAGCCAAAAAAAAAAAAACATTTACTTAGGTATAATGATTCTTTAAAAATTTTTTACTTTACTTATCATTGAAGCCCCAGGGCAACGTATCAGTGTGAATATAATCAACCATTCTCTTATCATCATATGGACTCAATGCTACTTTTCTTTGTGACAAAGTGTAGACATCATGTTTTTTAGAAATAATTGAATGCTGAACAAGTTTAATTGTGGTTTTATTAAATAAACTTGTATAATAATCCTCATATGTTAATTCCTTTATAGCTGCCTTTTTTATTCCCTTTGACTTTTTAATTAGATTTTCTGAATTATTTTTCATTACTTTAAAAGCATACATTTTAGATCTAAGACCAATAAAATGGGTCATTATTTGTCCTTTGTTTTCATCTTTCATTAATCCTAAAGCTTTTTTATTTCTTAAAGGAATATTATACGCATTATTTTCAGTGTATTCAGATGTATCAAATTTATGTATGACATCCCGAATATGTTGGTAAATATTATCAATATTAAACTTATAAATTAGACTGTCAGTCACTGTATAGCAATATTGCTCGTTCTTGAAATTTTTCCTTTACATAGTCATAATTAAAATCGTAGAGGAAAGTCTTAGATATATCCAAAATACACATACCCAAGAAAATTGGTTTATTAAAATTAATCTTTTGTTTTTTCATTTCAATTACAACGGTATTTTTATCAAAAATAGTACAGCTATGGAAATTTGGTTGAGAAATATAATAGTTTGCCCCGTATCGTCCAGACCATCTATTCACCATCTTAATATCTTTATATTTCATAACGTTTTCGATAGTTTTGCCGTAAGGGGCATTAATAAATAATTTATATAAATTTTTTTCAAATTCATTCTTACTTTTTTTTCTTAATTCAATGTTTATATCAATGTATTTTTTTAACCACTGAGACTGTTCAAATAGCTTGTCCTATTATTTCTGAACATTTTCTAATAAACATTGTTAAGAGAATTATTTATTTCTAACTGTATTAATTGAAAATAATTAACTTAACCTATTACTGTAATTCATTCATTCTTCCTCATCTACAACTATTAAATTAATACTACAAATCAATTCTTATACAGATATGATAATCGATTTGAAATATAACATATTATTTACATAAGTAAATATAGCAATTTTCCCTACCTACAACTTATATTCTACATCAATTAGGTACTACAAAATTGTCACTTGGTAAAGTTCAAAAATTTTAAAACTAAATGTGAAATATATGCTATGTTTACTTATGTCTTGTAAAAAAGTTCTATCTGTAATGATAACACAGGTCCACAAAAAAAAGTGGTCGTGCTGGGTGTTCGACAAAGATTTTCCGACGTATTTTTTACCGCTGAACACGAATCTGAAGTCAAAATTGGGGGTCAAACTGCAAAAAACGGAGAAAAATTAAAAAAAACCGATAAGATCAATTATCTAATATTTTTTCCTGTATGATCATAACAATCTTATAATTTCTGTCGTTTCCTGGCCCTTTTCTCCTCAAATGACATGTGCAACGGATTTCTGCTACGCTTTTTACCTCTCTGTTGAGTTACTCTTTGTAGCATCCAGCAGTAATCTGCAAACATATTTACTCACCACTGTCCCTGAAATCGCCGTTAAAATTCTTTAAGATCTTGATGGAATCTCTCTCCTTGCTCTTCACTAAAGTCTCCGTTGTTCTCCGGAAAGTGGTTGAGATGCGAATCAAGAAAGTGAAGTTTCAAATTCATTAGGCAACCTGAACGCTGAAAGTTTGCGATCATATTGGCCACAATATTTTCGTAATCAGCGTCCTTAGTGTTACCTAAAAATTTGGTGCACACTTCCTTAAAACTTAGCCATGATGCTTTTTCTTGGTCATCCATAACAGAAACGAATGCTTCATCTTTGAATAACGTCCGGATTTCCGGTCCATCAAAGATGCCTTCTTTCAATTTCGCATCTGATTTGTGCTTAAACACTTGACACAGGTATGTAAAGCACTCTCCATCTTTATCAAGAGCTTTAACAAACTGTTTTATTAACCCGAGTTTAATATGAAGAGGAGGAATGAGAATTTTGGCTGGATCAACAAGCGGTTTTCTTATTATATTATGTGATCCAACCCTAAATGAAGATCTCGAAGGCCAAACTTTTTTGACGTAGTGATTTTTGCGATCCCTACTGTCAAACATACACAAATAGCATGGATACTTCGTGAATCCAGATTGTTGTTCAAGGATCATGGACAAAATCTACAAATCACCACATACTTGCCATTTATGTTCTTCATACTTAATTTTTTTCAGGACACTTTCTAGATTTGTGTACTCTTCTTTAAGTACAGTTGAATGAGCTAAAGGTAGAGGAGCAAACTTTTTGGTGTTGTGAAGAAGAACTGCCTTAAGACTGCGTTGAGACGAGTCAATGAATACGCCAATCTTCAGGTTTATATAAATTTGGCTTTAATTCATCGACAAGTCCTTTCACATCAGTGCAATAAAGCAATTCTTCCTCTTTTTCAAAATATTTACGGAAAGCTTCCTCTCGATTCCGATAAAATGAAACTTTGGTACCTTTTGTCAGAAGATTTCTCCTTTTCATACTCGAAGCCAATATTTCAGCCGCTTCTTTCGAGAGTTTAGCTTCTCTAAATAAATCATTTAGATGTTTTTGGTCATATTTTCTGGCTTTTTCTCTTCACCGATCGGCCTGTACTCTTCATCACTGCTCGAAGGAACTTTTTCATCAGGTTCACTGAAATCGGATTCACTGCCAGTAGCAGACTATTCGTCATTAAGAGCTACATTCTCAGGATCGACGTCGACTTCCATTGTATCGAATCCACTGGTCAGGCTGTCTTGTAAAGTGTATCATCTTCTGAATCTTCTATAAACTTTGCAACTGGTTGTTGCACACTTGATACAGAAGAATAAGAAATTTTGTCCTTATGGATTCGGCCCGCAGTCTCAACTTTTGTCGTGCAAAAGTAGCAATCACTTGCACCGAAAGGCTTCTTCCATATAGCTGGAGTTTTAAATTTAAGTTTCTCCTTGTTCTGATGCTTCTCAAATCGGTTAACCATATTATAGCATGAACCACAAACATTAGGTATCCAATTTTTCAAATTGAGAGAAACTTCCATATTGAAACACTTTTCATACAAAGTCACAAACCTATCTGTGAGTTTCTTTGTATTTTTCATCCCAATGTATTTTGCACAAACGTAGCAAAAGAGATTAGGATTTTTTAGAACACTCATGATCGTCATGAGTACTAGAAGATCCAGCTAAATTTTGAGTAGAAGAAGCATAACAATCCATTAAAATAAACAAACCCCGCACGCTAGAATACCTGGCCCGATCGCAGGTGAGTCAGCCGCCCTAGGGGTGATAACCCTCATACCTCCCCAGGCCTAAGTATGAGGGCTTTCCGACTTTGACGAGGACAATGTCAACTCGTCGTCGGACACACTACGGCATCATTCTCATATTCTAGAGCTTCCCTGCAAAACAGCGCGCCTTCGCTGGCTTCGATACCACGAAATGTTGACTAGCGAATCATTCTACACATCCCATTAAAGGGCAGTTGTCATCGTAGTCCAAACACTCCGTGGTAGCAGGTTTTTGCCGGTACATGTACCGATTCAATGTCCTGACGTTATATTTTAGATCAAAGACAAAATTCATTCGATAAAAGACTTCAATAAGACACAATAAGTCGCAAATAAACATATTTGCGAATCACTGATGGATACTACAGAGAGAAACAGAACAGAAACTGCAAATTGATCATAACATACTGAAAATACTATTAGATTATTGATTTTATCGGTTATTTTATTTTTCTCCGTTTTTTGCAGTTTGACCCTCAATTTTTACTTCAGATTCGTGTTCAGCGGTAAAAAATACGTCGGAAAATCTTTGTCGAACACCCAGCACAGACCACTTTTTTTTGTGGACCTGTGTAATTATTTTTTTGCAACAATTTTTAAAAACGTCAGTAATCGAACCAAAGAAACAATTTCACATAAGAAAGTACTCACAGTTTGTTATCTCTAATTTCAGTAGGTATATTATTGCATGACTGTGCAACTCCAGTTGCTGCCGATATTGTCCAATTTTTGCCCTTTGTTCAAATCCTGGATCCAATTTGTCTTACCGCATATATTTTACTACTAAGGCTTTATGACTCTTTATATTTACATTACTTGCAATGACTTTGCTTATTTAACAAGCCTTTTATATTATATTTAACTAAATTTTACTTTATACAATTCTTTTCTTCAACATTTTTCTTGACGTTATTTTCTTTCAAAAGAACCCGTCACAACCTCGTTTATCCCTAGCAACCCTTAATGTATATTTTTTACTGTATTTACGTTATGTACTATTCTCATTTTATTTGATAACAAATTTCATAAATATTATTAGTATTTCACAGTGCCACTTTAGGAACAGCACTGTTAATTAGAACCCAACAGTGAATGGTCGAGTGGAGAATCCTACCAAGGCAACAGAATTAATTTTAAATTATTAAATTAAATAAACAAATCCCGGCCAACGGGGGGATTCGAACCTGGGACCCTTGGATCCGCAGGCAGAGACTCTACCACTGAGCCACACATTATTCATATTATTAATAATTATTTTATTTTTAAGCTATATCATTTTCATTACAATATATCGTTGGCTTACTGCCAAAATTGACCAAGTCAGATAAACAAATTTTTGAGATAAACAGTTTTAAATTAAACTAGTGACCTACCATCAAATGTTACTAGCTCTAGTCTTCATAGTTTCTAGCTTAGTCAATTTTTCCAGATATAGAGTAAATATTTTTATGTAAGTAAATATATATAGAAGGGTAGTCTTTGCTGACTAGTTAGGTAAAATTTAACTAAGTTCTTGGGGATAGCAGCAAAAGGTTTTAAGTGAAACTCTATAAAGAATTACCAAGCTTTCGGAATTTATTAATCAATTCCATCATCAGGGATCTACAATAAATCGAGGTGTCAATGATAAAAAATTAAAATTCATTACAAAAAAGTTACTTACATCTTTGTGAGGGTGAAACCATTGATGTTAAATCTGAAATTGAATAGAAACATTTACGTTATTCGACATTAAGACAAATAATAAAACTTCTTGCCTAAGATTATAACACAATTTAACACATTAAAATTTATAAAAATGTTCGTCACATGTGGCCACATACTTTGATTGTCTTTACTATACGGCGCAAGAGAGAGGTCCGACACGCCCAACATAGGGTGCGGCCATTTTGACTCCTTTACTACTATGTTAGGCAACACATATTTATCCAAAATGTTAAACTGGTAACCTACCTCTTGATATTTTGAGATTTTAAGTGAAGGCAACAAATGTACTAGAAGAAACGTTTATTTATTTTAAATAATATACAAGAAACTTCTTTGAAGTAAAGTTGTAATTTCGAGTGCATTTTGAAATAGAGGTGAGTAATTATCCTTCCTCCATGGAGGTGAGTGGTTTTAAATTATTTCTAAAGCTGTGCATATGATTTTACCTTAATATGTTATTTTTCGCCATTTTATTTTTGTAATATAATAAAAATATTTGAGGCTAAACAATCTAATATTACCTATAAAGTAATGTAAGAAAAAAGAAGCTCTAAAAGATATTACCAGAGGAATTAGTATACTTTTGCAGGCAAACTGCAACAATTTATATAAAAAGGACACTTTTATTTATACCCTCTAGAAGTTCAAGCAAAGAAATGGTGAAAATTCAGGAAAGGAAATCGAATGTAAAAAAAATTCAAATATGGTAGTAAAGAAGAACTTTTGGTTGAGTATCTACAAATCAGTATGGTTTAAAAACTATGCTCAAGTGATATCTTTAGGATACAAGTTATGCCAAATATATAATATACACAGAATGTTCTAACTCTACTTTTGAGAGGTTACAGCTTCCTCAGAATAAGACAATGAAAGCTATTTTAGGATGTAGCAGATATAGCATTCAGCTTATGCTGACTACGTTGAACTGGTTGAATATGGGACAGTTCTATGTTCGGGCAATGACCTTTATTTTTAAAATAGAAAATAATGTATTGAATATTTCTTACATCAGCCATACAAGAGCTGCGAATTCTATTAATTTTTTATAACAAGTGTTATAACAAGTAGAAAGGCTGAGTTCAAATTAATCAATTATCTCATGATATAAAATCCTTTTAAAAAGCTAAATTATTTTAAGAGTAATTAGTTATGTTAAAACTTTCAGCTAAGTCCTCTTGTGTGTTTGTGTTATTTTGTCATCACTTATTTTTTTATTATGTATTTATTTTCAAATACTCTATACTTTTGTAAATTTATGTAGGTATCTTCTTATTTTTTTGTATGAATTAAATATAATCTATTTTTATGTTATTTTTTTTTTACTTGAAAATATGTGTATATCAGTCATAAATAGTTTTTTTTTTATTTACAATACACATCATAGTTATACCTACTAAAAATATGTCAAATGTGTCCTCACTCCCCTATGTACTTTTACAAATGAGTCAAGAAATAAAATATATTATTTAAAAAAATTAAAGGTCTATAGTCAGCGTGCCATAAGTCCATAACTCATTAAAGTTACTATGGATCAATAATTTAATGTTTATTAGCAAAAGTAAAAATATACAATAAATTATTTTTAACAATTCAATATAGACTACTGATTAACTCGAGTAGGTACCATAATTGAGATTGACCGTCGTTACGAGCAGTTGGATAAAGGAGTAGGCAGTTTGAGACCTTTAACCCAACCGTTTAAGACAATCGTTTTTAGTGCCGGGGATGGTATTTTATACCGGAACCGCCTAACTACATTGTAGTTCGCGATCGTGTTTTCAATTCGAGAGTTTAATCTAAGTGCGGATGTTTATTTTAAAATAGAGTGACGCGTTTATACCCGAGTGACAAAAGTGTTAAGTGCTAAAAATTAGAATCGAAGAAGGACACTATGTGCCTCTAGTTAAATACAAAGTGAAAGGAACATATACCTGAACCACTGCATGGAGACAGACCCACAAGGATAGACCCATCAAGGATAGGTAAGAAATTTTTAATTTCTGAGTGCGATTTTCCTATTTTGCTACCGAATGACCACAAATATTTACATTTTTATATTTTGATATACTGACATAACAAAAATCTTTTTAAAAAATTTTTTTTTAAATAATAACAAAGCGATTGGTAAAATAAAAACACTTAAAATGCCGGCCAACGGCTCGGAAGAAAGACGTAATAGGACAGAAGCTGTGGGGGGCGTCCTATTACACAAAATCGACAAGGAGAAATCAAAAAAAAAATTAAAAGAAATCAATGATCTCCTCACACTTAGTGAGGAAGCGAGAGTGAAAGCGGAGTCGGAAGCCGCCGAACTAAAACTTGAAGTCAAAGGACTAAAACACCAGTTGGAGCAAGTAAACTTGACTCTTAATAAAATTGTAGCTCAAGCCGACAGGGCTGAAATTAAAAATGACATTCTGATGAAACGACTTCTTGCCCTCAGCAACAAGGTAGAGACAGACAAAACAAACAAAACAGACAACACAATTAAAGATACCAAAACACAAAGTAAAATACCAAAGACAAAAAACACAACACTAACCACTGACTCAACAAAAAACACACCAGTAAAATCTGACGTAACAAAAAACACAAAAATAACAACAGACACAGTAACCTCAGACCTAATAAATTTTAACGACTCTATCGCCACCGACGGCGAAAAACACGATGATAATAATGTAGATAACATGGACATAGATAACGAAGACAAAAAAAAGGCATCTACTCAGATGACTCTATTGATGAACACGGGTTCAGAAAACGTAAAACACGTAGAGAAAGACGCACTGCTGCCAAACACAGGAAAAACAACGACCACATAACAACAGAAAATAATAATAAAGACGATAACTCGATTAATACCGTAAACGATAATAATCAGAACAATAAATCGGATAAAATCATAGAAGAACATAAAAAACCGAAAGTGGCATCTATACTGCTAGATGTCAGCTCCAACTGGGTTAAAATTACCCGCGAATTTGACCTTAACAATATAAACTATGAAACCGCGATCGTAAAAGGTAACGGCACCCGGGTATGGCCAAAAACCATAGATGACTATCGTAGAATGACTCTACACCTGGAAAAAACAGGAGTAAAGTTCTTTTGCCATCAATTGGCAGAAGACAAATCATACAAGGCGGTATTAAGAGAAATACCAACTAACATGTCGACAGTTGACGTGATGACGGACCTTGTTGAAAAGGGATTGCACCCAATTAAGGTGCAACAAATGACGTCAAGGGTAGACAAAAGGGCTCTACCCTTGTTCTTGATCGACGTACCTCAATCCGAAAAGGATGATATACTACTTGTCAACCGGTGTGTTGGACTCGTAGTCAGATTTGAGGCCCAAAGGGCTCCAAACGGCGCGACACAATGTTATCGCTGCCAGGGGTACCATCACGCACAATCCATGTGCCACATGGATGAACGATGCGTCAGATGTGGCGGAAACCACAGAGCTGCTCTGTGCAAAAGGCCACGTAACGAGAAAGCCACTTGCGCAAACTGCCGTGGGGAACATCCTGCGAGTTATAGAGGATGTCCGAAAGCACCAAACATGGGTGTAAGTAGGAGACCCCAGGCACCCAGACCCAGACAATTTAACTCTAAAACCACGACTCAAGGGGTAAGCTACGCCCAACAATTAAACGGAAACGCGAATCAGACAATTAATAATAATAATAATAATCAAGCCGATTTTTTTGAACAAATGAAAAAGCAAATGCAATTGCAAATGACGCAAATGTTTAACAACTTCACGCAACATATGATGCAATCTTGTCAAGCGAAGCCCGCAGTAAATGTATAATACACCTATACAACCTGCTAGTTTGAGGATTGGGTCCTGGAATCCAGGTGGAATCAGACCCAATATAAATTTCCTAGGTGAACTTATGGAAAGGGAGAACCTGGACATAGTTGCAATACAGGAAACAAAAATTACGGATACATATAACCTGCGCTGGCCTGGTTACAATGTATACAGGAACGACCATCAAGCAATGTCTGGTGGCACTGCGATACTAATCAAACAGGAAATAGAGCATCACTCTATTCCAACCCCTGCTGCATTACAAACAATGGAAGCTACAACTATTAAAGTTAGAACATTGCACGGAGTTCTAAGAATAGTTTCAGCCTACGTTCGGCCTAATGTAGTCCTGCACGGGGGAGACATAGACGCAGTCCTGCCTCAGGGGGAGGCAGGGATAATTATCGGCGATTTAAACGCTAAATCCCCAATTTGGAACAGCAGATTTCGCAACACTAGAGGCAGAGTGTTGGAAACAATCATGACAAACGACCCTAGATGCTCGGTACTAGGTCCCGATGAACCTACCCACTACCCTGACAACGGAGGGCTACCAGACGTCATCGACATTGCCGTGCTAAGAGAGTGTGATTTCCAACAGGAAATTTACTCTCTGCATGAAGGAGCAGGTGGACATAACCCGATCCTACTGATACTAGGAGACGGAAATGGCATCAATGCGCCAAGAACAGTGTCAAAAACAGATTGGACAAAATTCAAACGAATTTTGGCAGGCAATCTAGGACCAATCCCAAGGATTGAGTCCTGCGAGGAAGTAGACGAAACACTCGGGCATCTAGAAACAGTCACGCAACAGGCACTGGCTGACAGCACAAGACAAATAGAGGTAACAAGACCTAGTCAATTTAGAAACATCAGTCAGGAACTGAAAAATCTAATAGTGCTGAAAAGACGCGCTCGAAAGAGAGCACACAGGACAAGGTTGGCTGCAGACAAACGAGAAGCAAACAGACTTAAAGAACAGGTAAAACTGGAACTTCAACTACACAAAGACGAACAATGGAAAAATTTCCTGGACGAACTTGACCCCCAGAAATCACCCTTTTGGAAACTCCAAAAAGTACTCAGAACAGGCAGACCAACAATGCCATCAATACACGGACAAAATGGACTCGCACACACGGACATAGACAAAACAGAGGCGTTTATAGCAACGCTCGAACTGGAGTGCACCGAAAACCAACATGAAGACGAAGATATGGAATTTACGGAGGAAGTAGAGGAATCTATGGAATCTGAAGATGAAGTATTGGACAATATCACTGTAACATCACCACAGGAGGTCAAGGACATACTCAAGTTTGCTGCAGCCAAAAAAGCGCCAGGGTGTGACGGGATTTCAAACCGTGCACTAAAAAATTTCCCGAACAAAGCCATCGTTTTTTTTAACCAATATAATCAACGCAATTTTAAGACTTCACTACTTCCCTAATAACTGGAAAAAAGCGGACGTTATAATGATTAAAAAACCAGGCAAGGATCCAAAATTCCCACAGAATTACAGGCCTATTAGCTTATTACCTGCAATGAGCAAAATAGCAGAAAGAGTAATATTAAAGCGACTAAAAGAAGAAACGGAAATACTAAATGTCATCCCCGATGAACAATTTGGATTTAGAGAAAGACACTCCACGGAATTACAGGTGTTAAGGTTAGTAGAGGGAATCACGCAGGGATTCAATACTAACAGGTCAACAGGAGTGGTCTTTCTAGACGTCAGCAAGGCTTTCGATAGAGTCTGGCACGCAGGATTAATTCACAAACTTAAAGACTACGGGTACACAGGAGCAATGACAAAACTCCTCAAGTCGTACTTAGGCGGAAGGCAGTTCCGTGTCAAGATAGGTTCCGCCCTGTCTAGATACGCAACTCCGGAAGCTGGAGTGCCGCAGGGGGCTGTTCTGTCACCGCTCTTGTATACAATCTTCACAGCAGATATACCACAGACAAACAACACCACGACATCAATGTACGCCGACGACACAGCGATCGCTGCCAGAAGTACCAACACAGGTATGATATGCCGATACCTGCAAGAAGCAGCCACAGAAATCGAGGACTGGAGCATCAAGTGGAAGGTGAAGATTAACCCTGACAAGAGTCAGGCAGTACTATTTAAAAAACGACGACACACCCCAACTGGGGAAATACAAATGGACGGACGAAACATACCATGGACAGACACTGCGAAATACCTCGGAGTGCAACTAGACCAAGGATTAACATTCACACAACACACAACAAACATAAGGGCAAGAGCAACCGCGATTAGAAGTAACCTTTACAGCGTCATAGGACGACGCAGTAAATTACTATTGAAGACCAAACTAAGAGTGATAAGATCCATCATCACACCTGTATTGACATACGCTTCTGTAGCATGGGGACACACGTGCAGAACAAACAGGAAGAAAATACAAGCACAACAGAATATAAGTCTCAGAGTGGCTGCGAACGCACCCTGGTACGTCCGTAACCGCTACCTGTTCAGAGATCTAGAAACCACCCCGGTTTTAGAGATCATGAACAGCAGAGCAGAACACATCTTCAGAGACTTACAAGAACACCCTAATCGCGAGTTGAGAGAACTGACAAATTACGAAAGAGAAGACTACAGGAGACATGCGCGACCCAGAAAACAACTGGAGTACGCAAACGACGACAACTAAGAGTAATTCTGTGGGAAAGCGCTAGATTTTAATTAAGTAGGCCAAACAAAAAAACAAAAAATCCATTTCACCACCATCATCATCACCTTCACCCCTCACCAAAAAAAAAAAAAAATTATATAATAGTTTTTAAGTTCGGTCATTCGGAGAAAATCGTACTCAGAACCATATAAGGTGTATTTATGTGAGTTTTAGGTACCATCAGATTACAAAGCGACGACTTCCTCCTCCTGCAAGTTTCTCCCCTTTGAAAGTTCCAGCACTGGGATTGAAAAGGGTAGTATCTTTGCGGGAATAAAACGCGAAACATTTATACAATACAACAGACGACAACGACGCACTATGTTGGCTCAACAGGTCACCACCAGAGGGGTCCTGATGAGCACTCATAGCGCAGCGAGTAACAGCGCACAAATCGCGAATGTATGAAAGAGAGAGTGAACGCATAAGAGTTTTAGGTCCTCAACCGACTCTTACTAAATGACGATAACGCCTCAACCTTCAACGCTCAATCGAAGGTATGGGGTGCCAATCAATTGCTATTGACATGTGGACCAAGCAGCGGATGAAAAAGCTTGGGGGTGGATGGAAGGGTTTAGTAGGTTTCGATCCAGGTTACCAGGATGGGAACTTATTCGACTCGGGCCAGTAATCAGTGTGCGAGTAAGTACCACACAATTAGAATGATAAAACCTTGTACATTCAAAATAAAAGTTTAAACATTTATAAAATTAAACAACACTTAGAAAAAAAAAACAGATAATTTCTATTAATATATGCAGATTAAGATTGTGTACCTAGGAATGTAAAACTAGATTTGAATTGTGTTTATTTTCAAATAAATCAATTATGTCTTCCAAAACTGCCTGATTATTGAGAGTCAAGATTAGATTTTGAAAAATGTACTTAGGATTGAGTAGGATTTCATTAAAAAACATGATATTTTGGTAAAGTAATAGTAAAATGTCTTTATTTTATGAATATTCAACATTGATCCTAAGAAGATGAAGAATAGCTAGATTTCTTAATCTTCTCAGTTTACAACTTATTTGCACATTACAAAACTATGTACCAAAAACATAATATAATGATGATTGTTCTTGTTCAAATATTTCTAGAAGATCATAATTTGGCTCAATTTGAAAAGTTGTTCCAGTACTTGATGTTTGATTCTGAAATAAAAAGGTCATAACAGATGTATTGTTTATCTACAAATGAGTCTTCTTTCAGTTGTTACACAAGAAGAAATTGCTAAATAATTTCTATTCATGAAAATACCCCTATGGGTATTACTGCCACCACCTCCATCAATATTCTCGTTTTCAAAGATTACACAAGTTTGTTAATTGTATTACCATTAGATTGCCAGTGAACAAAATCAATGTACCTGGATCAGTGGTGGTTTTGCTTTTCAGAAATTTCTATTTATCTGAAATTGTTACAAGGTTTACTGTACCAAATAAAAAAATTAAATATTACTGGTTATTTTCTAACTCTTCCTGATATACTATTTAGCAGAGGGGGCTATTTTCTCAGCTGAGGACTACCTCTACTTTCAGGTGTGTAGATGAGCCACAGGTAGTAAACCTGAAATAAATAAAAACAATTATTGTATTATAAATGTTCCGAAAAGTAAATAATATTACTTACATGTTTATTTATATTATTTCGTTTGATTTTAATACTGCTCCCATCTATTGAAGTAAATGCTTCAATTTTCTAGGTATTTGCCTCCTACAAAGAATTGGTTCATACCTTTTTACATAAGAGCAATAACATTTTCCTGAAAATGCTGAGAAGATACGTAACGAAGTTTAGCTAAAAATAATTTCTAAACAATTTGTTTAATGGTTTGTAACCACTGTTCATGTTAAGTGCTTGAGATTCGTAGAAGACCTAAAAAATAAAAAGCTTTAGAATACAACAAAAGGAACATAAAGTAGTTACTACTTACAAATGGAAAGATTTAACATAAAATCACCAAGTAAAGCAAGGTTTTCAAGATATTCATTATTTGTTAATGGTTTTGTAAAGTATAGGCTCGTAAATAATATCTTTGGGGACTGACTTTGGATAAATATTATAACATAACCACTAAAACATGACTAAAACTATTGCGCCAAGATGTAGGCAACACGTAATAAGGGTTCAAAATGGCGGAATTTTCTATCTCCTTTTAAAAGGCACTTAGAAAGCTGCGCAGTGCGACCTTTCTCCGTATAGTAAGAGAAAATCAAAGTATGTGCATGTGGCCAACCCAAACCTAACCTCTATCCGTGAGAATTATGTCTTCTTCTTTTTCTTAAGTTGAAATGTCAAAACGTCAAGGTAGTGGCCTTTTGCTGTTTTCCCACTCGTACATTAGTGAGTTTATTAATATTGAATTAACTAACAATTATTTCTTACGTTATGTTGTTCAAAGAAAATATAATAATAATACTAATTCTATTAAAAAAAAAAGTTGTGAAAAAGTATATACCAAATTTAGTAATCCTAGCTTAAACTGAACTCGAATTTTGATATTGTGTTAGAAACAAATTGTATAATAAACTAATTATCCTGCCATGGTAGTTGTCAATTACCTAGTTCTAAACAGACAAAATATGTTACGTAACTCATCCACTCCAACCTATCACATAGGAGTAGATGAATTACGTCACATATGGGTTAAATATCCTGCATAACACATACTCCTTATTTGTTAAATTATTAAAAAGAAAAATTATTATTTATTAAAATATTAATTGCAAAAGCTGTACAACCCTTCAAAATTTAATTATTTATGCTCATCGTAGTTGTCAGTTACCATTCGTCCTAGGTAGAAAGGGACACACATGACGTTATGTCTCCACTACTCGTACCTATCACATATAAGTAGTGGAGTCATAAATTATTGGCTAGTTAAGCTGGATGCAAAAACTGTTATTAATTAATAATTTACTTAATTTAAATGTCATCTGCTAAAATGCTGTTAATATCATTAAAATAATTTTTATTGTTACTAGTACTAAGCAAAAAGGAGTAAATATCACTAAAGGTACGTTTATATCTGACATTTATTGCATGGGATTTATGACTGACAGTTGTTTAGTCCAGTGTAAACACTCAAACATATATCTCCGAGAGAAATAATGTAATGTAAGTGTAGTATTCTTTTTAATAAATAATTTAACGTAATTACATTAAGATTATTTACAAGAACATCAGAGTGCAGTCGATATTTATACAACTTTTATTATCAGGTTTTTAAATTTCCTGTTGCGTTGTTTGATATCGATGAAAGCGCCACATAGTGGGTCAGATGTAAACTGCGATAAAGCTGGTCGTTGTTAAGCATTGACTTCTTATGGGCGTTTCCTATCTTTATCTCCCTTATCTCTGCGCAGTGCTATAAGGACGAAGCAACGGCTTCTCGTAGGGTGGCGGCTTCACCGCCACCAAAAAATATCAACCCATACATGACTACGCCGACCGGTATAGACTCCAACGGCCTGGACACAGCTCAAATTAAAACGAAAAGTCTCATATAACAGAAATGTCTGTGATTACCATAAATATATTTACTTCGGGAGCCAAGTTCACCTGCCGGCCAGAGACGCTAATCAATTTTCAAGCCTGTTATCGCAAACGGTTGCGATCACGGTATAGGGAATGGAGCGTTTCAGATGCATCTCCATTTCCTAGGCTGTTATTGCAACCGGTTGCGTTCACCGTATAGGGTTTGGAAATAATCGAACGGGGATTGCGACTTATAGTTTAACAATGGACGGTTTTATATTTTAATAAGATCAACTTTTTTTATATATATAACTCGCGCCATAGCAAAAATGTAGAGAAAAATAACATGGAGACTATCGTAAGCAAACTTAACATTTCCAGCTGGAATGTTTGGAAATTTCAAGTTAAAGTGGTGTTGTTGGTGAAGGGATTATATGAAATTATCTGTGAAAATGAAAGTATGCCTGTCAGCGACGATGACTAAATTGCTAATTGGGAAATTAAAGATGCCCGTGCTCAAGAAGTACTTATTGTTAGAATGTAAGATAAAATAATTTCACACTTCATTCAGAGTAAAACAGCGAAACAAATGTAGGGTAAATTAGAAAACATGTTCAAACGAAAATCTGAAGTTATTACGAATCTCTTGAATGAACAATACAATCTGAAGTTCCAAAATGAAACTGTAAACAGTTTTATTTTAAAAGTGACAAATGGATGGTGATAGAGAAAAAGGAACCAACCGCCATAACAAGATTTCTGGAAACAGCGAGAAACATATATTTTTTTCATTTTTCGATATTAAAATGTTTTAAATAATTTTTTGGAACTGGTACATTAAAGATAAGTAGTAGAGTGGTTACTGCTGCTACTGAATGTATTTTTTTTGTAAAATTTTATTAAACTTTGAATAAATTCCAATAAATTTATTTTCAGCTATGTTTTTTTTCAACTATTAAAAAAAATCGAAAAAAGAACCAGGCGCTTGGTTCTAGTCAAATTTACGGATTTTTTCGTTTTTATTAGTTAAAATTAGATTTTAACAGGTTTATGAATTACCAGGGTCGATATTCGAAAATTAACATAAGTTAAAAACTAACTTTTACGAAATTTTAAAAATATGGTCGGTGGTTCTTTATTCAATAATATGCTTAATCAAAAAAGTAATTACAATAGAATTACCAAGAACCTTTTTGTATTATGAAAATTATTATTTTGCAATAAACTGGAATTTCAAAATAAAAATTAATTCTGCATCAAAACTAAAACTTTAATTTTTGTAATAATAAGAAAAATCATATTAAAACTTTTCAGTAAAAAATAAGAAATTTTACCTACTAATATTTAAAAAAATTTAATGGATTATTTGTTATAAACTATGTAGGTACTTTGGCAAGATAATACTGGGCCAAAAAATATTAGGTACAACGATAAGTAACAAAAACCAAGTATAGAACTTAACGTAAAAACTCTGACTTTCTTTGGTAAAAAATATGCATTTTCTTAAACTGAAACACGCTTACCTAACTTAACAATAATAAAAAAAATAATTCTAAACCAACAAACGTAGTATATCTAGATAGGTACTAGAGTAATAAACAACGTGTGTAAAAACTACAAAAAACAAAAATTTTTTTTGGAAACTTGATCACTAGACATTTTCAAATTCAAAGTCTACGCCTGCATTGAATCCATCAATGTCATCAACGACATTATCATTTGATAATAAACTGGTATAGAACTCTTGTTCTGATGATGGTATCAAATGCAGAATTAATTGGATATCCTTTAATTTTGGAGTAGAAATAGCCTTTCCTTCGGGCCATAGTAATTCTAAGCTTTCTGGAATGGGCTGATATTTTTTGAGGTTTTGTTTGGGTTTTATGTCAATTTCCTCAAACGGTTTTTCAGTAGAATGACAGGTTCTTAAAAATAAACTATAGGTATGATCTTTCCTCAATTGAATTTCTTTTGCGGAGAGCCAGTTTATTTTGTTTCCTTCCGTATTAACTTTTCTATTAATAATAGCTTTTTCCATACCTTCAGTACTTCGAAAGTCCATGTTTTCCATTGCGGTAACTTTAAATGGGTTTTTCTTCCTACATGTTATAATCTTGAGGGACGTATAATCTTTGCTGATATTTCAATGCTTTTTCGATATCACTAAAATCTGAATCATTCGGCAAAAAGCTATGACCTGATTCTAAAAATTTCATAGATATCATTTTTAAAGAGGGATGATGCTGAAGAATAAATTTCATCATGAGGCACATTTTGATATTTGTATTTTGACCCCCACACGAGTCACTCCATAATCGTAGTTCAGTGATGTTCTTATCTAGGTGCATTTCTGAAAACTTTTTTAGACAAGAACCTACCTCTTGAGCTCCCCTTCCAGCCATTCCTTCTGTCCAAACAAAACAGTATCCTTTATCAGTTTTTCCCGAATGCATCCCTAGGTTATAAAACCACAACTGCCTTTTATAGAATATGATGTTCGTCGGAATTCGCGGAAGGGGTAAAGTTTTTTCTAAATCAAAAGTTAATGTTTCAAGTACAGGGTTATCTTTGGCTTCTTTAATATCTAATTTCATTCTATTTCTGGCGTTTTCAGCAGCTTTTAAATGTATATCGTGTTCTTCTTTAGCCTGAGGGTTTACTTCAGAGATGTTGCTGTAAATGTCGCATTTGTTACAGGTGTCTTTTTTAAAGCTTTCTCACTTAAGTTAAATTTAGTTTGAAAAATATTTTTATATTTTGACAAACTAACTGGATCTTCCACTTCTTTTTTATACAAAATATTATACATGAATTCTACCGTCATATACGATGGCAAAAACTCTTTTTCAGTAACAGATCGACGATAATGTGATTTATATTTTGGGAGTCGGCTAATTTGTTCTATTACTTTGAGTATTTTATCATTTGGTAAAGTCTTGTAATTTTTATGTGCTCCCCGATGATCTCTTATGTTCAAATTTCGAAACTTTTTAAGGGCAGTATCAACACGTTTTGTGGAAACCCTTAATGTTTTTACAAACATAGTTCGGCAAACGGTAATATTTTTTTAAGGTGAAGGGTGAGAAAAAGTCCTTTATATCTCACAAGGAAAGTCAATGTTTAATTGTTTAACAAAACATTGAGTGCGACCGGTTTCGAAGTGTCATCACTTCATCTTCAGGCTCGCCTAGTGGAAAGGAGAATATGTGGTGTAAGGTGTGTTAACTTGGAAACAAAACGATATATAAAATAATAAAAAAAGAGAAAACTCACCATACTCTCCATCCACTAGGGAATACTACAAAAACAAGTTTCATCAATTTTGGGTTGAAATAAATTGTAAAATAAACCGATTTACACGTAATAAAAAGTTAAAAATATTTGAAAAAACAAATATTAGTCAATTATAGTAAAAATTTAAAATATTCAAGACTATACAAAAACAAATCACATACATTAAACAGATTAAAAGATAAGGCCTATTTTAAACATTGTTGTTTTAAAAAAAAACTAACATTTTTTGAAAGGAGACCTGTCAAGTTAAGGCCTCTACAGGTGGTGGTAAGTATTATAACGAAAAAATTCTTGGGTAAACTTATGACAGATTATAGTTAATAAGATGTAAACTATGAGTGAAGAATTATTTATTATCTATTATATAAGATTTGGGCCATGAACCAATCACCAAGTGTATGTGATGTTGTAGGAAGAAGAAAGAAGAAGAAATGACTGGGTTAACTGTTGTGAAGCAACTGAAGAATAAAAGAAGAAAATGACGCATGTGGATATCAGACAATTTAACCTAATCTTTACACGTGCTCGTTGGTTTCTTATGGGAAAAAAAATTTATTAATGAAATGTACCCCTTGCAAGAAGATATGTGAATAGAAATAAAGGGGGGAGGTTAAAAAGGAAGTTAGAACGATACATTTAGATTAGTGTTGAGAAAACAGGAGGAGTTTCTGACAATATCTGGGCATTTAAGCAGCCAACAGGATTTAATTTTAAATGTCTCAATATCTCGAGGTTTTCGAAGCTATTAAGAGTAAATCTATTGTAGGAACTATGAAGGATTTCGAAACCTTCAGTTGAATCGAAGTCGTGATTTGAGTCCAGTAGGTGGTTGGCAAAATGTGAAAAACCTGTTGTATTTTGGTTAAGACAACGTAAATGTTCTTTTAAACGGATCTTGAAATTTCGAAATGTGCGTCCCACATAGAAAGAATGGCAAGATTTACAAGTTAATTTATAAATTCCAGATAAGTCAAAGGGATCTAATTTATCTTTATTATGAACAAATAACTTATGTAATGAAGAGGGGGTTTTGAAAGATACTTTAAAGTGGTTTTTGAGTAAGCTAGCCACTTTATAGGATGCTTTTCCAATAAAGGTAAGAGAAATTTATTTCTTACTGGTGGTTAGTTCATGTACCATATTAGGATTGTTAATATAAACTAAATTTTGTTGAATTTTATTTTGTTTATGTGTTAGCATTTTATCAATAATATCTAGTTCAAAGTTGTGATCTATAGCAATAGTTTTAATTATATTTAGTTCCTTATTAAAGTTTTCCGTAGACAGAGGAACGTTTAATAGCCTCTCTAAGTAGCAATTAAAGGCAGCCAATTTATGTGTTGCTGGATGGTTAGAGGTATTGTCTATAACTGTGCCTGTATGTGTTGGCTTTCTATAGATGTCAAAGTTGAACTTGTTATTATTGTGTGAGATTTTAAGATCTAAAAAGTTAATAGATTTGTTTATTTCAATTTCTAATGTGAATTTAATATTAGAATGTAAGTCGTAGAACCTAACTCTACCATGCTGTATTAAATAATAATTATTATTATACAGGAATAGCAATTTTGGAATACAGAACCAGCCATCAATATCAAAGGGTCCACGAGTAGAATTTTACCAAATTAATTTTCGAATATAGAACCAAGTACACAAATTATTTGGAGGTTATAATAATAAATTATGATAATGTTTACTTACCTGATGTATTTCCAAAGACTGAACTGCATTTTCTTGCTTCTTGAACACTAATCT
The DNA here is from genome assembly GCA_927349885.1 of Psylliodes chrysocephalus. NCBI lineage: Eukaryota > Metazoa > Arthropoda > Insecta > Coleoptera > Chrysomelidae > Psylliodes > Psylliodes chrysocephalus. The sequence continues at coordinate 53,539,295 of OV651820.1, forward strand.
ACACATTTATTTGCCTCTCGACATATTTTACTCGAGATTTTTGCATTAAAACTACGTTTTTAACAGGTCGATACACGTGCTCAATGAAGTATTTGTGGTTCTTTATTCGAAAACAAACGTAACTGAATAACCATTTTCGAAATACAAACTTCGGTTCACAGATGTCGCTAGTATTAATCAAGCGTAATAAAAATTGGTTTGGCGATTGGTTCCATTTATAGCAATGTGCTGACGTAGATATCTCATTTTTAGCTGTTTGGCGGTTGGTTCCTTTTTCTATATCACTATCCAAATGTGCAAACAAAACTTAAGCAGATGAAGTTATTCCTGGAAAACTGATTGTGATGAAAATCATCATGGCACTTTCTGCTAAAACATTCAGGCATTTTGTTCAGCTTGGGACAGTGTTGACTCAGACAATCAAACTTTAAAAAAATTGAGCTTGCCTTCTGATAGAAGAAGAATAATCCGTAGCACTAATCAGCCAATCAAATGTCAAAACAAAGGTCAATGTCAAATCAAGATATAAACATAAACAGAAATAAATGCTTTGTCTGTGAAAAAATAGGTCACCTGAAGAGTCAATGTCGAAATATTGAGTGTAATTATTGTAGAAGAAAAGGCCAACTAATTAAATATTGCTTTGCTAAAACGAAAAAGGACGAAAGGGACAAAAGTTTTAAGAAAAGTGCTGCTCGTAGTGGGAATAATAGTAAAAGGTTTGCGCTTATTGCTGTTTCAAGTAATATTCAATCCCAAATAAATATGGAATGGTACTTGGACAGTGGGGCATCGCAGCATATGTGTAAAGAAAAATGTATGGTTTGTAGTTTTGTGCAATTAAAAGTGCCTGAATATGTAAAAATTGGTAATTGTACATACTTGCAAGCAGGACAATATTTGTATTTTAGTTTTTAATGGTGCCAATTTTTATCCTGTCTCATTATCGGCCGTATTCACCAATAGAACTTAACATGCTAACAGACTGTTAAGTAGCTTATCAGTCAGTTAAATTATTTTTTGGTATTCACCGACCATATTTTACGGCTAACAGAGAGTTAAAGTTAACTGGTTGAATTTGAGCAGTTAAGTACTTAACTCCCCGATAACATGTGACAATAAACTATTGTCATTTATTGTTTTTGTTGAGTGTTGTAAATTATTAAAAAGTTATCAAAAACAAGCTAAAGATTTATAAAAATACATTTTTACTTTGGAAAGAATAGACTTTCATAATTTATTATCGACTTCATCAGAAAGTGAAGACGACATTCCACGACGACCCAGAGTTATAAAACCTCGAAATAATTTGTTAGACCTAGACAATATTGAATTTAAAAAAAGATTTAGAATAAATATACTTTGCACAGACTTATTGAATTGGTGGAAATACAAGAACTAGTGAACAATAAAAATATTCCAATCTCGAAAACAAACCCGATATTATTTTGTTTAAGGTTTTATGCCACAAGCAGTTTCCAAATAAACACTGGTGACCATTTTAATATTTCTCAGTCAACTGTATCAGGAATTGTGACCAAAGTAACATGATATATAGCTGCATTGCGTCCACAATTTGTTAAAATGCCCATAATAGAAGAGGGAAAAGAGAAAATGTTTTAGAGTTTTTTAATATTGGAGGACTGCCAGGAATAATTCTGTACCATCCGTGAATAAATGGATAAGTCAAATTTTAGTAAAAATAAGATATCTACATATATCTAAAGGGCTCTTCCCATTCTGTTTGGTGAATAAATGGGTGATTCAAATTCGCAATAGTTTCCTTCATTAGTTTACTTCAGAGGACGCCGTGAATAGTTGGATTTTTCCAATTTTTTTTGCCAAAACCGGTAACTACAGCTATCCCCGGATTTGGAAAAGGTTTATCAAAATGATCAGTCGTTTTTTAGTTTTCTTGTCCAATCAAAATGTATGTTATTTGAATTAAGTTCACTTTGCTTTTTTCATGAACAAATAAAAATATTAAAAAAAATTTTCCTGCTTATTTATACTAGAATAAGTCAGTAACTCAACAACAACACCACACACATTTGAGGTTAATAAATAGGCAAGACAGATGTTTTCCATTAAGTAATATAATTTCACAGGTCATAATTATTTACATTGTTGGTTGTATAATTAACAACCTATTTCAAAAAAACGAAATTCAACTTAAAATTTGTTTTTCGAAAACATCAAAATGTTGTTTAACACGTTGGCGGAAACATCCCAAATGGAGGGTGGACATAAAGGCGCACAACGATATCTCTGAATCTGGTGGTAATAAAAATAAAATTTATATCCCTATAAGTTCGCAACTATGTAAGCTATGCTTTTTTGATAAAACAAATAGGATTGTTATGACAGTCCATGCCCGCCAACATCGATAAAAGTGAAGTTGTGATCCAACAACTGCAATAACAGCCGGCTGCTAATGCAGCTGCTGCACCGTTAGGCACCAAATTGGAATCTAAAGGTGCAAGGACTGCAATAGTGAACAATAAAATAACTAATTCTATCTAAAAATAAACATTTATTCACGAAAAAACACTGCCATTGGAATACAAAACAATAAAAACAAAACAGTTGATGTTAGAAAAATTGTATTTACTCTCTATGTCATGCCTCAAAACATTCGCCTGGACAGAGGGGTACTTTGCTCTCGCAATCACATCTCCATGAGGTAGCCTTCTTCAGCTTATTCCTTCTGCACTGAACGCATCTCAGGAAATATGTTTTCCTTTTGAAATTGGGTGGGTGCGGAATTTTTTCTTGATAATGATTGCCCCTTTCTACTGGTGGTGGAAGGAAATGTCTCTTTGGTGGTTTAGCGTAATTTCTACCGTTTTTTTTCATCCTGGGGTACTCCGATCAGGGATCTTATCAGAGAATCTCTGAATTTTATAAACTGTATTTTCTTGTCTTCTTTTTGTTTATAGATGTAGAAAGAGTTCCACACAGCAATATCCAGCAAATGGAACATAACTTTCTTGTACCATCTCACAGTTTTCCTGGGACTAGAATAGTAGGCTATCATCTGATCACAGCGGTCAACGCCAGACATGTATTTGTTATATTCCGAAATCTGCAAAGGTTTTATTTTATCTTTTCCATTTCGATTCGATACAGTGACTAATAAAGGATGGTACCCTGTTGTAATAGAATAGACGCCTCGCTTGTCTTTCCATTTGGATATATAAATATTGTTCTGACGTTTCCAAATGTGTTGCCCCTTTTTCAGTTTCGCCTTGACAATATCTTCACATACTCCTTTCCTATTCTTCCTTAAGGAGGTCCTTTCGCCACCAATGTTAAATAAAAAATATTAGATTATGACTAAAATTAATTTTTTTCTAATAGTTGAAGTCCTTATTTATCTAATTGTGAACTTTTAACTATACCTTACCGTGCACATTTTTGAGAAATTTTTTTTTTAAAAATGTGAGTATTTGTACAGTGTCTTACGAGAAAGTAAGACCTCAACAACAATTTTCGAATTATAATTAAGTATACTATTATTTATTGATTAGATGGAGTAGAAAAAAACTAAAAATAAGGTTTTTGAAATATTTAGGTTTTGTTTTTTATAATAAAATATATAGGTTACCGTGGAATTTATTGAGAAATTAATATTAAAAAAATCACAAAAAATTTTCAACTAGGTTACTTGAATTTTTTTTTAATATTAATTTCTCAATAAATTCTGCGGTAATCTATATATTTTATTGTAAAAAACAAAACCTAAATATTTCAATAACCTTATTTTTAGTTTTTTTCTACTCCATCTAATCAATAAATAATAGTATAATTCGAGAATTGTTGTTGAGGTCTTACTTTCTTGTAAGACACTGTACAAATATTCACATTTTAATTTTTTTTAATTTGCACGGTGAGGTATAGTTAAAATAAAAGTTCACTATTAGATAAATAAGGACTTCAACTATTAGAAAAAAAAAATAATTTTAGTCATAATCTAATACTTTTTATTTAACATTGGTGGCGAAAGGACCTCCTTAATGTACCTGTTGAATGAGTTTTTCTACTGAGTAACGTGTTGGACAGTCCTATACTATTATAATAGTTATCCATAAACACATGATGGCCTTTATCTAAGTATGGTTGCATAAGTCTCAAAATCAAAATTTCCAATTTAGATTTGCTAGGATTTTCAGTAATCATTTATTTTCCTTTGTATATCTCAACATTCAAGACAAATCCATCAGGGGCACATAATTCGTAATGTTTTATACCATACTTAGCCTTTTTTCCTTTTATGTATTGTCTGAATTTCAGACGTCCTCTAAACAATAAAAGAGACTCATCAAGAGAGATTTGCTCACAAGGATATACAGCAGATTGACTATTATCTACTATAAGTCTCATCAAAGGGTTGATCTTCCTAAGAAAGTCATCACCGCCTGCGAGATGTTCACATGAGAATGATTTTAGAATTTCTTCGAACCTACGACCGGACATTTTACTACTAATAACAGGATGATAATATAATGGGTCGAGGGTAAATATCTTCCGTAATGAAGGAAATTTAATTTGTCCTCCTAGAAGACAAAGACCTATGAATATTCTTAATTCCTCTACGTCTAGCTCGTTAAAATTTTTGCTTCAACTACCACGATTTTTAGGTCGATTTTTCGATACAAGTTGTTTGCCATATCTGTTGGTAAATACTAATAATAATTCTTCGACTTCTGGAGACCATATTTTACTGAACACGTCCATTGGTGTAGATGTTGCAGGGACATCAATCTTTATACCACTTTCATTGTTGTTGAATGAAAAATTCGGTATCTCGATAGTATTGCTTACCCACTCACCTCCCTTAACATCATTGTTGTCCAAATTTTTTTCCTCCGACATGGTCAAATTCTCACGTTCCACAATTTCTAGATTTTCATCATCATTTCCATCTTCAGAGTTGGAACTTGAATCATCCTGTTGGTTATATGTAGGGTCGTCTGTCATATTGTCACTATCATGAAATGGGTCCACAGGCGAATTGGGAATTTCACTTTCATCACCTACTAAATGTAAAATTTTTATACAAAATAGTTATACAAAATCATTTTACCCACCACTCGATTCGGTTCCTTCTCTTTGTCACTATCCAACTCGTTGTACCACTGTAAAAGTCTTTATTCATCTTTTCCATCCATACTTATTTCGAGAATATAATTGTAACAAACAAAGCATAAATATCACTTACATATGAACAGCGTATCTGCTACTGAAGCATAAATAATATCTTCGAACGTGCACATTAAAACACGTCCCCACCACGGCCCGAAAATCGCGCCAAAAATGAAAGCAGTGCTGTAGCGGGACGCACAAATCATAACTCTATACATTTGGATACAGAGAACGACTGCTTCTGCAGTTCATATACCTCCTAATCATATATCAAAATGAACTGCACACGCAGTCCGCGTCCCTCCAAGGAAATGTGAGGTGACTGCTATAGCAGTCCGTGTCCATCAACGTGTTAAAATGGCCATACTAAAAAACTTCAATTTTTGACTTAGTGTCTTATTCACGGATGGTACAGAATTAGAGCTCTCGATTAAAATACAATCGCCTAGAGGAAATGTATCAGAAGTGTACAGAAATAGAAAGCGTTGGTTCAGTATTAATATTCAAGTTGTTTGTGGTGCTAATATTAAAATTAATGATTCTCACATAAGAAGACGGTTTGAAAGCAATGAATTTTCCCTATTCAGTCTTGTTGGAGATGGAGGATATGCATGCAAGGCATATTTACTGACACCTTTAGAAACTCCACAGACTCTACCAGAGCTGCGTTATAACAGAGATCAAATTTCAACAAGGAATCCAATAGAAGGATTGTTTGGTGTCTGGAAAAAAATATTTCCTTGTTTATCAATGGACATGATAGTTAATAAAGAGCTGGTATGCCAAATAATTGTTGCAGTAGCTGTTTTGCATAACCTCTGCTTGGAAGAAAAAGACGATATAGATGAGCAGCTGATTGCAGAACATGATTGGGAAGAAATAGGAGTTGTCCCTTATGATGTACGTCTTCCTCAAAACCAAGAAAATTCAGCAACCAGGGATGCACTTATTAATACAGTTTTTTCATAATAATTTAGGTATACAGGACCCTTTATTTATTATTTGTATAGTTTTTAATTTTATATTTGGGGTGCAATTTGAAAAATGAAGGTTAAGTGTAGGGTGGTTTGATTTGAGTTAAAAATTTACAAGTGCTTTGATAGTATGTTATCAAAAAACTAATAGCTGTTGGCCTAAAATCTGTAGTATAAAAATTTTTTTCAATAAATAAATTTTTTAAAATCTTTCTTAAAAAACCATATAAGTAAAACCTTAACAAAATATTACTATTTTACAATTCGGTACGAATTTTATACATTAAGTTCGTTGAATTTTATTTTTTTTAATTTTTAATTCTAATAATTCCTTTTCTTTTATTATTTCTTTAATTTCATTATCAATTTTTTCCCCCTTAAATTTTCTCTTTCTGTTTCCTCCATAATTTTTAGGATATTTAATTATTTTTTTTTTCACTAATTTCTAGTCTATTTTTTGTCAAACTTGGTTATGATTTTTTATATTTTTGTGGTGTTATTGCATCATCAACTTTTTGTTTTTTGGTACTGGTTCCTCTTTAACGGTTTCTGTTTGAACAGTTCATTTAATATCCTTTTTAGGTTCCGTTTTTTTTAAATTTATTTCTTTTTCTAAAAATGCTTCCCCTTCATCCTCCTCGTAAATTACCATAATATTCTCGTTTCTATTTCCAATATCCACCATCATTGGTTGAATACGGCTTGGTCCAGCCACATTTTCTGCAGTGTTCGAATCAAAATTGTTCGGAATTGTGAAAAAATTTTCTTCCAACATACTTAAGACTTTGTCATCATGACTAGTTACTTTTAAGATGTAATTGCCTCCTCCAGTTTTAAAAACTTCAAGCTAAAAAAAATCTATTATCATAAAAGTGCAAAACAAAATGTAAACTAATAACTTCCTTTTCATCTGACTTATGCTGTTTAGCAAGCTTCTTCATTTGCTCGTACATACTTTTTAATAGCATCCCTGTCCTGAAACCACTCGTTTGATAGGAGTTAAACTTCCCAGCACTCCTGCTTCTGTTTGTTAAAGACTGCATTGGTTTTTTGTTTTCCAAACATTTAAAATATTTCTGTACTAAAGATAATAAAATATCTTTTTCACGACTAGTAAAATTGGCACATCTTTTAATTTCTTTTTCCATTACAACTTATAACTTAACCTAGACTAATAAAAGTCAAAACCGAACACTTATAATAAAATATCTACCAACACTATTTAAATGACAACCTAAACTATTAAAACTCGAAACAACAGGAACACTGATAACTACTAATAAAAGATAGGAACGCTATAGAAACTTATAACACTGCAATAAATGGAAGGTCTCGTTGAGATTCTTGATAAACGATTCAAAAGTGTCGAAAATAATCAAAAAATAACTAAACCGAAGTTAGAGTCAAGTTATTACCAACAGGAAACTAGTTATTTTTTATTAACCGACTGTTAATAAAAAGATGCTTTATGTTTTATGATGAATACGGAAAATCACTATCAGACTTATAAGTCGTAACAGGCTGTTAGCTAACAGAGTTATATTAATAATAATGGTGAACACTGCCGTATATGACTGTCTTTTTGTGCCACAACTAAAGGTTAATTTATTTTCATAAGGGCTTGTGCCACGCAGGCACAGTTTGTAAACAATGAAAGCATCACTGTTGCAGTGGCAATTCGTTCTGATAAGCTTTTCAAATTGATGTTTAAGAGCGCTAGTTTTTCTGAACACACATGCCAATGTCAAAATTGAATGTTTTTGAAAGTTGTTAATTCGTAAAAAATAACCAAGACATTAGCTGGTGGCATAAAGAGTTGTCACCAAAATTTTAGGAATGTCTTTAAAATGTTAAGACACATTAACATTGAAGTAAAACAAACAGAGCAACTCCTATGTACAGGCAAAACAGTGTAGGGAACCTTTCATACTAAATGAAAGTAGGCCAAATGAACCTATGGGTATAATACATATAAATGTATGTGGTCCTATGGAGAAACGTTCTTTAAACAATTTTTGTTTTTGTTAAAAGATGATTTCAGTAATTATAGGTTTATTTCAATTAAAATAAGTCTGATGTGTACAAAATAATTAAAGGAATTTTTAATTCTATTTTAAAAATCAAACCGGTAAAACGGTTAAGATCATAAAGAGTGGTAATGGAACTGAATTTGAGAATTTTTCTGTAAGTTATTAAAAAATAATGGCAGAAAGTAAAGCATGAATACACAGTTCCATACACTCATCAATAAAATGGAAGGGAATTTCGTACAATAGTTGAGGGTATACAAGCTATGATTACAGAAAGTAAAGTAAAATTTTGGACAGGAGCATCCAATACTGCTGTATTATTAACAAATAGAACTTGTACAAGTCCTGTTGGAGATACGACTCCTTATGAGCTTCTCTTTAAAAGGAAAAAGAAGAAAGTTAGATATGAAGAGTATTTTTATTAGATATTCTGAAAATGTAAAGGGATACAGAGTGTATTATGAAAAATAAATTAAATTGGTCATAGAAAGGGATGCAACATTTATAATAGAAGAGAATCGGCTTGTTTCTAGTCTGAAAAATTTAGATAATGAGTCACTTAACAAGTCACACTCAGAGACTCAAAGTTTTAAAAAAAGAAGAGAACGTGGAACCAGTCTTAGATCCAACACTCTTAAGAGAAAGAGAGAAAATATGAGATATTAGGGCCATCTAGGGCATTAAAAGTACCACATACTCTGTACAATGATTATGATTTATATTATTTTATCGTGGATGCTGATGAGACCACAACATTTGACGAATCAATTGTTAGTAAATATGCAAGTAGATGGAATGAAGCAATTGATGAAGAAACGAGGGCCTTAACAGAAAATGATACCTGACACCTAGTAGAAAATCCAGAAAAATGTGAAATAATAGACAGTAAGTGGGTTTTTAAGATAAAAAGAAATAAAGAAGTTAATATAAATAAGATCAACTGTGTTAATGGCAAGGGGATTTAAAAAATTTGTATAATCCTGTAGTCAAAATGACTACTATAAGGACAGTTTTGGCTGTGTGTGTTCAGAAAGGCTAGACCACCTATAAAATGGATGTTTGTAACGCTTTCTTACATGGTGAAATTTGTACATTCCCAGCTAGCACAAAAACATCCCATCTACGTTAATAAGCTGCAATTTTAGGCTCTTTAAGCTCGCATGCAATGTACTGTAAATGTAACCCTTATCTCCCTGCAACTACCGAATGTCCGCAACGGCAAGACTTTTATAGCACATCTCACAGAAGTTACAAAGTGAAGTTCGAAAAACATCACACTAACACTTTTACGGTACTTACCCCGAAAGTTGCTCTGAAACGTTCTATTGATGTTATAATGTGAATTAGATCTACAGCATTATACAGTGTGTCCACGGATGGGCTTAACTATACTTGTGAAAATATTTATTTTAAATTAAAAAAGTAATTCTTCATAATTTCTTGCTTGTTAAATAAATTCGATTCACATTGAGAAATTATGAAAAATAACTTTTTCCTTAATTTAAAATAAATATTTTTACAAGTATAATTAAGTCCATCCGTGGACACACATTGTGTAATGTAATACAGAGAGGCTGAAATTGAGGCTATAGTAAAATGTCAATCGAGACATGAAAATTTCAAATAAAACAAAATATTTATATAAATTTATTATTAAAATGTTCTTGAAATCAAGTACCAATAGCACAAAAGTAGAGGTAGGTGTAGGCGTGTTCTTTTATTCAGTGCTGTATCCAGCGCTTGCAGCAAACCGTTCGTTCACCAATGAGCCAAGGCATCCATCGGCTTTAAAAGCCGATGGATATGTGATAGACGAATGGTGAGGATAATCAATCATTTAAGTTAACCTAAAATATAAGAGTTCAAATATAAAACGACTGCAGAATAGATAAATTACATCAATCACTGATGAAACAAGTATTGAATAAAAGAACACACCTTATATCACAAACACAAGTACACATGTGGGATAGAAGAAGCTACCTAGAAAGCACTGAACGATTGGACAAAATTAGCTAAATAGTATAATAAGGTACCAATATTGCAAAGGTTCACTAAAACCTTAAATGGTGAACGATGATAAAGCTAGATTGGTGAAAAATAATAAACGAATACAACAATGACTAGGTACATATTATTATATTAGATTACTAGAGGAAAGCTAAGTTCGCTGATTTCTTACCTAAGACGCAGAGATATATCTTTTTTAAATCAAGCCTTTTAACTTTTTTGCATAGATATTTATAAAGTGCTATAATGTAACCTAAATACTTCTCAATACATTGAATAAAAAAGAAATTGATAACTTGTTTACCTATTATTAATTAAAGGAAATTATATAGAAATTAAAAAATATGCCTTACTTTGTTGTTTTAAATAAAACAACCAATGTTAGTGTATTGAAATTTGTTTGAATTTTACAAATTTTATGCTTGATTTCCAAAGTAGATATATCGATGGCTCAATCAAAAACCGCCACAAGTCAAAAAACAAAGTAATTACATTTTTGGTTCAATGGATGCAAAATATCATTACGGTTTTACTTTAAATACCACCACAAACAAAAATATCCTTAAAGATAAATCATTTAAAATGTAGCCACAAACTGTGTCTAAAACTGCCTCAATTCAAATTATTTTCTTCAAAAACACCCAAATTTTTTACAACTATGCAACAACTCACTTTTATAATCGTAATCATTTTATTTAACAGCAAAATATCGAAGCTTTTAAATAAAATATAAAGAGTATGTCAAAAACAAAATAATGATAATAGAGACTTACAAAATTTCAAAATGAAATTTCTCGAAATAATAGTATTTTAGTTGTGGCAGTATTTGATTGAGCCATCGATATGTAGATTTTATAAAAAACAACTGGTGTTTTTTAGCAAGATATTCTATTATACTCAAGAGTATCATCTATGATTTCTCTCAACTTTTCTGCTGGGTTTTAACTTGAACTGATGGTTGCATTTCCAGGCAATCTAGCCTGTTGAAGAGAATGAACTGCTTGAATTCTGATATATCTGACAAATCATGTACCTATAGATTCACTTTTTATAAAACTTCAGGTGTTATATTCTTCTTTACACTTCTGTAGTATTTACTTTTGCTTCTAAAATTCCTAGAATGTCGAAGGAAACCTAAAAAATAATATTTTTAAACTGTATTTTTAGTTCGATAAAGTATAATTACCTTTTATAAGTATTTGGTGTAAAATGTTGCCGGACATTCGGTTAAATGTTTATCTTCTGGTTTACAACGATTGATCTGCAATTCTTTGTTTTTATTGTAGTTTTTTTTTATTGAATGAAATAATAAATTTACATCAGGCATTGTAATCTGAAACAAAGACAATGGTTTAGAAAATAGTTATCTATTTTATAGAGGACCCTTACCAAATCTATTCGAATGTATAAATAATAATTATTTATAAAATAAATTCTGGATGTCGAAAAATAAACCATTAAAAAAGACAATTGACAAGAAAAACTGACAAGTGACAATTGACATAAAACTAAACGTTCTGAATTCAGATTTGTAATGTTTACGGTAGGTTAATTAGGTAAATAACAAATAGAAGTTTTGCGAGTTTTTGATTTCCGTCAACAACTTCTCATGAACGTTGCATTTACGTTGTACAGTAATGTTATTACGTTCCCTTAATGCAACATCGCCGAAAGGCTTGGCAACGTTATGTGCTAGCTGAGTTTACTTGCCAAAAAGTTGTAATATAAATGATAAAGTGTGTATGTTAAATAAGGTGATTTATGGACTATATTGGTATCAAAGATTTGATAATTTTATGGCAAGTGAAGCTTTCTACAAAATTAAATGTGAAAACTGTTTATATATGAAAATGACTGAAAATATAATCACATACGTAATTATCTTTGTCAATTACATTTTTATTAGTAGTTCTTGTCTTAAAGAAATTTTAAATTAAACCCAAGTAGGTGTTTTAAAATGAAAGACTTAGGTTAGGTTTCATTTGGAGAAAAGGAATTATAACCGCCGCAACGGGCTACAATGTATGTTGGTTGTCGATCTCAACTTTATGCCTATCGGTTTACTCGTGTGGAGACGGGAGTGGGTTAAATTCACAAAAAATAATCGAAATACTTACTTATTCTACTTGGGCGCCAGGTAACTTCAATCCTTCTTCTATAGCACCAAATTCACCTTATAAGTTACCAAAGTCAGGTAAATGAAAGGACAATTTTCCAAAATACACCGATTTATTAACAAAATAAATGGTAAACTCAAAGTGCGAGGTGTGATAAGGTTCAATATTCGACTTACAGTTAGATTCACGATAAATGTCAAAAAGATTTACAATAAGACAAAAAAATCCCAAAATTGTGACACGTATTCAAAAGTTACGATAAGTCACAGTCAATACAAGAGAACAACTAAAATTGTAATTGATACTAAATTTACATTGAGCCAAAAATATTAATATATGGAGGGAAAACTAAAGAGTATATAATTATATTTTTTTAAAGGTCTTACCTTACACGCGTAAGAACCATAAACAGTAGGATAACTACTCTAGCGGAGATTAAATCAAAATGAATTATGATATGATTATTCGTTAGCGTTTGGTACCAAAAGCGAGCGAGGATAACCCAAGATTAAAGTTAGTTTCTTTCAAATAAAACTAACGGCAAGTAAATAAATTCCATTAATTTCCGCCTCACAGAAAATAAGTCCCCAGTCATTTAAATTGACACCAACATTTTAACATAATTTGTTTTAAAATCCCGAAAAATATATAACATATTACCCCCACTATTTAAATCATATTACTGAACTAAAACTAAAATAAAATAAATCGGTGCTTAATTTAACAAAACGGTACAGTAATTAAAAAAAAATTACTAACACATATCAAAAACCTGCTAGAACCATTCCCATGGCCAGTATATGAGCTACTCCTCCATCCCAAGATGAAGTCCAAGATAAAGATGACATTCTGTCGAAGAACAAAGCAGAGTCGTCGACGCGTAGCCACGTCTAAGTCAGGTACACCGGCTCTCGGGCTCGTACCATCAGGTAGGGCCTTAGCCACATCAAGAAAAAGGTTCAACACCCCCAGAGGGTCGTAAAAGGACTCCCAGTCCTTCCAAGGTCCCTTTTTAAGAAAAGGGAACCAACCAACGCCAATAAAAAAGGTTAATCAACCCCGATTGGGTAGCCAAAAGAACAAAGTGGAGGCCTGGAGATATCACACTGAGCCAAAATCCAAAAAATAATCCGACCTGCGTCGTGGTAAGTCCAAAAATGGCGGCTGAGATAATTCAAATCACAATCCAATATCCTCAAACAATCGGCCACCAACAAACGGCTCACACATATAAAAGGGTTTGGAATATAATCCCTCCTCAGAGAATAGCACACTTGCCACAAAAATACCTCCAATACCCAACAAATGGATGTAGAAACACAAGTGACTTTTCCACTTTTGTCTAGAAAAAACACCACTGTCCTTTTTCATCAAGAAGAAGGCGTCCTCCCACTACTTAAAGCTAAAATACCGCCAATGAACCTTCTAGAACGAAACAGAAAATTATCTGGCCGTCAGGTGACTTTTTCTGACCAATTATCAGAAAACGGTACCAAGGATTCCTACTTTACCGGCCCTTCCGCTAATAGGAAAACTGACACAAACATTAAAGAACACTAAATTAACGCATCAGAAACATTCCTTTACTAAAATACTTAAATTTAATCCAAGACCCAAAATAATATATATTTAGCGCAACCCTACGCTCCAAAACACACAAGATTACGAAACCACATATATAACCCAAAACTCCTGTATTTACACTACTTAATACAAAGCACACGGCGCAACCAACAGTGTACTCGGAGCAATTCCAGTCGACCCACAGTGGCTGCGTTCAGCAGACGAAACAGTTTACTTATTTTCTGCTGAACGACAACTTTTCTCAACGTTGCGTGAAACAGTTGTGGGATCAGTCGCCATTTTTTGGAGCGTATTTAATTTTTGCTACCTTTCAAGTAAACATGTTGAGTATTAGGTTTTTGAGGTTAAGATCAACTTACATAGATTAAAGACGAGGGCACAGAAAAATAAAAAGAAAACATGGAAGTTCTAGAATTATTTGACCCAGATCTCGATCAAACTTTCAAAATTCAGGTGACTGCTAAAGAAAAGCATCTAGTACTGAATGGAGGTATAGTAGAATTGACATTTTAATATGCTATATAAAATGTATAAATACTTAAATATTTTAGATTATGTGTTAGCAAATACATTATTAAGAAAAGCCCAAGAGGCATGTAATATCGAAGTAGCGTTTCAGCTTGAGAATGAGGATGATATAGGTAAGTAACTTTTTATAGTAACTTTAATATGATGTAATATAATGATTTTTTTAGATGATTCTAATGTTACTTTTAGTCAAGAAGGCTCTGCAGAAGGTTCACTCGAAGGTGAAGTAGAAGTGGAAACCAATTTAGGTATAATTTTTAGGGTGATTTTTTTAAATTATTTCTAATATGAATAAACTTCTTTTCAGAGCCTGAACATTTTGAGTGGACAAAGCAAACAACCAAATTAGTGCTTCAGCTCTACATGGAACGAAAACTCCAGTTTCGAGACCCTAAAATTAAAAAAAAAGTATTTGGAGAGATATGAAAAACAAATTTTTGGAGAAAGGGTACAAAGGTGTGAATGAAGATATTTTAGATAGGAAGATGAGAAATATGAAAAAAAGGTACAGGACCATAAAAGATAACCAACAAAAAACGGGTGCTAGTCGGATTAGTTGGGATTATTTTGAAATGATGGAAGAAATATTTTTGGACGATAAAACAGTTAATTTTGGAGAAACGTTGGCATCTTCACCTGTTTTACTACCTTCTCAACAGGCTCTATTTAATAATACATTTTGTGTGTCTTCTCAACAGGCACAATGTAGTACTCGAAGTAGTATCAGTAATACATCTTGCGTACAGCAAGAAAACTTAAATTCTCATAATCATAATCTCTTGCCAAGAGAAGTCACTCCAGGTACATCATCGATGTCTAGATGTGTAACTCAAACACCAAAAACAAAAAAAGCCCTCAAAAGTCGAGAAGTGTATTCCATGCGACAAAAATTGAAAACTTTAGATGAAACAAAGGTGGAAGAATTAAAAAAGTTGCGAGAAAGTGTGGAGGAAAATAATCGCATACAAAAAGAAAGAAATGAGATATTAATGAAATTAGTTAACAAATAGGTTTGTTTTGGTTAATAAAAATATCTCCATGAACTGTAAAACAGGAAAAACTTTATTTTCAACTGTAAAAAAATGGTATTCTTCATAAATTATCACTTGTCTCGAAAAAAATTCAAACAGAAGTTGAATATTTCTTTGCTTTAGTGAAATAATAACAAAATGTTTTTTTTATCAGATTTTTGTCATTATTTCACTGAAGAAAAGTGATATTCAACTTTTGTTTGGATAAATATTAGTTTTGAAACAAACAAAAACTTTTATAAAGAATAACATTTTTTTTTTCAACAGGGTGAAAATAAGTTTTTTTTTGGATAACTGTAAAAGACGAGTAAAAACTTTACTTTCACCTTTTCAAAAAAATATTATTCATGAAAGGTTTTCTTGTTTCAAAACTAATAATCCAAACAGAAGTTGGCTATCTTTGCTTTAGTGAAATAATGACAAACATGTAAATAAATCAAAAATAATGTTTTGTCATTATTTTACTAAAGCAAAAAGATATTCAAATTCTGTTAGTATTATTTTTGAAACAAGCAAAACAAACTTAAGAAGAATAACATTTTCTCTAAGTTGACAATAAAAAAAAGTGTTATTTTTAGCCCATCCAGATATACAGGGTGTACCAATAAAAACTCCCAGGCTGGATATTTTGGTAAGTAATAGAGATATTTTAATTCTGTAAAAGTCAGTTCACAGAGCACTAAGAGAGCTTCAATTTTAGATATAAATTAATTTTAAATAGACCAATATGTAGATGGCGATGTGGTCAATATTTTTTTTTTTTCGCTGGGAGGATCTTATATGATGCATCTGGTAACAAATGCATTTTTAAGCAGATTATGTTCTATGAACTAATTTAATAAATCTAGCCATTTTTGATATACAGAGTGGGTCACTCAAAACAGTTTCATCCTGTCTTTCAGTATTTCAACTTACGTATTATAGAGTGTGACACTACAATGTGTAGTACATCATCAAAAAGGTAATTTTATGGGAAATTTAGAAATATGACATTGCGATACTTTTAATTTTAGCGCCCTCTATTGGGATAAAAAAAACCTGTAAAGTATTATAAAGTATGACACTTAATTTAAAAGCTAATTTAATTACTAATTCAATGCATCACATAACACTAATATAAATATTATCCACATTGCACTTACACACATTATTGCTAACTTTATTTTATTACAAGTGCAATATGGAAATATTTATATTAATGTTATGTGGTGTGTTGAATTAGCTTTCAAATGAAGTGTTATACTTTATAATACGTTACAGGTTTTTTGTTCCGATAGAAGGCGCTAAAATTAAAAGTATCGCAATAAGCAGTAATATTTCTGACTTCCCCATAAAATTACCTTTTCAATAATGTACGGCACATGGTACATTCCTTATTTAAAATTAAGGGATTGGAGAAGTGGAAGGGAGGGGGTTGATATATGACAGATGTCTGTATTGTAAAACTGTGTTCAATTTAGAATAAAAATAGACCTGTTTTAGCATTTTCTTAAAATCCAATGATTAATGCCGAAAAATAGGATGAAACTGTTTTGAGTGATCAAAAATGGCTAATTTATCGAATTAGTTTATAGAACAAAATCTGCCTTAAAATGCATTTTTTACAAGATGTGCTATATAAGAAAGATCCTCCCATCAAAAAAAAAAATGAGCGCAGCGCCATCTACATATTGATCTATTTAAAATTAATTTATATCTAAAACTAAAGCTTTCTTAGCGATCTGTGAACTGGCTTTTACGGAATTAAAATATCTCTATTACTTACCAAAATATCCGGCCTGGCAATTTTTATTGGTACACCCTGCATGTCCAATATGTATTTACTTTAAAATTTGTTTATTTAAGTGTTTGGATTTGATTTTTGTTATTAAAATGTTCGTTTTTTTTTTATTTTGTTAATAAAGGTAATAGAATGTGTTTGTTAAATTTTATTGAAATAATGCTACAATAGTATTTCGTTTATCTACGGCCTCATTTACAACAGGGCCGTTATTTATAAAATTATATTCATTCACCACATTCAGTTCTTCAAAACCTTGTACATTAAGTCCACCATGATCAATCATGAAATTATGAAGAACACAGGCTGCACCTATTACTTTATTTGCTAACTGCAAGTCAGTCATATCTAAAAATTTAAGGCGCCGAAATTTTCCTTTCAATGCACCAAACGTTCGTTCGATAATTGATCTGACAGAACACAGTTTAATATTATAAGTTTTTTCAGCATTTGTTAAATGTCCATTGTCACGAAATGGTGTCATTAAAGTTTTTAGGAGTGGGTATGCAGAATCACCAATCACATGATAGTTTGATGGATGGTCTGCTGCAGTTAACAGTGTAAATAGAGGACTGTTCCTTAATACACGTGCATCATGCATGCGCCCTGGCATTCCTATAAAAACATCAATAAAGCGACCCTTGTGGTCACAAGTACCTAAAAATTATTAAAAAATTTAATAGAATGGTATTTTTTAAGTTTTATTTAATAAATCACGTAAGTAATAGAAACAGTTCTTACCTTGCAAAATGATTGAATGAAATCCCTTACGGTTGAAAAAGTCATTAGCATTGCCAATGGGTTGTTTACAAGGTATGTGGCACCCATCAACAGCTCCTATTATACCTGGGAATCCACCTGACCGTATTTCAAAATACTAAAATAACAAATTATTACATTATGATTAATTTTTACTAAACTTATATATAAGTACTTACTCGAGCTTCCCTAGCATAGTTATCTAAAGCAGGCCAGTATATATACATAGGCAATAAATCTGCTAGAACGGTGACAATTTGTTTAAATACTGCATGTCCACTGCTTTTTGCCAAACCAAATCTATCACCTACAGCAAGAAAGCTTTCTGGTTTAGCTAAGGTCCATAGAGTAAATAGTACTTTTTTCTGCAATTCAACTGACAGTATTATATCATTGACCAGAGTATTGCCAATAACTGTCAGCAATTCCTACACAAACATTTATATATATTATAAACTCTTGCAATATGTAATGTACAGTATTTACCTCAAAACTACTTCTGGACATTCTAAAATGTTCCTTAAATAAATTGTCATTGTATTTTGGAATGGTGACTTCAAAATAATCGTCGTTTCGCGGCTTTTTCTTTCGTTCTTTAATATTTAAACTATTTATGGGTTGTACTAATTCTTCCGTCAATTTTACAATAATATTTAAGTCAATATTATCATCGTCAAGGGCGACCATTAAAATATTACCATCCATTGTTCGGAGATTTGTTACAAGACTTTGACTTTAATAAATGTCAAATGTTACTACAGTTTCTTGCTCAAAACGCAAAAAAATACTGTTCAGCAGACTATAAAACTGTTGCAAATTAATCTGAAACAGGTCCCGATCTTTTTTTTTCTGCTGAACGTAGCCATAGTCAACCGAACTCACATCTGTCATGCGCGACTTTACGTTGACAGTTCAGATAAAACATAAGTCAAATGTCTGAAATACTGTCAAAACAAACCATATCAAGAATTTTACGAATATGAATAAAATTCAATATGTAAACACTATATGTACATATAATAAACGAGTAAAAAGTCTGGAAGCAAGAGAAAAGTATGCACGAAACGAATTAATAGGGTATTCATGCACAATAACACGAGAAACTAGGAATTTGGAAGATTAAAAGCGACATAGTCTAGCCGGGGCTAACAATTAGGGAATAAAAATGAATTTTGATCAAATTGAACCTTAAAACAAGAACAAGGAAGGCTAGTATATTTAACTATATGGGTACCGAATGAAAACTGAAAAGCACGAATAAAGAACGAGGTACGGATAATTCTGGCTTTTAACTTGATTTTTAGGAACAGAAAATTATAAATATCAAGGGCATGTCGTCAAAATAAGGGAAAGAAAGGGTAAAGACCGAGTGTAACTAGAGAAAAGAACTGAGAACACATAGGCACACACTCATTTATACAGGGTGGCAACGAATCAGACCGTAAAAAGTGCAGACAATAGAGTTTACGAGGTAGAATGGCACTAAACCCATGTAATGATTAGTTCCTAACATAATACACTCGAAAACGCTTATAAGGAGAGAGAAAAGGTAAATGGTATTAAAATACTAAAGTTATTATACTGAGCATAAACATAGGGGTAGAAAGTGGAAACGGTGATACAATAATGTATCAAAATAGAAACATGTCTTAATACAAAATAGGAACGTTACAGAATAACTTCTGGCTGTGCCCAAACTGGAGAGCTCTTCCGGTCAAGATTAAGTTAAAGCTGTGTTAAACGCACTACTTACCAAGGGTTGTTTCAACTGGACAACTTATTTTTCTGTCATCAGCTTCTTTTAGAATAGCTTCTGAAACTTTTGGCCACTCATTATAAATAATATCTATTTGTTCTGGGTAGGTGATATTAAAGTCTGATTCAAACTGAAAAAATATTTATTATAACTGAATAAATTCCAAAATCCTTATAAATCATTAAATAATGATGGAAAAATGCTTTTAAGAAACAATGTCAAATAATAAATATATTTCTTAGGCATTTTACCATTCAATTTAACAACCTGAGAATTTTAACGTAAAACAAGAAAGTAAGATATTATAAACTTACTAGCTCTGCTCTATAATGTTTTTTTAGACAAGGAAAATCTTCAAATATTTTCTCTATTGGTTCAGTCTTATCTGTCCTTGCGGACAGCATTTTATGGTACGGTTCTATAGCAGATTTTAGAAAAATCAAATCATTTTTAATTCCTTCATCTATGTGGATTACTGGATTAACCAAAACCTGATTAATAGCCTTATTCTGTTGGGCTAATTGAAGAGCTGCCTTAACATTTACGAATCTGGACCATAATTTTTCCCGGAATATGGAATATAGTATGTTTCCATGATTTCTCCTGGAAACAATTTAATAATTTCCTCAGAAACGCCCACAAAATTTCTTATTTCTTCAAAGGGCAAATTTTTTGACATATTGGTAAGAAATAAACGCGTTACTGTTTCAAGAGACATACTCAAACCAGCTTATTTTATAAAACAAAAAGATAATTGAAAAAATTAACAAGAAATGAAAATATTACAAAACAAAAAGTAGAAGGAAGCAAAAATAATCGTTCAGTACATTTTGTTACAGAGTTTAAATATTTAATTGTTTAGTTTTGTTTTGTAAAGAGGGATGGTGTGATAATTAATTATTTATTTTCATCACACTGTACATTTTTAAGATAAGTAGTTGTTATAGTGATGCTTGTTTTTTGAGATAGAAATAAGTAGACAATAAAAGTTCCAACTAATATGTTTCAATTTATATAGTGATACCAAAAGTATTTGCATCTCTGTTACTGTCACTGCTATTTGCTTACTTACTTTGTTACTAGTAATGGCATCTTGGTTTTCCAGTTTCATTCTTTTACAAAAAGTTTTTATTCACTACATCATCATTGCCCCATTTTACGATGCTGCCAGGTATTGGGAAAACGTATTGATTTTCTGGTGGTATGTACATTAGCCGTAACTTCTACAATCTACAAGTTTTTGTAACAACTCTGCTACTAAAATGATCACTGCTCTATTGCCTTTACCACTGTTAATCACTCGTTTATATTTCATCCTCAATGTTTTTGCATTTTAAAAATCTTTCATAATGGTTCGTTTATGATTTATGAATTTTTAGATATTGCACATTCCCAATTCTTCTTCGATTAAAAAGAATTAATAATGCCAAAGCACATTGTATGAGCAACTTGTAGGCCTTTTCGTCCCTCTCATTTGTAACCAATTGTTGTCGACACTCATTTAATAACTCCTTCCCTAAATGTTTTTATATTACTGATAAGAGCAGAGATAAGGGAGATAAAGATAGGAAACGCTCATAAGAAGCCAATGCTTAATAACGACCAGCTTAAACGCAGTTAACATCTGACCCACTATGTGGCGCTGTCATCGATATCAAACAAATATTGCAGCGGGAAATTTAAAAATCTGATAATTAAGGTTGTATAAATATCGACTGCACTCTCACGTTTTGGTAAATAAATTTAAACAATGTAATTACGAAAAATTATTTATTAAAAAGAATACTACACTTACAGCCTATTATCGATTAATTATTGTAAATCTATTCATGACAAATATGTTTTAATTTTTTATCGTTATTGGTAACATTAACATTTTTCTTATTTTCCAAACGAATGGTCAATGGTGTCTTATTTAAAAGTATTGAGTGCAAACTCAATAATGAGAATTCAGATATTTTTCTTGCTATATCAAATCTTCTTTCTAACGTTTTGAAGCCATTTTCTTGCTCTAAAACAGTAAATAGTAAATAAATACCTACTTTGTGACAAAATTTGGCTACTACTTGTGTAACTTACATGACTAGATCTTACTTTGGTTAATTAAAGAACACCACATTGGGGTTGTTACTAATGCAATACGTTCTCCAACTTGTTGTAATATTACAAAATATATTTATTGTCCTCAAATTTCACAAAAAACAGCTACAACCATTCCGCTTAGTTCATCTAGAGGATAACACAATCGTGAACTCAAAATTTAAAATTCAAATTCAGGATTATACGATATACATACAACTAACTGACATTTATATTTACAAACTGTCCGCGTCTATTGTCTGTCTACAACTGACGTGTACCTTTAGTTAACATCTGAGACGCGCATAGATGACGCCATCGTTACTGCGGTCGCTGCGTTTCCTATCTTTATGTACCTTATCTCTGGATAAGAGGTAACAAAATAGGTTTATTCCACTGTTTTTCTATTATCTTTATTGGATAGAGAGCCTAATTCAATATTCCATCTAGAGTCTACCAACTCTTAAAAAAATTATTTATTTTGTATCCATTCTTTCTGATCATTTACAGATTTTGTTTTGTAACCTGTTTTGTAACCTGTTTTGTTTTAAAATTATATGTACTTACGTATCCATTTCACGCATATTTTAACGAGGTGCCCATGTGCATAGCTATGCAGAAATTTTTCTAGACACTAGAATCACGTTATCAAAATTTTTGGGGTGAATCATATCTTTTAACCCAATTTTTTCATTATTGGTTAGAGCGCGATATGGAATTAGTAAACGCGAGAGTTTTCTCATTTTATTTCTTGCTGCATACACCATACGTTCTCGCTTGTTTGTGCTTTTTTAAATATCATTCTCCTATATTAGCAATCAGTAAATCCTTTTTAGCTTCAAATGAAATGTTATCTAGTTTCATTTTATCAAAAACCTACAAATTATTAATCGGGACATTTGTTAAGAAAATGTTTTAAACATTAATTGAAATTTAAATATCATGTATATGTAACGAATTTTTGAAATATTTTTATTCTGCTAATGAGCCATTGGATTGCTTTCAAAATTGGAGTGATAATATTAGAAAAAATTTGTTATTGTGTCATCTAAACATTCAAAACAGCCGAGTTCCGGTTTAATAGGAGATTGTCCCAATTTTCAATTTTTAAATGGTATATTTTTACATATTTGGAGTCTAAGAGTCTGGTCTGTATTTTACTTTATTTAATTACTGATAATTATTCAATCTGCAACACGTTTTATTAATTCTGAAAGCATCTGTTAACGATATTGTGGGAACTTTATTTGTTTATCCCATCAATAAAATATTTAAGCAGTTTAAAGATATATTTACAGAAGTATAATTATTGTAAAATAGAAATTAATGACATGTCATATATATAATTGTAAAATCAAAAATGTCATAATAAATTTTTTTGTTTTTTCTTCAACATCCTCTCTCCCGGCAACCAAGGAGCCACGGTGAAGTGAGCTTAATATTTATCCATCCACGACTGCCACAAAGATTGGAGGTTATAAATTTGCGGAAACTATGATTAAGGTGAAAGGTAGTAATTAGTGCAACAGTAGGCACTACAATACTTTATTTACGGTTGATCTATTTAGTTTTTTGAATTTGAATCTTTCTTGTTGAAAATATCTGAAAGAAGACAAGGTGGACCATTACATTTTCTTGCATTGTTACCAAACATGCTATGGAAATAACACAAATTTCTTGATTTGTCGCAACTCCTATTACGATTGTAATGTGAGTGTCCTGTTCTATCGCGGCTATTTGACCTACCTCTGTAATTTTGACAATTGCATTTATTATTTTGGTAACAGTCTGATGAAAAATTATTTTGTGAAAAATTACCTTTAAGAGCAGAGATATCTTTTTCAAAATTAATCTTAAGAGAAGAAATCTCTTTTTCAAAAATCGGCTTGTTTATCTAAAATATTTTGATATTGGTCGATAAAATTAGTTATAGTTTTGTTTAAATTCGCTACTTCACTTGGTTTATAAGAATCTTGAATTTTGAGAACAGAATTTGAATTTTTTTTAAGCGTCTCCCAAATTTTATCCGCGAGTGTTAACAAGTGAGATATATCTTGTTGACTGGACGAGGTTAGGGCGATTTCAATTACGTCCGGTAACCGTCTCCTCCATAACTTTTTAATAATTTTTCATCGATCGTTTTATCGTCGGCGATTTGCATAAGTTCCCTATAAATACGGAAGGTTTTTTGTCACCTAACTGAGCTTGACAATAATTTATTCAACCGTGCTTCCTCTGATAGTGTTAACCTACTGAGGATGGTATCTTTTAAAAAATCATATAGATCATTAACTGGAGGTTTACTAATTACGTCGTAAACCTCGCTGAAAATATCTGGCGGTAAGTGTGCCACAGTGACATGGTATTTGCTTTTGTCAGCTTTGACGTTATAAATAAAAAATTGACTTTCAAGCTGTTTAAACCAAAGTTCTGGTTTGGATGACCAGAAAGCTGGAAGTTTGATATTTCTTAAATTTTCTATTGAATCGATACCCTCAGCAGTAGAGTTATTTGGTTCGGACATTGTATAAGCCATAATTTAGGCAATAAATAGAAAAAGGAAAAATTATGTGCAATGAAATGCGAGGGACAAATCAAATGGCTCACTGATCCGATTCCTTTTAGAAACCTCTACGCGATGATCCGTGAGAATTTCTCTTCCTTTGCCGTTGTTATGCTGTAGTTGTGCTCTATGTCGGTCTTGAAAGTGTTCCGCTTGGGGAAATGTCCTTCGTTCTTCGTCGGGATGTCCTTTGTCCTTCGTCGGGATGTCCTTTGTTCTTCGTCGGGAATATATTTCGTCGGGATGTCCTTTATTCTCTGCTGGGATGTTGTTTGTCCTCTGCTGGGATGTTCCTTCGTCGGAATGTCCTTTATCCTCCATCGGGATGTCCTTTATCCTTCGTCGGGATGCTATCACGTCGGGGTCACCAATATTTAGTGGTCCCGTTGGTTGGTCCCACTAAATTTTTTGATTAAAAACTAAAAAAAAAATATTTTTTAAAAATTTATTTGATATATATAATACAAAAAAGAATGACATTATCGAAATATATATAAAAATGAAATTGATTGATGAAGTGTTTTTTAATGATCTGTCTGCAGCATAGCAACGGCGGTCCTTTTATACTGCGTTCAAATGATCCACCTACTTGTGTCTTCTTTTCATCCAGAAAATCCTGTAAAGGTTTACAAAAGAAAAAACATAGCTTAATTAATAACGGTGACGTTATTGAAAAAGAAGAGACCAGATGGTTGTCACTCCAAAACATTGCATATAACCAAAAAGTAAAAATAATGACATAAAACGTCAAACATGAAAAAGCAACTAAAATGTCATAAACAAATCTGATAGAAGTTCTTTGTGGGCTCGTCAAACAGGACGTGAGCACCACAGATATTATTTCGGATCCTTTGTTCATCATTTAATAAATGCTCTGGTTGTATTATATTTTAATTAGGATTGTTGACATTGTCTTCTTCAACCAAATCTACATTGGCGTATACGTTAAAATCAATGCGTATGTTATGAAGGAATGCACAGATATTGATCTGCTTTCCAACAAAATTGGCTTCATTACGTGCTACTCTTTCTCTCATTAGACATCGGAAGCGTGTTTTTAAAGCTCCAATGCACCTCTTGGTGCAATTGCGAGCTCTAGATAGTGCATTATTATACCGAGCTTTTAGAGAACCTAGTGTTGGATTGAAGAATGGAGTTTGGAATTTTTTTTGACGGTTAGTCGTGGTTATGATTTTATCTCCTCATTTCTCATCTAGTCTCCTTTTTCTTTAATTTATATCTCTTCTTCTTTTATTTCGTTTTCTTCTCTCTCCTTTACTTCTTCTTTTTCTTTGCCTTTTGTCTTCTTCGTTTTTGTTGGTCTTTTTGAAACCCCAGATGCTTGAACTTCACCTTCTAATTTTACAAGACATTCACAGCAGTAGTTTGCGGGTTCATGGTTCGACCATCGATGACATGATTGGCATACCAATATAGTTAGATGGGTTATCAAGTCTGATCGAGGGAATATTTTCAAACATGAACATTTTCTTTCTTTCTCCATATTGAACACTGATTATAGTCATTATAAAAGGTTCAAGTGGATAACCTGAATCTGCAATTAACCATGTACCCCTTAGGGAGAGTTGGGAAATGGTGCGCACTTAAGCGGAAATTTTATTTTTGGTGAGACTATGATAGACAATTTAATTTGAAAAACGGTATAAGATGTATCACTTATTCTAATTTATATATGGGAAATAATATTTGAAGAACATATTACTACAAAAGAGTGACATTTACCAAAGTGAAAAGTTGCATTTGCGCACAATTACCCACCCGGCGGATAATGATGCGTACGGGTTAGGTAATCGTGCGCAATAAAAAAATATTTATTCTTCAAATTAACATCAAGATTAGTTACAAAATATTAAGTTTGATTTAAACAGAAGTCACATTTGTAATTTTCAGGAGTGTCTACACCTGTACAGTCTGCATGGTTCCAAGAAGAGCATAACACACAGCTGTACCATAATTCCCTATTCTTGCCAATTTCTCCACATATCAAACATATCTCGTTAGGTTTGGAGGGTGTTACTGGAGAAGATGATATGTAGCTTAAGTCAATATCGTCTAACTCGTCGTCGTCGCATATGTCGGACAAATCCTCCTCCAATGAGTCATCAGATGTCTCAGGTGTTGCCTCTCTCTTCGTTTTTTGTTGGCCTTAATCTTTTCTTGGGCTATTTCTAATTCTTCCAGGACAGGTGTGCTTGTATTTTCGAACATAGTTTCTTTCGATTATTCCTTTTAACTCGTTTGGTAACCTTTTTGGTTGGTATAGGAGCCATGGTTAGAAAAGAGTTCTCTTTGAATGTACTTGGCTGAGGATTTTCGTAATTAACTAAAGCATTTGATCCAGTGTCAGGCAATGAAACATTAGCTTCTGATCCAGTTTCAGTAGGCAATGCAACGTTAGCCTTTGCTCTGGATAAGGTAGGACCCATCCTCGTGAGAATCTTCTATAGTGCAGTTGGGTACATGCTTGGAAGGTGCAAAATCATTCTCATTAAATTTATCCGGATTTAATGGATAAATTCCTGAAGTGCGAAATCCTGAAACGGCTTTCTCCATTGTGGCGACTTTCATAAATGCCCTGTTTAATAATTCAGCGACGTCATATTCTGTTATTTTTTGATGACCAGAAGAGGATAAGTAAAGATCATATTCTCTATAAAGAGCGTTCTTTAGTGGACTAAAAAATGTTAAATATTAGTCTCCCTACAGAAGTTATAGGCCGAAATCGAAATATTACTTGAATGGTTATCTAGAACCAAAAAGACGGGGTCAGTTGCAGTGGGCTTTGTATGTTTTGCAAAATGAGACAACCACTCAAAAAAACAACAATTAATCCAACAATTTTTCGAACATTTATACAGCACCTAAGGGTCCGTTTTTTGAAGAGTTGTTTGCATTCTTTTGCGGGGATAAATAATCATAGGCGGGATGTAATTCCCTGAAGCACTCATACAGAAAACGCCAGTTATGGTTCTTCCCCTTTCACCGGATGTAGCGGAGCCCACTTTTTTGCTCCCTTGGCACCGTATACCTTTGGACATTTGGCTTGAACAGTTGTAATGCCTGTTTCGTCCATTTTGAATATTCTGTTTGGTTCAAATTTAAACTTCTGCATGAGGATTTCAAGATTGGAATAAAATAATTTTACAGATTCTTTATTAAAGGATTTAATCCGATTTAAGCTAGTACCCTCAGGCTGTCTTAGTTTTACATCAGGAAATCTTTTTAAGAACCCATAAAGCCATGCCTTTCCAGCTACTCCCTTTTCTCGATTAAAGTTACGACAAAAAACTATTTATTTAGCTAAAACTGACACTTTGTCAACAATATTACCTACCTAATATTAAAAAATAAATAAAAAAATTGGTATTCTTTGGTAAGTAAAGCTACTTAGAAAAAACATATTATTCTAATTATCAATACAAAACATTTTGTAAAAAGGGGTAGATAAAAAAGTTAAATTAAACATTAGCATAATGTTTTGCCCGTATTATGCTGAAAATCTAACCATCGTTTTTGAATGTCGTCCCTTTTTGGCCATCTGAATTTATCCTCTGGAATACGTTCTAAAAACTTCATGGTTACTTTGTCATTTTCGATGACATTGACACGACCAATGTACCATTTAGAGACGCAATCAACAGCAAAATAACTACCAATTTTTTAAGTCTGTCCGCTTACTTTCTGGAGAGTTTGCATTTCTATTTTCTTTGTTGGCACAACAGGGTTCGTCATCAATATTGTCATCATAGTTATCCCCAGTTATGCTGTTATCATCACTTGATGTGAGATTCTGTACTGCTAGTAAAAGATCACCATCTGGGTCGGACTCAGATGAAGATTCTTCAATACTAATTTTTTTCTTTTTCTTTGCTGTTTGCTTTTGGGCAAATTTTGATTTATTTTCTGCATTCTTAAGTAGGATTTGTTTTTTTACTTTTTTTGCGTTTCTTCTATCCTCTTCTTCTTTCAACCTTTTTCTCACCTCTTTATTAGTTAGTATTTCGCCGTAAGCTTCTTTTTTTACTCTTATTTGCTTTTCTTTAGATCGTATATTGTCTGGAGGGGCAAATTCCTTTCTCATTTTATTCAAAAAGACATTCATAAGGGATCTTCGGCCGTCAGATGTCGTTGGTTCGTTAATATCGATTTCTTGGGGAGTCATAAGGGATCTTCGACCATCGGATGTTGTTGGTTTATTATTATCTAATTCTTGGGGAGCCAGACTTTCTGATTGTAAAGGATCACTTTGAGAAATCGAAGGCTGTAGTGAAACCACATTTTGGAATAAAGTAGAAGGTGCTTGTAAAACTTCAAGTTCAGGCAAGTCATTGTCAGGTTCTAGAGGTGGTACAGTTTCTTCGTTCGTGGTTTTTTCACCTTGATCATCTGGCACTTCAACAATATTTTCTTGTTCTCCTGCAGGTTTGTTTTTATTATTTTGTTTTTGTTGTTGTTGGAGGGATTTATATCGATTTAATTTATTTTGATCGTACTCTCTTTCAGGAAATTTCGAGGAGTCTACTGGAAAACATCCTGTTTCGCGAAATCCCGAAATTATATTTTTTTCGGATAAATAAGTTCTCCATGCTTTTGCCAACAGTTCAACAAAGATTTTTTGGTTTAGAGTGTTAAAACTAGCAAGTAAATTTTTGCGATGAGTAAGGTGGCTGGGTAGTTCCAGTAATAGTAAGTCTGCGTTAATCGCCGCATTTACCACTCTAAGACTTATGTGACTTTTGTGGCCATCCATAATAAGTATTGCTTTCTTTTGAGTGTTTCGTATTTGTCGCAGGTTATTAATGTATGGTATTAGACTATCAGTCAGCCACGAGAAAAATACTGGCTCCTCCATATATCCGTTTTCTGTTGTAGCATAAACAGTGCCTGGAAACTCGGCTTGCCTACCTTGCCTGTACGGCACCTTTTGCTTTAAAAATAACTAGTGGTGGTAACACTCTACCTGAAGCTGATGCGCAGCAGTGGACAGAAATATTTTCCCTTTCTGTATCACCCACTCTCCTATAAAATGACTTTTGTCCTTTGAGTCCAATTGCCTTTACTTTGCTAGGGTCAGTACAGAACCCTGTTTCATCACAGTTTAGGATCAATTCAGGAGAGTTTTGAAGACCTTCTCGTTGAATAAGTGATTTTAGTTTTTCGTAAAAATCAAAAACTACAAATGGGTCTGCGGCTTCAGCTCTTTTTTGCTGTAGTTGTTCCGGTTTTTTGAGGCTTAGCCGAGGTCTTCTCTTCATAAAGGCAAGGTACCAGTCTTCGCCGGGGCGATTATCTTTAAAGTTGGTTTAAATGTTATTAGTTTCAACATACTCATTTACAATATCAAGTAATTCATTCCGATCTACAGGATATCCCCACTCTGCTCGGGCTAAAACACACTGTTCCAACTGATCCTTTATTTGGTCCGAAAGGGCTCGTGACCTACCACCACCGATTTTGTTCATAGAGGTTCTTCTTCCATGCAGTCTTTGGTATATCACGGATTTATCTATGCCATAATGATCTTGAGCTTGTCGGTATGTCATGCGCCTTGATTGAACAGCTTCACAAGCTTCTTGCAGCTCTTTCGTAGAATAGGTGGCTGTTGCCCTTTTACGTATGTAGGTGCGCGGCATGTTCAAAATAACTTCATAAATTATTCTGAAACAAGGAAAACAATATGTCTACATTTACCCCAACATACACAACTTGTCTACAATTACCCCAACCAGCAGTCTACAATTACCCTACTAATGTGTGATAGTGGGGTATATGTAGACAGCTTGATTGCTCTGAAAGAAAAAAATATTTTATTATGTTAAAAAATATGGGTGAATAGGGCGTCAAAAAACACACATTTTAAGATAAAAACAAACTGGTTTTAATAATACCCTTTTTAAACAAAAAAATCAAATAAAAATAAATGCGAGAAACGTATAACAGATTTTTTTCTATGGTCATCATACCTTATTACAATTATGTTATTAAACAAGATAGAATAGTATAACTTAAAACTACATCAGTTTACACTTACAAATATTGCATTCTGGAATTAAAATTAAAAAAAGAAAACATATTTTCAAAGATTTGGGGGTGTCTACATTTACCCCCGTTTACACTTACCCCACCTGCCTTATCATTCAAATGTGCCAAAGCATTAAAAAAATACTAGAATATAAGAAGACATCTTATTTCAAACTATTGAAAAAAAATTGTGCACTTACCGCCTTATTTTCTGATGCCGATAAGTTATAAAGATCCGTTGAAAAATTGATAAGTCTATCTCACGGCGGTGGTATGCAAACTGACGTCACCAATGATCGCGCCAGGAATTGAGCCATCGTGTAGGAGAGAGCAGCCACTGGTCGAGCGCTCCGGATAACCCGCGAAATTTGAAATATCTTGGTGCGCACGATTACTCGCTGCGCACCATTACCCAACTCTCCCTTACTGCTTTAAAAATGTTTGCTGCAGCTCTGAATTCCTTTAAACGAAGGAGTCGTGACATGAACCTGGGTAATTTGCATTAATAGATAGAACTTTTAAATTACTATCATAAATTATATGGGGATTGATTGAGTGGAAACCCTCGATTTATGAAATTGTGTTCTTTTTATTTACTCGCACTACTCTAGGATTTGTTCATAAAAGTCTGCTTAGTTTCATTTATTCCCTCATTGTAACTAGAACTTTTATCTTCTGTCGGCACAAATGTTCCTCAATGGTATCTGTCACCTCATAAACGTATCTAAAAAATTATTCTATAAAATTTTACCCGTGAACACATGTCTCGGTAACTGCTAGGTTGAAATCTTGACCAACGCCCCTTTGGTAACAATTAGTAACATAAAACCTCAGGGCCACAAGAACTTTATGAGTAACAGTTATGTCTCTATCTAAATATACTGGCTCTGGTAAGTGAGGCAATCATATGTTTGATTATTCTAAATAATTCTTTAAACCTTGCATCGGGTATGTATTCAATATTAAATTCTCTCCATGTTCTTCTCCTTTGACGGCCAAGGACAATATTTTGTTTTACTTTTTTCCTTTGATAACAATTCCATGTTTTTCTATATATTTACCTAATTAAGTCAGTATTGTGAAATATTTGGGGTACGCCCCTGGCATACTGACTTAAAACCAAAGTGCAGTGCGCGTTGATAAAAAAAGCCATTCGTAATCTGGCTGCATTTTCAGCAAAGTGGGGTAAGCTGTGTGGCCCTGATTTGCAAGGAGTGTTGTGAGACGAATCTGGCTTCTGTGTCGGAAGCACTACGGCTGAGAGTTGGATGCGTTTCACCTTCGTGATGCATATGCCGACGTGGGATAAAGAAAACCGTGAGTAATAGTAATTCACCTGCAAATAGATTCTTAACTACTCATAAACATTGACTGTGTAAATTCAACGAGAAAAGACTAGATTAGAGTGTTAAGCCGGGTGCCGACTGGGCCCTGTTTTTTTATGTTATAAAGATTAACAATAAACTGCCGGTGTACTGCCCGCCATTTTATTGTATATTGACGTTGTTTGTGAAGGATATTTTCTTTTATTTTTATATTTATTTATGGAAAACCTTCGATGATTTAGGAAATTCTTGTCTAACCGAACCGAACCCTTTTTCTTTATATTTAATTCAATAAAACATTTCTTTCTACTATTTCTATTTATTGAACCTATTACAGTATTAACGCACCATTGTTTCTTACTTATTACTTTAGATTTTTAAATATTGTTCACCTACTATTTCCATTTAATTCTCTCATATTTTATCAGCATATTTTTCTTACACACCTGTGGTGGTACCGCTACAACTAATAAGTGATATAGTACCGCGCGGACTAATAGCTGAGATAGTGCGGAGTGCAGGTGTTCGGGAAAGAAGAAGACAATCGGCGACACGTGCAAAGGTCATAAAGGACGTTGCGAGTTGCGAGATCAGTCAGGTTTCGACCGGTGGCCGAACCATATCGATAATTAAAAAAGGGTTGTTAGCCGACGTTTCTGTTGCCGGCTAACATTATTGTAATTTTGTTGCATTTTATTGCCTGATCGGCATTGTATTTTGATGAATATATTAGTGTTGCTCGAATAGTGTTATTATATCCCTAAACTGAACCCCGTCTGAGCTAGCCATCGCATTTATGGCGACCAACGTGGGGCATTAAGCAAAAAAAGGGATATAAATAAGTGTACGAGTGAACGAAAATTAAATAAGTTCTGTTGAGAAACTGCTATTAAATCAAAGTGAAATACAAGAAGTTTCTATTTTGCTACTGTGTTGCGGAGATCCTGTACTGTGTTCCTGAGTTCCTGAGAATCGAGTTCCAGAGACCTGTTGCATCATCCATCATCAGCGGCGTAGAAAGGTGTTATCTGCAAATCGGGTGAGATCTATCCGCATTTTTTGATAAACATATACTTTTAAATAGTCAGCGGGTTGAAAATAAAAAACTATATTCGCCGGTATTCGCGTATTTAATAAAATTTGTCGGCATTTATAGTAATTCTGAATGTAAACATTGTAACTGTAAATGTAAAAATGCCGAAAAGTAAGAAAAATAAACCTGATACTAGTTTCGAGGAGGAGTTAACTCCGCTCGAAAAAATGGTTAATAATTTATCATTAAATATGCAGCAATTAGCTAAAACAGTTGAAACATTAGCCAGTAGCGTACAAACAATGGAACAAAGAACCATGTCTCAACAAAAAAATATTTTAAAAAATGACACGATTGTTGTTGAAAACAGCGATTCAAACACGGATAACATTGTTAACCGAAGTTTTATAAATACTTGGAAAGAATTGGGGGGAGGAAATCTTACATTTTACCCGTCTTCCAAAACACACCCCATGACTTTTCTAAATAAATTAAACAAACTGTTTAAAGAGGCCGGAGTTCCGGAAAATTTCAAAATAGGTCTTGCGATTTCCTGCCTCAGGGGCGTGGCTGAAAATTGGGCCTCAGTAAAAGAGGATACATTTAAAGTATTTAAAGATTTTCAAATTGCATTTAAAAATCGTTTTTGGAACGAAGAACAAGAACGCGATTTATTTTTAAAACTTACATACGGTAAATACGACTTTGGAAATAGGGCAGAATATTTTCTAAATTTAGTCAACGAGGCGAATTTTCTTTCAGAAAAAATACCGACAACAAAATTAATTTCAATGCTTGTTAAACACTTTCCAACAGATATTCAAAGGGGAATTTTAACACGTGGGCTAGATACTTTTGATGATGTCGAGAGCTACTTACAAAATATCGACGAAACGTACCAAGCTGAGCCATCTCAAGCGTCTAGAAATAATCCGCGCAGAAATTACAACTCTTTCAGAGAATATCCTGCAGTGCGTTTTCAAAACAATCCGAATGTGTCAAACAATTCGAATCCAGCGGCACTGAATCAAATTACTGCGTTTAATAAAGATGGGGAAGATTTACTTACAGAGTCGGAAGACGAGGTAGACGAAACAGATAAAGTTTCACCCGGTATTATTGTTGAGGTAGGTACGCGAAAAATTAAAGTTCTAATAGACAGTGGGTCAGATGTATGCGCATTCTCGCAAAAATGTTATGAACTTTTAAATGACGATAAAAATTTGGATATTCCAATTCTCCCAGTAACAAATCTTTTAATTTCTGTGGCTGTGGGGGGTAGAATTAAACAAGTTAAAAATCAAGTCTTGCTTCCTGTTAAAATTGCCGAAAAAACCATGGACACAATATGTCTGGTAATTACCAATTTAAATTGCGACATTATTTTAGGGGCAAATTGGCTTTTTAAATACCAAGCGGTAGTAGATTTCAAAAAATCATTATTATTTTTGCAAGACGAAAATAAAATGCCGCTAATCATTCCTATAACATGGAAACCTAATAATTTAAATATTCAAATAAATTTCATAAAAAATGTTAACAAAGAAATTCCTTTTGAAACCTCGACTGAGACAACTATGTATCAACATCAATATTCTGATAGGGATTTAGAGAGATCAGTTGAATATGCCGAAACCAACCAAATTAACAAACAAAAGCTGCGGCAAGTGTTAGATTCACATAGACAGATTTTTTCGGAATTCCCAGGCCTAATTCAAGGTTACTGGCATGATATTGAACTAAATGAAAACGAAAAGAAAGCTTGCAAAATTAATTCATATCCTATACCATTTGTGTATCGACAAATTGTACATTCGCAAATTGCGGAAATGTTAAATTGGGGGGTCGTTAAAAAGGAAAAAACTAATCATATATTTCCCTTAGTATGTGTTAAGAAAAAAGATAAATCAATTAGGGTATGTTTAGATGCCAGAGCTTTAAACTCTAAAATGAAAAAAGACTATGTAAATCCGCCAGATACAAATGACGTTTTTCTCATTTTTAAAAAGGGTCAGGTGTTTAGTAGTATTGATTTAACGGCCGCATATTGGCAGGTACAGATTAATCCAGCACACACGAAATATATTGGTTTTATATACGAGGGGGAGTCATATACTTTCGCTAGACTTCCGTTTGGGTTATCAACTTCTATGGCTTCATTAATTAGATGTATGAAGCAGGTCTTAGGTGAACTTGATTTTGTTATTGTATACGTGGATGATCTTCTGATATATTCAGAAAATTCAGATGACCATTTAAATCATTTAAATATAGTCTTAGAAAAACTAAAATTAGCGGGTTTGACGGTCAAACTTAGAAAATGTCAGTTCTTTAAACACGAAATTGATTTTTTGGGTCACGTGATAACGTCAGAGGGAGTAAAAATTAATCAAGAAAGAATACACGCTATACAGGAATTTCCAACGCCTAAAAATATAAAGGGACTAAGGGAATTTCTTGGGCTAGTCAACTATGATAGTAGATTTTGCAAAAATTACGCCACCTATACTGTACTTACTAAGAAAAAATCAAATTTGGAAATGGACAGATGTCGAGCAAATGGCATTCAACGCCATAAAGAAAATGTACATAGAGTCAAGTTTATTAGCGCATCCAACATCGAACTTACCTTTTTATTTAGAGTGTGATAGCTCGGGCTTTCCTATAGGGGGGGTGCTTTATCAAATTGATAGCGATCTTTCTGAAAGAAGGGTTATTGCTTTTATGAGCAAGGTACTTAAGGGCAGTCAAATTAATTACACTATAACAGAAAAGGAATTATGGGCCTTAGTTTGCTGTTTGAAGCAGTGGCGTAACTTAATATTGGGACGACCGTTAATTGTTATTTCAGATCACAAATCACTCTCTTTCATATTAAGCTGCAAACTCAGATCTGCTAGGTCGTCACGATGGACAATGTATATACAGGAGTTTGATTTCGAAATTAGGCATTGCAGGGGCATAGAAAACACTGTAGCCGATACGCTCTCTAGGTTCCCAGCAAAATCTTTGTTCTGCTATCCAGAGCGTTCGGAAAATGTGAATATATTTTTATTTAAATTAACGGATGATTTCAATAAATTGAAAAACAATTTTAAAATGCTCAGAGCGGACCAAATGGATGAAAAATGGATCAAAGTAAAAATCGAGTTTTTAGAAAGCATTGAGAGCGAAGTCCGTGTACTCAATAAAAATGAGTTGAAAATGTATGATTGGTTTATAGTTCATGAGGGAATCTTATTCAAAAGGGGAAACGGAAATTGTCCGGGGTTTAAATTATGCGTTCCCGCTAAACAGTGCAGGGATATTATATTAACTCACCATGCGACAATTGGTCATTTTGGGAAGACTAAAACATACTTTTATATGCGCGAATCATTTTATTGGCCAAAGATGGCTAAACAAGTTAGGAAAATAGTAGCTGCTTGCGATCTATGCCAAAAGAGCAAAACCGCTCCAATGAGCAGGGGAATGATGAACAGTGTTATAACGAAAAAGCCAGGGGAGCTTGTCTGTTTAGATTTAGTAGGACCTTTACCGGAAGGCAGAGGCGGCGTAACTTTTGTGTTAGTAATAGTTGACGCGTTTTCAAAATTCATAAAGCTGTATGCTTTAAAAAAGGCTACTAGCAGAGCCATTTTAAATAGAATATTTAAAGATTATGTACCTCAGGTTCAAAAACCGTACTGCATTTTATCGGACAATGGGTCACAATTCACTAGTAGGAGCTGGAAGGAAAAGCTTAACGAGGCGAATATTAAAGTTAAACTGATTTCTGTGTATTTTCCAGCCGGTAATATAACAGAAAGATATAATAAAGAGGTAGTTAGGATGCTTAGATCTTTCTGCCACGAAAGGCATACTCAGTGGCCAAATATGCTAAATAGTATTGAAGATTGTTTAAACAATGTTGTAAATTTAAGTACAGGTTTTTCTCCTATGTTTTTACAAAAAGGTATAAAAACTAAGGCACCTATACATAAATTAATAAAATTTCCTGAAGAAGCAGAAGTAATAATACCGCGCGAAGTAGTTTTGGAAGTAGCTCTCGATAACATGCGCACAAGGGCTGAAAAAAGAGCCGACAAAGCAAATAAAAATATTAAACCTATAAATTTAGACATCGGGGATGCTGTCCTCATTAGGACTCATTGAAGTTTTTATCAGAACAGTAGAAAATCACACGACCTTTGGCTATTTTGTCTAATGTTTTGCTGTTACAGGCATATTAGAATATCTAAAAAAAATTTTTTTTTTATGTTGTTAAAATTAGTTATTTAGTTTTGTTTGTTATTCTTGCTTGTTAGATGTAACTTAAATCGCTCACTTTTCGTTCGAATTTAAGTTGGGGGGTTATGTGGTGGTACCGCTACAACTAATAAGTGATATAGTACCGCGCGGACTAATAGCTGAGATAGTGCGGAGTGCAGGTGTTCGGGAAAGAAGAAGACAATCGGCGACACGTGCAAAGGTCATAAAGGACGTTGCGAGTTGCGAGATCAGTCAGGTTTCGACCGGTGGCCGAACCATATCGATAATTAAAAAAGGGTTGTTAGCCGACGTTTCTGTTGCCGGCTAACATTATTGTAATTTTGTTGCATTTTATTGCCTGATCGGCATTGTATTTTGATGAATATATTAGCGTTGCTCGAATAGTGTTATTATATCCCTAAACTGAACCCCGTCTGAGCTAGCCATCGCACACCTGATGATGATAGAAAAAATAGAATAACAAAATAAACGTTAATCCTAAAACAATTTATGTATAGCAATATAAATCCGAGAATGAATATGAATTCTGAATACCCATATCTGTAAAAGTTGCAGTCCTTATGTCCTCTCGCGACGACTCAGTAAAACCACGAAATAATTCCGAGGTGCCATCTCGCCTCCCTTCAGGCACTGAGAAGCGGCTGGACGTAAGACTGGTTGCATACACTACATGAGAATCATTCTGCTACAAAATTATGTTGTTGAATTAATAATAAATGAAGAAGAAGAAATTATAAGAGATGTTTTTTGTAACACATGTCCAGCTGCTGCTATATTATCAATATATTTTTTTTCGAGCTGTTCTACATAAGAATCACATCAGAAATTCATTATTTAACATAGTTTTATCTGAAAGTTTACGTTTTTAGGAGGTTGCAAACATGCCTTAGCTTTTTTAATATGGATCCACAGAAGAAGTGAAAAACCATCACCAACAGACGTAACCAATTACTGGCAGCAACCAATTTTATCAAAAATTGGAACATCCGTTAAATTTATGAATGTTCACAAATTTCCATCTGATAAATTCCATAAAATAACTGAAAAACAAAATAATGGTGAATTTTTCAATAATAATATGTCACAAGGCAAAAAAATTGATTGTCAGCTAACCAGATATGAAAGCTGAAATAATATAAAATATGAATTTTTAAGTATTCATAAATTAATCCATAAATTTAAACTAGATGGAAACACAGAGTTTGATCAATTCTTAGAATTTGCAAAGAAACATCTGGAAAGAACAAGTACAGATGCTGAAATTGACACGAGAATCACCACTATGGTTTGAATTACGGTATGGACGGATAACAGCTTCTAAAGCATATGAAGTTTCTAGGTGTAGAATCACTGATGGTACTCTAATGTTATCAATTACTGGAGCTCATAAAATTAAACCAACGAAAGCTATAAGAAGAGAAATACTGTTAGAAAAGCGTGTTTTAAAAGCTGCGAAAGAAAAGTTATCTGTAAATTTCAGTGTATATTTGGTGCAACGCCAGATGCAATAAGTAATGATTATGTTGTTGAAGTTAAACGTCCATTAACAAACAAAAATTTTCAAAGATATATTAGAAATGGCAATATAACTCTAAAATATAAAGGACTTATTATAGTTGGAAAGCTAGATTTTGAATTAACTAATGAAATAATTCTTCTGTGGATTATGTATGATGAAACATTTATAAATGATGTAATTAGTAAATGTACAATATTTTATAAGATAATATTTTCAATAAATTATTGCTAGCTGCTTGAATGTGTTGTTTTAATTATGTCTTAATTTGTTTTGTATTAAATTAAACAACATTTAATCATTATACTTTGTGCAGAATATGACAAACAATTTAGTATCTTGTATTTTAATTTGGGCATGTTTCAAAAAACTTCCTATGATTTAAAAAAAAAACTTTTTTTAAGAGTGAATTCTAATTTTGAAAAGTTTATTTTAGTCTGGATACCAACATCTTATTTCTGAGAAATTAATCAAGTTTACATATCGATACCTTTTTGCCACACTATCGTAAGTGTCATTTGAACAAATGTCACTTACTTTAGTCTGTCAAAAAGGTATCGAATTATGCAAACATATACAGGGTGTTTAGCAAATAATAAAATAAACATTTTTTGCTTAATAAACAATATCTTTGTTTTTGTGAAGTTTAAAAAAAAACAATTTTTAATCAATGTGTTACAAACGATTTAAACAGTTTGTTGATATTTTTATGAGGTATCTTTTCGACCTATTATAGTTTGTTACCAAAATTTCCATAGGACAAGTCTATTATCATAATAAAAGCTGTTCGGATATTTGTTTATTTTGATATATTTGTATCACTTCTAAAAGTTTGTGGGTATGTTTATGGGAGATCCTGTATGTACATTTGGAGAAAAAAAATTCAAAATTATTATTGAATATTTAAAAAAATTATTAAAAAAAAACTATGACCTAATTAAAGGTGATTGTAAATTTGACAAAGCAGAGGGAATTGTTATAATTACATCTTTAAAAAAAATTAAATTGTGGTCAATGATAGAATGAGGTTTTAAAAAAGCAACTTCTTCTTATCTACCAATTACTCTTTCAACATGAATTCTCAAGCTAGAAATCCTCTTAGTCTCCACTACTTCATTTTTTGTGGGTTTTGTAGTGCTGCTTTTACACTTGTTGATCTCACAAGAATACAACTTTTTTTTGTAATATAACTGCAATCTCTTTAAAACCACGATCTGCCCACATAATTATTTGGTAAAACATTTAAATAATTACTTTGCTGAGTAAGCAATGGGTCACTTATTCTTCCCCCATAACCACTAGAAATGAAATTAATAAATTCAACGGATGTACAGGAAATTAAATATTTAATTGTATTACATTTTTTATATTGTGACCATGTTAGTGCCTGATGAATAGGGTTAGTAGGTTTTTCAATTTGAATTTCTAAACAATCTATTATAGATTGCTCTAAAAAGAATGGGTAGATTTTTTTAATTGCATTTTGCTCCGGCCAAAAAATTAATTTACTAAAATAATAATCTATTTTATAAATATTATTTCTTAATGTTTTAGATACACCTCCAATTGAGAATAAAAATTTGTCAGCTAATCTAGCAAATTTAATAATTTAATTTAACCTTCATTAGGCACAATAAAACATGTTTTATTTCATCTTGCTGTTTTTGCAGAGTATCAATTAACGTTGGTTACCAAATTTTTGGAACACCTTTATACCGTTTGGGGTATTTCTGTATCAGATTCAAAACTTGCTTGAACTGATCACTTTTCACAGTCTTTTTTGTGTCACTTTGTGGGATAAAATCACTACTAGAGAGTATTACTTGAACTTCTTCAGGACCAAAAGTCTCCTTGAACTTTATTTTCTTCTTTAATGGTGACGTTGCGATGCTTCTTTTGTAAATTAAACTAGACGTG
The DNA here is from genome assembly GCA_927349885.1 of Psylliodes chrysocephalus. Taxonomy (NCBI): domain Eukaryota; kingdom Metazoa; phylum Arthropoda; class Insecta; order Coleoptera; family Chrysomelidae; genus Psylliodes; species Psylliodes chrysocephalus. Next base: position 53,579,756 of record OV651820.1, read on the forward strand.
TCAACTTTAACATTTGCTTGAAGCAACTTCAAATCATAAGACACTGCAACACGTTTCATTTCGATGTTGGTTTGCTGTTAAACAGACTTACTTTTAACAGAATTCTGTTATTTATATCTTAAATATTAAAATATATTTTACATACGTCAGTCAAAGTGGTCCTCGCAGCAATAGTAATTTGTTGAAGCTTTAAATGTCCTTCTAACTGCTTCGAACCAAGTTTTTCGTCGCTCAGTCGTTTTCGGCACTGTTACGAACTTCTTATTAGGAATTGTTTTTGACGTATTAGTGCAATAAGGCACAAAACAAAGTTTAATCACTGAACTCATGATTTTTAAAATGAATATTTTCTCAAAAAAAAAGCAAAACTATGACTATAATAAAACAAAGATCAAACTCGACCACAATAACAAAAACCAAATACGAAAGTGACAACAACAGTTGACAAATGACACGACACTTGGTAACAGATCTAAAATTTTGGGTATTTAAATGGGATTTAAATGGCACTTACCAACCCAGTGACGTATATGCATTAAAAGTGGCATAATTGCAGTAGTATTTTGTTTACCTTTTGCTTTGTTAAATGAAAAGAAAAAAATTAAAATCTTATAATTTTGGATATACCAGTCATTACTACTTCGTATTAAACAAAAAAATTATAGGTCAAAATTTGGAGTTGAATACCTAATTGTCATAATAATAACCGAAATTTAATATCTTCTACAATTTAATTTTTACATTTAAATTACTTATTTTATTGTAAACTACTTGTCTCACATCATATGTCATTTGTCAAAATCGTAAATTCCACCAATTTCTCTCAGTACCACTTAGCGCTGCGTGCGAACAGCTTAAAACTTAATTAGTGCACTCAACACCCGCGGTATTTACATCCAAACATAAAAAGAAATCTTAAAGGTCTAGGTACTATATTTAAAAGTATTTCTGAAAACCTAGATGCAGAAGACCACAAAAGATATGGCGACGATAAAGTCAAATATAGCAAAAGCGCTAAATAAACAAATATCCCTAACTACTAAAATAATCAATGATTAAAATATGAAAGACATATTTTGGCAATAAGTTTTGCAGCTCGCTAGCTTTAACTAATAATATTACTTTTATATTTTACTATAAATTTGTTCCATAAAAGTCTCCTTCGTCAAACTCTTTTATATCCACAGAGGCGCTGTTTTTAATTTTTTAGTCTATTAGAGTAGTGTGGGATCTTTTAAATGTTAATAATAATACTCTTCGTAATAATTGTATCCCATCAATAAATAAAAATGTACTTATAAAAGTATAATTTCGTATAATAACATTCGATGTCATGACATGTATATAAATTATCAAAAAAAACCAAAAGTCATAATTATAAATAAACAATTCTTGTTTCCCTCCCAATGAGTTCAACCTTTTGTCTTGCTAGAACTGCCACGAAAGGTGGTCTAAATGATGACAACAATTTAATTCGTATGACGTAATAAAAATGATAAAGATCATGTCGCTACAAGTAGTTAAAGTTATATGAAGTTAAAGCTATTTAGAAAAAACAAACTACTCATTTCGGTATATGAAAGTCATCAATATCATCCAAAAATTCATATATAAAAGAAATAAACATAAACTTTATTCAATGAAAAAACTCAAAAGAACACAAAAGAAACAAACATAAAATATAAATTAAAACCTAACAAATATAATAATTTTCACGTTTCCAAATTCTCTTCATCTTCTTCCCTGTCTTCACCTATCATTCATCATATTTCCCCGCCATTTAAAAAAATTATGTTGTTCTATCATTTAAATGAGGACACATTTTGTAAAAACTGTACCTTGCAAGATTTCCAAGTACATGAGCTTCCTTTCTGCCATTTGATAGGGTTACAGCTTTGGTATGTCTCCATGAAGATTCTATACTGTTCGTATGTGCCCCCGACTCTACATCTTTGAAGTTTACGGAATGGTTAACAATCGAATGGTTATAACCGCGATCAGTAAGACAGTTGTAAGATTTCCAACAGTCTGATATGATAATCTATAATCTGCTTTCATGCTGATAAGTATTAACATGTTAACCCATATAATTTATTTCTGAAACAACATTAACAATTTAAGACTTGTAAAAATAACTTCCAGTTTCAACAGCCTCGAAATCACAAGGTGCAATTCCATTTCCACTTCTTTTATACCATTCCGTCGTTCCAACTTGGTTCAGAGCCCCCTTATCTATTGAAGTCACTATTTCATCTTTAAGTTTCTTGAGGGAGAATTGTAGCTGTGTAGGGTCGCTTGAAAATGAACTGGAGGCTTTCCCCGTTTTAAGATATACCTTGAATGTTTCAGAATAGTGTCTTTTCCTCCTCCCTGCAAACGAGGGTCTTCCGATAGCCATTGGATCTATATTCCCCAAACATTTGGTTAGAAGAGAACTTGCCATTTTGGAATAGAACTTGAATTTAATAGGGGTAAAGATAATATTTTAATTTTATTTTGATTTTATTTCGATTTTATTTTGATTTTATTTTGATTTTATTTTAATTTTATTTTGATTTTATTTTGATTTTTTATCTATATGGAATTATGCAGAATTGATCGTAGATGAAGAACTTTGATAATTATCTGTATTTTGTTATATTGAGAAAATAAATGCTTAAATAAACAAACTCTTCAAAAGCATTATAGAAAAGATTGAACAAATATTCGATATTCAATATCTTGAAGAAATAACTAACAAACTACCCTACTATACCTACTAAAATTGGAACTGTTATCAAAATTTTAGAAAAAAATCAATAAGTATAATTTAATTAAGGCTATCACTTAGCCATTGATAAAAATTACTAAAATCTAATTATAACTATATTTACAATTGTCCAATTCTTTAAAGTAACAAATTGTTAAGAATACCTTTTATTCTTTTAAAAAATACTAGTCAACGCTTGCACAAAATAAAATGTTTTGTATATGCCGTACTCACGATCTCGTTATCACTACTGTCTTCTTTTTCTTGGGCTTCTGGTCTTACATCATTCGCCTACCACCTTTCTATGTACTCTCCATTTTCTTGTACATGTTTATAGTTTTTATAATCCTTTACAAAATATCTTCAAAGTTTGCTTATTTAATTGATTCTATATCCCTTTAATTTTACAATCCTATTTTTTCTTTAAAATTACTGACATTTACTAAATTTTCCAAATTGACAACCCTTTTTTTATCAAATCAGTCTCCCATCTTTCAAAGCTTGATTCAAAATGAAATTGCTTTACAGGGTGTTCTGCATAATTCCAATACATTCCATAATGTTTAAAATATACTTTGGTAATTTCAAATGAAAAATTATACCACAACACTATATAAGTTTGTGTGACATCTGATTAGAGTAAAGGTGGGATTAAGTCTGCAAGGTCTACTTTTTTGTTGTATTGTATTGTTATTATAGAAAAACTTATTGTTTAGGTTTTAAAAAGTAAAATGTAAGTAACAGATAGTTTGATAAAATAGCATATTTTATTTATATCAATAAATTCATTCAGCTGCGTTCCTGATTTGTGAGTAGCACGTAAACATTTTCTTTTAATCATACCATTGACTCCAGCTAAAGCTAAAATCGAAATAATTAATAATTCCAGTGACAAAACACAATTATTACCATCTGGATAAACTGTTAAAAAGCCTGTATTATAATCAACAAAAATTCTACAATTTCGAATTTTTGCTGTTAGCCGTTTTCTCATGAATCTTTGTAACGCCACTGATTCATTTTTCAAACCATATTTTATAGAGTCTGTGGTAAAAATGCTTGAGTACAAATTTTTTTTACCAAGTTGTGGCAATTCATTATAGCCCTTTTTTTACATACCTTTCCAAATAGTGAGGCAGTAAGTTTATCTTTCCTTTCACTTCTATATCTTGGATTTGTTCATTATCCCATTGTAAAGTATTCTATGACAACGACTTCTGTTGCTGTTACCTGAAATGAATTAAAATACGTCTAATTTAAAACTTTATTTATTGCAATTATTACACTTTTATTGTATTTTAATTACATGTATTAAAAGGCAAAAGTAGAATTTGCGTTTTTCGATTTGGACGAAATCTTGCAACAAGCAAGGGTATGTTAATATGCGTCTTTGCAGTCTATAATATTTAACAAATTAAAAAAAAATTATTTTGATTTTTTAGATTTTTTTAAATTTTGGTAATTTTTTGAAAATTTTGATAAGAATGGATTTTATATCGTAATTTTTTTTTCTTCGTAAAATTAACTTTCTTTTAAATGAAAAAATGTTAAAATTAATATTATTAAATTATTTATTAGGAATAAATTAAATTTTTTATAATTTAAAATTTTAAACAGTTTTACGTATAGTTTTTTATTTGTTTTTTTTTATAATTTTTATATCTGTTTTACTTAATCCTAATTTGATAAGAGTTTTTTGGGGTTTGCACTTCAATTTCAGAATTCTTCTCCGAATCATGGCTAGTGTTAAATGTCCTAGACCGGGCGTCAACGAAGCCTCTTTCCACGTTTCGTTGTTCTTTAATTTGTTCCTGTGCTTCAGGGCAAACCGTAGAATGAGGCTTTCCTCTTCTGTATACACGTGTCCAGAATCTGCATAAAATGAAAAAAAAAAAAAAGGAAATTATAAGAAAGTTCTTATTATAATTTAAGTAATTTTGTATTATAAACGATTTTATTTAGTTCTGTATATTAATGCGAAAGTTTGGATGTTGGATGTATGAATCACGACAATGGATCAACGGTTCTGGATGAAATTTTGCACAGAGATGGATTATAGTTTATCTTGGTAAAATGTACTGTTTTCGTGGGATAATAAATTTGTTTTATTTTTGTTTTTTATAGAGTATAGAGTTTATGACTTTTGTAACCTTATTTTTTTATTACTGTGAAGTAAAACTCTCTTTATTTTAAAAATTGTAGCTTATGTATTTACAATAAGCTCTTCAATTATAATAAAACTAAAAATATTTATTGTAAATAAAGATTACCTTGGGTCGAGGTTGATGGTCTTGGATTGTCTGTAATGAATAATATGCTTAAGTGATGGAAAAATAATGTAATATAAATTATCCTGATCCGAAGAAGATGTCGACAATAATTGTACTGCTGCCCTTAATTCTGCCACCGCTGACGACTCTGCCTCTCATGAGTCCGCGTCCAATGTAACAGTTGAGTCGGATGACTCCGATGAGCCTAGTGTCGCTGAAAGAATTTTTTGTGTAGTGGTAATAATAATATTAATAAAAGTAGTAATAATTATAATAGTAAATACCTTGAAGCCAGACTCGACCTCGTTTTAATGCAAATCGAGGCGATGGCGACGGCGGCGGCAGCGGTGAATCCTGATAGGCTAAAACAATAATTAATTATAAAAATTGTTGTAAATATATTTTTTTAATAAAATTACCTTGATATCGCGGGGAACTTGTTCTAAGTCGTGGTTGTCATTGTCGTCGTCACCGGAGTCGTTGTCATTGTCAGTGTCGTCGTCGTCGTCGGTTTCCTCGTCATGCTGTCTTATAAACTTTACCCGGTACCAGATTTTTATGTTGCGTAAATGTTTCGTTATTAAGTAGGCCGGGAAGTAGTCAATTTTTGTGTAAACGTACCTTTTAAGATATAAAAGGCTAAAATTTTCATGGTCTTTGACTCCAGACAGAAACATCTGCAACCCAGAATGAGTTGGACTGGAAAGTACAGCCCTGTCATTCTCCAGTCACGCTCACGAAAATTTCGTTTTCTGTATCTTAAGAGATATGTTATGTCTTTTTCCTAAGTCGTGCGTATCTGGTCTGGTCCATGTTTTCGTACGTGGTCCGTATTGTAGTAAGCACATACGAGCTACTGCTTTTAAATAGACTAAAGTTGCTTGTCGTTGTATGTCGTATTTGTTGCAACATTGTAGGAACATTCTTTGAACCAACCCAACGGTATTGGTTGTCTGAAAAAAGGAGTTTGTCGAATTTGATGATGTCCGCCTTAATATTGTCGTGTATGTCAGTATTTGTTGGTCATTATTATCGTCGCTGCTGCTCAATGGTCTTCCCCCTAATAATTTTGACAAACGATGGTAATCTAAATTTCTAGTAACCCCTTCCAAAAAGTATTTAATTTTATTTTCCGCGTCGTAGATTTCGATAACGGCTCCAATTAAATGGGTTTCTTCCTATAGAACCAACTGATTTTGGAAGTGTTCGATATAACTTTCTTTAGTTAATCATATATGATCCGCCTAATTTAATTGAAACGTACCGAAGCACGAATTATCTCTAAAAATATTGAATAAATGTACCCGCTCCCCGTGACGATTATTTAGAACATTTAATCCGTCTTCTAAATCGCCGTAATTTCTAACAATTTCTAATCATATTGAGAGTTTGTTTTTAATTAATTTTGAAAAATGCCAAATATTTGGAATGTAATATTCGTTGAATCCCACCTTACGTTTTATATAATTACTCCAATATTTGTATATATTTTTCGGCCTGCCCGAATGGCAATTGGGCCGTCACATGTGTCAGAATCATTGAGTTATAGCAACGGTAATATTGTATTTCTTTAGCATATTTAAAAATAGTTTTGCGCGTTTGTAATGGTAGAGTGTCATGTCCCACGACGCAGAAGAAGAAAACGATGGGCTCCAGGAGCCCGCCCTCTTACCGTTAGGCATCGGGCTATTGATACCCGCTATCTAGCCGAAACCGCGACCAAGGGAACCCTTCCCATCTCCGCACTCCTAAAAATTAGCGGGGGCCGAATCTTTTTTTTTTATTTCTTTATTTTATTAGTATACAAACAAGATTATTTATTTACATTCAGTCATAAAGTATTAGTAAGTATGTATGATTAAACTTATAGTTAGAGAATCCCGAAAAGCAAAACAAAAATAATAGGTAACAAAATAAATTAGTCATACAATTAGGTAGAACCCTGAAATAAGGCGTAAATGAAAAACATATATTGTTAGCACTAGTATAGAGCCCAAAATAAGGAATAAAATTATAAAAGCATAGGTTATATAGGACCTATTTACATAGCCGTGAAAAATATAACTAAAGATTCAAAATAATATGAGAAAAAATTAAATAGAAATTCAAATAGAGTAATAGATAAAAAAAAATAAAATAAGTAAGGTAATAGTGAAGTTATACCTACATAGTATTGAGTTGTGAGGATCACGCAGGATACTGGGTTAGTGGAGAGCCTGTCGGTCGGGACAATGTCCCTTTTAATTTATTAGTCCCCCGGGTCGTCGTCGTCCAGTAGTTTGTCCGCCCATTCGTTTACCCAGCTAGCCAGATCTTTGTCGGTGAGGTCCATGTCTTGTGGTAAGTAGTCGAGTCCTTTTGTGTCGAGTCTATGTCTAAGTGTGGATCTGGCTGCTTGTCTTTGGTCACTAGTGCAAGTGTGTATGATGTGGTCAGTGTCTTCCGTAACGTCGTCAATGTCGCAGGTACCGTCTGTATCTTGCAAATGGAATCTGTGGAGGTAGGCGTTCATATTGCCGTGTCCTGTTAATATTTGTATAGCTTTCCTATTTAGGTTGAGATGTTTGTGTCGGGCCGTTTTAATGTATTTGTATGTTGTTCGTCCTGTTTGTCCGTTGTCCCATGTGTCTTACCATATGTTCATCGTTTTGTCATGTCTCTTTCGTCTTATTAATGTTTTGTCGTTGTAGTGTATGTTGTCAGTCGGGTGATCGTGAACCTCGTTAGCCAGCTTGTGGGCTCTTTTAATGCCTGTTGTGTTGCGGTTTGTATGCGCGAATGTAATTTTTGTATTGTGGTTTGTGGCTATTGTTACTTTAAAAGGGGGATTTTAACCTTTTTGGTTAAATTATCTCCCGGTTCCAGGGTTTTCTGTGAAGTGGTTCGGGCACTTAAATTTATATTTTTAATTAAACAAGAGGGTTGTCTCTCTACAGTATTTTATTATCTGCAGTAAATGGATGGAGTTTGTTGTTAATAAGATATTTACAATGGGATGAAGCTATGTTACAATTATTGTTAGAGAATAATATATTATTTACAATAAAGTCAAGCCCCGGTCTTCTGTGTGGTATGCATACTATACGTGAAGATTCACAACTAATCTTTTGGGCCATACAAAGTAAGTAAACCTATATTATATTTAAAAAGCCAGTTATTAATTTAGATAGTAAATCTATAAGTTTTATATGGATTTTATATATTTTGTAGGTTATTGAAGACTACCTCCTATTTAATAAAAAGAACAATCCTAGTTTTCTCTAAGCATTATGGACTATGGTTATGAGTACGAAAAATATGTGAAAATAAATAATAAAGTGGTATATCTTGTATTGTTACTACTTAGCTGCGTTCCAGTAGACTTCGGAGACACAGGATTTCCTCAAAAGTGCATTCACTGCTTCTTAGCCTAGTGATGTCAGCCTCTGTTGGATGTACGTAACCTGTACCTACTCAGGGATATTCGTGAGGGTTTTGGTACTTTCTCTGTGCCGGTTCGTCTACGTGATCAAGTACGAATCTTGGATATAATTATTGTTCCTTCCGTTCCACACAAGTTAATCCTGGGAATCGACTTTTGGACTCAAATGGATATTGTTCCTGACTTATTTAACGGTGAATGGCATTTTAGGAGTAGCGAAGAGGTCAACAGTCTTCATACATCAGGAATTCAGGATATTGACTCTCTTAATGATGAACAACGTACTCTTCTTCAGTCTGTTATAGATGAAGCCTTTGAAGCTATGGGAGATAAGGTAATTGGTCATACCACTGTAGTGGAGCACGTAATTCATACCGATTCACCACCTATAAAACAACGATACCTTTATCTCCTGCTCTCCAAAAAGTAGTTAATACCGAATTGGATGATATGCTGAAAAAGGGAATTGTGGAACCATCGAATTCTCCATGGTCTTCACCTATAGTCATGGTTAAGCAAAAGGAAAAGTGGAGATTTTGTATCAACTATAAGCGATTGAACGCAGTAAGTAAACCTGATGCTTACCCAATACCTTACGTGAGTGCTATACTGGATAAGCTACGAGATGCAAAATATTTGTCTACCATCGATATAAAGAGTGCTTACCATCAAATTTCCGTGGCAAAGGAGTCTAGGCCTTTGACGGCATTTACAGTTCCAAATAGGGGACTATTTCATTTGACCCGAATGCCATTTGGTTTACATTCGGCTCCAGCGACTTGGCAGCGAACAATCGATTCCATATTAGGTCCAGAATTAGACAATCACACCTTTGTTTATCTAGATGATATTATCATCTGCACCTCATCCTTTGAGGAACATTTAAAAGTATTACGTATTGTGCTCAAACGCCTACTTGATGCAGGTCTTACCCTTAATAAGGAAAAATCTTTATTCTGTCGTCAGGAATTAAAATATCTTGGCTACGTAATTAATAAGTCAGGTCTTCTTGTTGATCCTGAGAAAGTGGATGCCATTTTGAAGATTCCTACTCCTCGTACTGTAGCCGAAGTTCGAAGAATCGTAGGAATGGCTTCATGGTATCGGAGATTTATACCATCCTTCTCCATTCTGGTGTCTCCACTGACTTGGTTGACGCAGAAAAATGTAGCATTTATGTGGGATTCCTCTTGTGAAGAAGCCCTGGGAAAAATAAAGGAGCGTCTGGTTTCAGCACCGATACTTTCTTGCCCGGATTTTAATCTTCCCTTTGTAGTTGAGACAGATGCAAGTAACTATGGTCTTGGAGCCATACTCTTCCAACGACATCCTGATGGAGATCACGTAATCGCCTATCTCAGCCGCTCTCTCACCAAAAATGAGAGGAAATTTTCGACAACTGAAAAGGAATGCCTGGCAGTTGTTTTTGCTGTTGAAAAACTAAGGCCATACTTAGAGGGTAGCAAATTTGTCGTAATCACAGACCACTACAGCCTAAAATGGCTGTTTAGCATAAAGGATCCGATTGGCCGAATAGCAAGATGGGGCTTAAGGCTTCAGGCGTACGATTTTGAAATAGTGCATAGAAAAGGTAAGGAACACCTTGTTCCAGACGCACTTTCACGAGCAGTACCATGCGTTGATTCCATAGTTCCTTCTTTTAATGTTTCTCAGAAATCTCCAGATAAGTGGTACACTAAACTGTTGGATCAAGTCCAAACTTCTCCAAATAAATATCCACTATGGCTGGTAGAAGATGGCAAGCTCTATCGTAATTCAAAATCTAAATATCCCGATTTAAGTCTTTCTGAGTGGTTAGTAGTTGTTCCTCGAGATCAGAGATCTCAAATTATTAAGAGTCATCACGATCCTCCGACTTACGGTCACCTAGGTGTTTCGAAAACATTTAGCAGAATAAGCCAAAAATTTTATTGGCCAAAAATGCGCACAGATGTAGCTCGCTATATCCAAAAATGTACCGCATGTCAGCGCATTAAACCGGAACAAAAACTACCCATGGGCCAAATGCGCTCTGCTCAGCCAACGGCATCACGTCCGTGGGAATTGGTCAGTACGGACTTAGTGGGTCCTTTACCCCGCACTACTACTGGTTTTTCTTATATTTTAACAGTATTAGATTGTTTCAGTAAATACATTTTAGCATATCCATTAACGTCTGCTACGGCTTCAAATATAGTTAAAATACTCGAAAATGAAATTTTCCTTGTATACGGTGTACCAAGGAGAATAATTGCTGACAACGGTGTCCAATTTCGAAGTCATGCTTTCTCCGAATTAATGACGAAATATAAGGTCCACATCAAGTTTACTGCCTTGTATCACCCACAGGCAAATCCTGTTGAACGCGTACATCGTGTTATTAAGACCATGTTAACAGCATATGTATCCGAAGATCAAAGGCACTGGGACCAAGTTTTGTCTAAAGTAACTTGCGCTCTAAGGTGTTCTAAGCATGAAGTGACTGACGTCACTCCGAATTTAATTAATTTTGGTCGAGAAATTAATTTATCAGGCTCTGAGGATGGTGGTTTACAACAACTTCCTCCAAACGGTATATTGGATAAGCAGATGGCCCTCGAAAAACTATTTATAGATGTTAAGAAACGTCTAAAATCGGCTTATGAAAAGAGTAAGTCTACTTATAACCTAAGACGGCGTAATGAAACGTTCAAGATGGGTGATATGGTTTGGAGAAGGAATTACGTCCAGTCAGATGCCTCCAAATATTTTAGTGCGAAATTGGCGCAAAAATTTGTTGGTCCCCCTGGTCTTATGAATTGACCGGTGAAGATGGAAAATCAGCGGGCATTTGGAATGCTAAAGATATAAAATCTAAACCTCCCGATGTAGACATTGATGAAGACTCATAAGTCTTTTATTTAGGTTACCGATTAGATCTTTATATTTCGGGGCCTAGACATGTATATTGTATATATAAGTCATAAGTAGGTATTAGTTATAAATAAGTATTTTTTTTCTATACTGGTACGTTTTGGAATTTTTTTTTTGTTAAAAGTTTCATAGAAACTTTTTGCAGGAAGGGGTGGTGTTGTTACGGGTTAATTGTAAAAATTTAATTAATTTAAATTTGAATATCTTTTCTGGGCATAATTTAAAATAAATAGTAAAACTATTAACTTTATTCGGAATATTCTTCTAGTACAAAGTATAACAATTTATTTCAAATGTTCTACTCCCATCGTAATTCTTCTTAGTTCACTAATAGGATCTTTTCTATCTTCTTATAGTGACTTTCCTGAAATATAAAAATAAATATTAAACCCTGAATAAATTAATAACAATAACATAACCTTTAGAATTTCAAAGGTTCAAAGTTCAATGAGTCTTCTTTTCTTCTCATACATAAAAATTGTCAATTAGCAAACTAAAACTTCTCAGGTAAACCTACAACCAGATCTTTTCTATAGTCTTACCTCTAGACTAACAAGACCGGCTAAGGTCAATAACAAAAAAGGAACTTTTTTGGAAAGCTTTCTTTTTAGAACGCACATTTTGGTTCGTGAAGAACGTGCTCGCATTATTGCGGATTTTTACATAAATTTAGAATATATTAGTGAATATTTCAATATTTACGAAAACTAGTAAATATCACATCACTGTGGATATAATTTTCATAATTATTCTTAGATTTAGAATTTAAAAACTTCGACTTTATCGAAGCCACTTGGAGGCCTCACGCCACGCCAAGGTGAGTCTTATAGAAATAACTTCTTCAAAATATTCTATTTAAAATTTACTCTGGTTGTTAAAATGTAAAATATTATTTTAGGTCTCTTCTCTTTTCTTTTCTTAAGTTATCGTGTGATAACTTACCTTATCGTATCACATCAGATCTTGTTTTCCAATCGTTATTCACCCTCTTAATTCATCTTTGGACTCGAAGAAACCCTCACGAATATCCCTGAGTAGGTACAGGTTACGTACATCCAACAGAGGCTGACATCACTAGGCTAAGAAGCAGTGAATGCACTTTTGAGGAAATCCTGTGTCTCCGAAGTCTACTGGAACGCAGCTAAGTAGTAATAATACAAGATATACCACTTTATTATTTATTTTCACATATTTTTCGTACTCATAACCATAGTCCATAATGCTTAGAGAAAACTAGGATTGTTCTTTTTATTAAATAGGAGGTAGTCTTCAATAACCTACAAAATATATAAAATCCATATAAAACTTATAGATTTACTATCTAAATTAATAACTGGCTCTTTAAATATAATATAGGTTTACTTACTTTGTATGGCCCAAAAGATTAGTTGTGAATCTTCACGTATAGTATGCATACCACACAGAAGACCGGGGCTTGACTTTATTGTAAATAATATATTATTCTCTAACAATAATTGTAACATAACTTCATCCCATTGTAAATATCTTATTAACAACAAACTCCATCCATTTACTGCAGATAATAAAATACTGTAGAGAGACAACCCTCTTGTTTAATTAAAAATATAAATTTAAGTGCCCGAACCACTTCACAGAAAACCCTGGAACCGGGAGATAATTTAACCAAAAAGGTTAAAATCCCCCTTTTAAAGTAACACTATGTAGCTTAATTTTTGAATATTTGTTGCGATTTTTTGTCTTTTGTTTGTCTTTTTTAGGGTGTCTATCGTATTAGTTGAGTCTGTAAGTATATGTATGTTTTTTGTCCTGTATATTGTCACGAATTGCATTTAAAAATAATTAGATTTTTATTAAAGATAAAATAAAGTACTTTCCAAAAATATATTTCAACTCAAATTTTAATAAAGCCATTTCCAAAAATATAATTTTATTTCAATCTTTTTAATTTCCATTCAATTCCAATTTGTGTTTAATATTACATTTAAAGTTATTTAAAACAATAACAATCTTTTCGTCTAGTAATTAAAAACTTTATTTTATGTTGAAAATAAACAATGCACTCAATTCGGTTATGCTGATTCTACAATTTCAAAACAATGTTTGGGTCAGCTAGCCAAATTGACAAAACAAAAAATAACAACATTTTTGGCACAACCGAGGCTATAAGTTCTTCGGCTGTGACGAAAATCGGCAGTAGGTAATACTCTGCTGTATTACAGCAATAAAAATAAAAATAAAAAATAAAGTCGTGACATGCCAGCTTGCTGTTAAAATATGTGGTAAGGTTTTTTATAAATCTAATAAAAAATAAAATAAAAAAGGTATTTCTGAGAAAAGTAACTAGTTGGTTCTTTAAAGTCTTTGTAGTGTATATATTGTATATTTGGGGTGTATTATTATATTGGGGATTTCTGGACAGTTCAGGGGATTTTAGTTTATATTTATTAAAGATTTGTAGTTTTTTATGCAGTGACTTTTATTCCTTCCCAAGTAGCGTAAAGCCAAGCCAAGCGTAATAAATCATAAGAAAGGTTCTCCAGTGAGTATTTTCGGGTGGCGCAAAGATCTTCCTCAACTGGAAGATCGTTTGGGCGATCCGAAATACGCAGTGGCGTACCCCACGATTAATTGATTTGCCTAACAAACCACTTAACGTGACAATATGGCATTGTTGTCTGTTATATGTTTCAGTGCTTGTAGTATCCCTAGTAGTTCCAGTGTGTTGATGTCTTTGTCTGTGTCGACTTTTGTCTTGATGTCGGTGTATGTACAGGGTGACCCAGAGTAGATTTCCCTTTTCAAACAGTTATAAAAGACAAAGCTGTAAAATCAGAAACAATTTATTAGCAAAACATAAAAGCGTACAAATGCGGATTTATTTTTTAAAAATAATGTCCATATGACGGCCGTCTTGCTCATAGCACTCTTCCAAACAGCTGCGTAAGTGTTGAAATACACGTTGACATAAATACATTGGGATATTGTTGATTTCATCGCGAATCCGTTGTTTCAGCTGAGCGATGGTAGCAGGGGGATCATCGTAGACGCGGCCTTTCAAGTACCCCCACAAAAAAAAATCTAGAGGCGTGAGGTCAGGCGATCGTGGAGGCCATTCAATGTCGCCATTTAAGGAGATGAGACGCCCTGGGAATAATTCATTTACAGCATTTAGGGACACGTTTGCCGTATGTGCTGTCGCACCATCTTGTTGGAAAAAAGTCGTATCATCATAATCTGGAAATTTTTGAAGAGCTGCTGCAAAAAAAGTGCGTACCATTCCAGAGTAACGTGCACTGTTCACAGTTAGAGCATGACCGCGACCATCTTCAAAAAAATAGGGACCAATTATCCCATTTGCCGACATCGCACACCACACTGTCACTTTTTGGTATGAAGCTGTTTTGCATGCATTTCGTGTGGGTTATCAGGGGACCAATATCTGCAATTTTGTTTGTTGACGTAACCATCTAAGTGAAAATGAGCTTCATCACTAAAGATTATCTTCTCCAAGCCACCATCATTCCAAAAGAAATTCATCATTGTTTCACAGAACCTTTTTCTTCTGGGAAAGTCTGTGGGTTTTAGGTACTGTACAATCTGTATTTTGTACGGATGAAACTGCAAATCCTGCTTTAAAATGCGTTGCACGCTTGAACGAATTAACATAATATCTATATTTCCAAATACGAGGGGCGCTCAAAAAGTATTGGAATATTTGAACTAATTAAATATTGTAATTATTAAAAGGGAGTGACGATTACAACGTAACATTGAGACTCATGTGACCTGGCCTAATGTCAAGATTTCCCAGTGTATTCCCTAATCTGTAATCACCTAATCTTGCCTCCCCTTGTATCATATAGTGAAGAGGTGGGAGTCCTATTAGTGCTTCCATTGCAGCAGTGGGGGTTGTTTTCATTGCCCCTGTTATTCCAAGGCAGGCAAGTCTTTGTACCTTGCTTAGCCTCGTTATTGCTTTCCTTTGCTGTGTCTTTGGCCACCACACCAAAGCTGCGTATGTTATTATCGGTCTCACCACCATGTTATAAAGCCAATATACCATGTCTGGTTTTAACATCCATTTTTTTCCAAAGGATCGCCTTGCCATCATTAACGAGGTTTCCGCTCTCCTTGTGTTTTTTTCTAAATGCTGGTTCCAGGTAAGTCTCGAATCAATCATAACCCCGAGATATTTTACCTCCCCCTTAAGCTGGATGCTTGCACCTCTTAGGTTTAGAGGCCCTAGTTGGCAGTGGTTTTGCTAGATAGTGGGTAGGGACAGTGGGAATCTCGTTAATCCATTCATGCGCGTCACTAATGATGACGAGGCATTTGGCTAGTTACTGGGCTGCTTAAAATGCAACCGACTTTCCTACGGTCGGGGCGGTCCCCTGGGGTGGGCAAGGCTAGGATCATGGTGGCGGCGCCCAGCGTCGAACCTTACATTTGCCGTTACCCTTGTTCCTGTGCCTGTCACCATACTAGCTATCGCGCATGGTGCATAAATGAATCTTCAAGTCCCCTCACTAACCCAACCACAAACAACCGGAACCATCACCGATGAGGAAGGAAGTTAACGCCGAAATCGCTTCCACGCTGAAAGGACGAAGGAGGTGCAAAACCCCTCGCAATCGGCGCGGGCCTGGAAAACCCCGGCAATTTCGTCCATATCTGTGCATAAACAGCTTCGGCCGGCGCAAGCAACGCAAGACGCGAACCTAGGCCCGTCATAGAGTCCGTATTCTTGACCTGACGTTGCTTAAAAGAGACTAGGGACCCATCGCCCAGTTGGCAAATACCCAAGCCTTTCGTACATGGGAGTAGATGCAGTTTGCCTGCAACCATCATCCTACTTGACTCGGTGTATAGGCGTTAAACCCGAGAGTCAGGTCGCAGTTTCCAGCGGGAGCCACGAGGAGGCTTGCTCTACTGTCTTTGGGGCTCCGCACGAAGCTACCCTCCGAACACTTTACCCAGCCAGTCCCCACTGGGGCTATGAGTCCACAGAGTACTTCGTTTCCTATCGTACCTGGCATGCTATGAACAAATGAACCTATTGGCGTCACCCACCTTCCACGTGAGGTCCAACGGAAAATGCGTCATCACGCTCGGACCCAGGGATCCGAAAACCGACGCAAGAACGATCTCGGACGTTGGTTCCATCGGAAAGATTTTGCTAAGGATCCTTTAGCGTTACCCGACTCCACGTGGAAGAAACGTACTGAGAAGAGGTCACCCTAACCAGGGATCAGAATGCAGTTCAACTCAGCCTCTTCCGAAAGTAGATCATTCAGGGTCTTCTTTCCACGCTAATTTTTCCAAGCCCGTTCCCTTGGCAGTGGTTTCGCTAGATAGTGGGTAGGGACAGTGCTAATCTCATTAATATTTATTGAAATAAAATACATGTGCCTCGTTGTCAGAGGCTGTTACTTCGGCGTGCAAGCCGGAAATCAATACAAAAACAAAAATGACATTAAAATTAAAATGACAGGACAAAGAAAAGCGACATTAAAACGCGCACCAAACATTCACAACACTTTAAAAACTAAGGCATCCGTTGCCGGCCGCTATGGAGGTGGACCATAGGTAGGCGTTCCCGTTTCAGCGTCTTCTCCATACGGAACGCCCGAATGCCGCGTGAATCGATGATCCCCATTTGAGGACCGAATGGACGCAACTAGCCTCGAGACTGTGTGGAATTGCTGACGCAGTCGCAATTTTGTCGTTGCATCGAGGCCAAACGCCTCGCGAGCCGATCATAATCGGCTCAACCTCGAACTCCCTCCCCGGCCATCGATGTTGTGCGGCCTGAAGAAATTTCTCGTGGTTGTACACGGCACGTTTCGCCGCGTGGGAGGACCCAAGATTTTGAGACCCCTCCCAGTTGACCCCTACATCGCAGATTAAGGTTCTATATGCTTGATGAAATACGATGTCAGGTTTGAAGAGAGTCCCGTCGGGGTGACGGACGTATGGCTCTTCCTCCACGCTCCACTTTTTCCTACAATGGCGGGCGATTTTTCCAGCCAGCTCGTTATGGCGCTTAATTCTCTCCCAATGTGTGGGCCGGACACTGTTGCAACACGTGCGATATGGACTCTACTTTGGCACATCCAGCTTGATAAACACGGGCCTCAACGGGGTTGGACATAAGGTCCGCAACCGGCAGGTTGTTGTTGCGGAGCTGGATGGCCCTAACGTAATCGCGTCCGGTCCACCCATTGGGTTTGTTAGTTATCCACGACCGTGAGGCAGAGTCCTCTTCGGCCTGTTGCAAGCCGCTCACGGTCGGCGCGGTAATTAGTTGTTCGCGCCACATTTGGTGGCTGGGAACATCGCCGCCAAGGGAGTACAATCGCTCGGCTAAGTTCATGCAGTCTTCGGACTGCAGAATCGCGGAGAGAGCCAAGTCGCCCGACCTGTCGAGGAGTTTGACAAGTCGGCGACGATATAGCTGGGGTATGTGAGTACGTAGCTCCAGGATCCCAAGACCACCATCCCTCAAGCTAGCGTGGAGGGCAGGATCAGGCGTGTGTTCGTTGAGATGAAGGATGTGCTTGACCGACCGCTTTATGAGGCGGTCGGCCGCACGTAACACTTGCCCGGTGATTTTGGGATTCTGTAGCCCGTATTGGAGTTTAGGTATGACGATATCTCTTACAATAGCCCCAGCTTCTGATCTGGCTTGAGTGGGGCTTTTTGCACTCGTCCCAGCCAAAGTGGGAGGTTAGAGAGACTGGGCTTACTTTAAGACGAGTCATAATTACAACCGCATCGGGGGGCCGATTAGGCCCCCCCCAGCCGACGAGTTAGCCTCGGATACTAGTAGCTTGGTTCCGTTCCGGTCATTGGGTCCGACACCTCAAGCGACGGCTTTCAGTCCCAGGGGGTAATTCAAGTTTGGGTTGCCTACTAGCTCGTCTCGGTTCTAGTGTCCAACGCCTTTCCGAAATCTCTTCTACCGACACCTCAGGCGGCTACTGACATTCCCCGTGGGGCCGGGCATACGTACTCAGATCCGGGTAAACCCCACGTCATTCACACCGCCTGGTTCCCAGGTTACAGCTTTTGACTCCATATAGGTATTTCAACTCATATGGGCCCCTCACACCTTAACAGATTACAATTGCCCGGTATAGTGAATACGCACAATGAACCTTTCACCCCGAGTTTACTATCAACTCTCATTACACCAGATTGCCGCTGATGGACCGGAACCACTATCGTATCGCTACACGTAAACGAGATCGGCGAAGAGACGAAAGTGGCCTGGATTTCGGTTTTCCCGCTCGGTACTAACCTTACCAATCAAGGGTACATGCCGATGAATCAGTTCAACAAAATCCCTCCTCTGGGTTGCTAAGCCAGAGACCCGCCGAGTGGCTTCTCCTTGGGAGGAGAGCTACCAATCGAGCGATGTACTGTCCAGCTAGGACAAAACCCTGCCACTACGAGTCCGTTCCCGATAAGAAGGGCAGTTCAGCCAGCACACTGGGGCTCCCAACTCCCCGTAGTACCATATTTTGGCGGCTCCTGGGCACCAGTTAGTCTCGGCCAACTAGTTTTAAAATCCAACAGTCTTCGGATCAGGAATTTCGGTCCCCTCAAACAGTACATTCACCTCCATCTGCTTCGAGCTACTTCAACAGCTTTGGCTACTTGGATGCTAGAAACCTTCACCTACTAATTGTTGGCTCCGAAACCTCGAACGACTACCAGCGCCACACTAGGAGTTTGCCGACCACGACCCGAAAGCCGAGGCTCTCGCCCATAGAACACTCCTTGATAAGACTATGGGTGTACCAGTATAACCCAGGAACCGAAGTTCGAGGACTTAGGCCAAAACTGGCATGGCCGTCCATAATCTGGCTTGAGTGGGGCCTTTTGCACTCGTCCCAGCCAAAGTGGGAGGTTAGAGAGACTGGGCTTGTCAGATTGGCAGGTCATGTGTAAGAGAGAAACCAGACTAGACCGATGCCCATTCATCATCGGCACGGCCTCGTCATCATAATAGCAGTGAGTACTAATTCCATCCAACAGTATAAAGGTGCGAGACGTTCGCCCCTGCAATGACTTCAATCCTCTTTACGAGAACCGTCTTTGAGCGGCCCAGTAACACGACAAGCACTATATGGCTATTAACCATTGCGTCTTTATTTCACTTTCGACTAACTTTATTATACTATAGCATTCTCACTACACCAGGTACCGCGAGCCCCGACTATGAAAGGCGCCACGACTATGATCTTACCGGGGTATCGGTTTGTCATGGCTTGAAGATAACGAGGTTCACTATATATGGCCGCTTTGTTCTGCGACGCTTGGATCAAGGGAGAAGGGCCTTCCCAAGAAACGGCGACGTCCGACACGATTACTCTATCCCCCATCAACAACACCAGATCGGGTATCTTTAGTGCCCCGTCAGCGCAGCGAATTCTGGGTTCTACTTCCACAATCCACCCTTTTGTTTCGGCAATCTTTCGTAGGTCAGAAACGAGTTGGTCATGCCGCCTGATCCGAGCCCAATGTGAGACTAAGAGAGTCATAGTTACTCCTGCCGTTTACCCGAGCTTGCTTGAATTTCTTCACTTTGACATTCAGAGCACTGGGCAGAAATCACATTGCGATTAAAAAAGTTTAAAATGTTCTGAATAAAATGTTTAATTGCAAACAATATTAAAAAGGAAAATTTATTACCAATCACTAATTGAAGGCCCTGGTGCAAGAAGGGGATAAGTGCATAATTCTGTAAAAGTGAGATAGCTACATATTTAGGTTAAAAATTTGCTGTTCTTGCCTGATGCAAGTATGGGATATGTGCGCGTAATAGATACTGAATTATGATAGGGAACTACATATCCTCTTGCATTGCCTTTTGCATAAAATTAAAACTATTTTTGCTTCTCCTGAAAAATTTACATTTTGTTACTTATCCCCTTCTTGCATCATGGACTGCAAACTATTTTTATTTTTTCTTTAATTTTAACAATTTTGAATTAAAAACGATATTTAATAGGGTGTATACTATAGTTTATGCAAAACAAATTTCGATGCACGTATGGGATCTTTTAACTTTGGGGATCCCATCTTGTAAATAATATAGGGGTTTGTAAAAGGGTATATATTAATATAATAAAATAGACAATTCCGTCATGACAGAAAATTATATAATGACATTTTTCTTTTTTTTCTAATAAATATTAATGCTTGGCAACCGAGGTCGTCAAGTAGATAGATAGGGTGCACTTAAATCCTGCCTCCCACTAAGCTGCCTTAATAGGTAATATTGATATGTGTGGCATGTGTGTGACATGCATCAATATATTATGAGTTGGAGTTAGTATGTAGTGCTTCCAAGGCACTACAATACTTTCCCCCTTTTTTAAAAATTCATTTAACAAGTTTTTTTAATTTGTTTTAATTATGTTTGAATTGGTTGATCGTCAAAATATAATAATATAGTTGGTTGTAGTAAAGTATTTTTAATAAATAATAAATATTTATTTAATTTTATTATGTATATAGAAAATGACCAATTGGAAAACGAATAAATTAATGGGTCAAATGTAAAATATTGACCGAATCCAAAACTATGATGGTGTCTATAGACCATATGTAGTTTACAAGATTCTGCTTAATCAATTAAAGAGGCTTTAATAAGCGATTGCTTCGCTATGTTAAGTCTCTTTTGATAAACGTTTGACCATTCTTTGGTAACAGAGTAATTGAGGAGTTTGCTGCAAGAAGGATGCAGCTCCATTTTTGGTAATTGTTGGGAAATTGAAAAAAACTGTTTTTCTTTTAAAGTTTTTATTTTAAAC
The DNA here is from genome assembly GCA_927349885.1 of Psylliodes chrysocephalus. Classification (NCBI taxonomy): domain Eukaryota; kingdom Metazoa; phylum Arthropoda; class Insecta; order Coleoptera; family Chrysomelidae; genus Psylliodes; species Psylliodes chrysocephalus. The sequence goes on from OV651820.1 coordinate 53,600,912, forward strand.
TGAAAAACGAAGTGTCAATCAATAATATCGAGGTTTAGTCAATATTTGAAACTATTTTAAACCTTATAATTTTTGGAGAAATTAGAAAAAATTAGAAACAAAAGCTGGAGCTGCATCTTTCTTCCACCAAACACTTGAAAAAATGCGTACTTACTACAGTCTTTGGCAAAAAAAAACAAAATACCTAGTGAAAAGCCTTTATTAAGTAAGAAAAGTCAAAAGAATATAGGTCACCAAATACAAAAAAATATAAAAAACAATAAAAATACGCAGGTTGGTATATAAAAAAAATCAACATTCGAAAAAAATCGAAATAATAAACTCACGCGAACCTACACTTCATTCATCTACCTGGTCATCATCATCATCCGTTCCAGATGTTTCGGGTCCCTGGTTCTCTGCTACAGCTTCACTTCTGAGGCAGTTGTAGAAAGCCATTTGGTCCATTGGAACGAATCGTGTTGCCAATTGCATTACATCCTGATACTTGGCCTTTTTGACAGGTATGAGATGGTTATACACTGGGATATCAGAAGAAACTGAGAGATCGATTTCAAGGTCTCTCAAGAGTTTAAAAAACAGAAAAATCGGAAGGCCAGTAGATATGCTAACTTTGATACCATCCAAGTGTTCCTTGCTGTATTCAAAAATGCGGTATTTTGAAATCTGGAACCTTTGTCTGTCCTCATTTAAGATCACTTTTTTAAAATGTCCTTCATAGTGACCACTGAAGTTCAGGATCATATTTTGTTTTACCAGAATAGGGATGAACTTTTTGGATGATTGCTTGATAAAATCTGCGTATTGTTTGGGGCTGAAAACGTAGTCCTTCTTCCTCAAAAACTTCTCAATAACTCCGAAGCACCGATTACATGGTAGAAAGCTGTGACCCGGCTCAGGAAAACGATGTTCAATCTTGTCAATAGACGTAGTTCTTACGAGCAAATACAAAAACTGAGTCATTACAGAGTTTTTGTTTTGAGCAGCAGCATTATCAGAGAAGAGATATAAAACTTTGACATTTTTTGGGAGTATATTATTTATGTAATGGTACAAAAATGACACCACCTCGTTTGGCGACTTTTGGCTGTCGTTTCATCGTACATATAAAAGTGTGCTTGATTCGTCTTGGCAGAATGAACGCAGAAATTATATGTCCACAATTGGCGTTTGTAAAAAGCTTTTGGAACTTTTGGAAGGGGAAGGTTTTGCCGGAAGTCAAATGTCAAAACTTCAACTTCATCGTTCTCTTTGCACAAGTTACTTTTCTTATTCAGCTCCTTAAAAAAGAAATCGGCCTTAATTTCATGAGTCTGCTTTTCCGCTTCTAATTCTTTTATTTCGTTTTCGTCGAGGGTCACATCTTTAAGTTTGTTATGCAAGATGTCACATTTTTTGCACGTATCAGAGCGAGGTGAGCCAAAACTGTAGTTGAAGTTTTCCTTGAAATATCGATAATAAAAGTCATAGGGCACTTTGGTTTTATATAAAGGGTCACTGGTACTTTCCGGTTCATAAAGTTCCAAATAGAGTTCATGCATTCTTTTTATACTTAGATCTGGAGACAAATAGAATCGACGAGACTTGTTTCTACTGTAATGCCACTCGCGTCTTGGAAAACTCTTGATATGTATGGTCACATTTTGCAGTATATCCTTTGATTTCCGGTTAGGTCTATTTTCGTGTTTTCCCTTGTTACTAGTTGGTGCTGTGATATTTCTGCCACGAAAACTTTGAGCAATGAGGTCTACACGTTTCCTTGATATGCCGTGAATTGAACCAAAACCATGGCTACAAACTCGTACTGATAGGTGGCCCAGTCTAACAAAATACTTGTGAGAACAAGTACGCCCTTGTCTTTGATTAGTTTTTTTGCGAGTTCTTTGAATGGCAGCAGTTTGAATCAATCCTCCCAAATAGGTATTTTGCAAATTTTTGTCGCCTATTTTGTTAAACTTTTCTAGGACAGCGTTTCTTGTCTTCATCCACACTCTGAAAACACTTGTACCTACAGTTACAGTTCGATCCAGTTAATCTCGGTCCCTTCTGTACCCCTTTATAGTTCGTATACATTTTTCCTTCTGCAGCAGATTTTTTTATTAATATTTCTTTTCCAGGCAGCAGGATTTGCCATTTTTCTATTTTTTGGTGCAGGAACAGTAGGCTCCTCCGTGGGCAAATTGTTGTCTACCGATTCAGTGGATTGTTCAGAGATACGTTTTTTGTTTAGACGCTTCCTTCTAAAAGAAGGTCCTGCCACATCAATATCAGAACTTTCGTCAGAGCTTGAAGGCTCATAATAAGGTGAGTCACTAGCACTAAATGGCTCCGACTCAGTTTCACTCATTTTTAAAAAGCGGCAACGCAAAATAAAACTACGTGAAAAATAGATTACAATAACAATAACAACGCATGGAAAGCACTTATGCGACCAACAATAGTTAGAAACAAATCAGTCGTTGCCGCAATGCAGACAGCAAATGACCTTGCATTTCACGAAACCCAACGAACACACACGATCGTTTGGTACAAAAAGGATGCAGATCCGGAGCTGCACCCTTCTTGCGCCAAACAACTGAGGAGGCAGATACATAAGTGCGGATAATTTCTTCATTTATTAACGGATCTGTATCGTTTTTGTACCAGTCGATAGGCCAATTTTTTTTTGCATATAACGTATATTTCAACTCAAAATGACACAAAAAAGGAGCTGCATCCTTCTTGCAGCAAACTCCTCAATTGTTATTTGAGTCAATGAATATACTCATGTAGGGAATTACTAAGTGATAATTATAAATTGTATATAAATACATGGACGATCAATATATATGTTAATTTATTTTAATTTTTCATATTCTTGCTTTCGTGTTGTTTAATGATTAATAGTTTGGTTTTGAAAATGTTTTTGAATTGAATGCTAATTCTAATGACTTTATTCATTGTGTAGCAGTTATTGAAAGGAGATTAAACTCACCCTGTACATCGGATGTGTAAATTAAGGTTTAAAAATTTTGATTTTGTTAGTCCTGCTGATCCTGATGCTGCTGGTGTTCTCTGATACTGCTGTTTGCTGCTACTCCTTCGGCTGCTTCCGCTGTTAATTAAGCGGTGTTGAATCATAGGTACGGATTCTATCGGGGTCACCAATTATGGGATCTTTTAACTTTGGGGTACGGATTCTTCGGGGTCACCAATTATGGGATCTTTTAACCTTGGTATGGGGATCCCATCTTGTAAATAATATAGCGGTTTGTAAAAGGGTATATATTAATGTAATAAAATAGACACTTCCCTTATGACAGAAAATTATATAATGACATTTTTCTTTTTTTTTTTCTAATAAATATTAATGCTTGGCAACCGAGGTCGTCAAGTAGATAGATAGAGTGCACTTAAATCCTGCCTCCCACTAAGCTGCCTTAATAGGTAATAATGATATGTGTGGCATGTGTATGACATTTATCAATATATTATGAGTTGGAGTTAGTATGTAGTGCTTCCAAGGCGCTACAGCACGTCATATTTGCCAAGCATTCTGCCCAAATGCACGTCATATTTGCCAAGCATTGTGCCCATCTTTTCAACTTGTCAAATGTTGTAATATTATTTAATTTGACACAATTTCACGTCAAAACTAAAAATATTGGGTACTATTTTCATAAGAACTAGTTTTAATTGTTCTTTAAAGAGCTTCAAACAAGAAATGTACGATATCGCTAATAAGGCATAAAATAAGGTTAAAAAAAATTAAATACATCGTTGTTTAAAATAAAAAAGATACATAAAATTCTGAGTGTCCGGTTAATTTTGCACTCCAGTGTATTTTCAAAGATGGCTGACTTCCGGTTTTACCAGAGGTCGACTGTAACTTTGTTATTTTAAATTAAACACCCTTTATATTAATATATTTTTGAAATCTACGTTAAATTTAAGAATACTTTTGTTTAATTTTTACCCTATATAATTATTCAATACTCTTTTCAGGAACTTTACTCCAAAAAAAAATGGAAAAATATTAGAGATCGATATTCAAGAGAGGTACAGGGAAGAAAAGGCAAATCTGGACAAGCAGTTAGAAAAAAAACACCATACATGTATACATAGCAGCTATCATTTCTGGACTACACAATGAAAAATCGTCGTACTACTAATTCAATGGACAAAAATGATGAAGAATCGCAGGAAGTTAACAATCCTGAAGAGATTTCTATTCCACTGTCATCACGCAGAAACGTATCCACTGATGATACATCAAGTAGTACTATACTAAACGATACTAAAAAGTGATGAAACTAGCGACAACGTTGTATTTTGATGCTTCCTGCATTACTTTTGTGAACCGCTTCGTGTGTTTTGGCAGAGGCGGCCAGCCGAGTCGGCGGCCGTCTCGGCGAAAACAGCCGTGTGTCTTTAGTCTTAATAAAGATGTGATATACCTCGCTTGTTGTCATCAAATCTTCCAAATAATTTTGAGAAACGTAACTAAAGTTGCTTGGCCCGTTTCGAATAGTCCAAACCCACCGATTTTTGCACATATGGGTTTTCCTCTTTTAAACCTTTCAATTTCAGTTTTAAATGCAAAATTTTGTGAAAGTTTTAACAAGGCATTTTTACCTGTTTCTATTTCGAAACGAGATAAGATACCCATTTTCCTATCCTTACGATTTTTACAATTGTAATAAAATCTAAAAAGATAAGATACAATTTTTAATAGTTTAGTGTAATTAGAATATTTATTTAAAATATCAACCTCAATTAAATGATTCGCTGCTAAACAGGATACTATATTTTTTGTTTCAGGTATCTCCAAGTTATTTGATGGATTTTTCGGCCAATCCTCTTCGTTTTTTAAGAATGAAGGGCCTTGCCACCAAAGCGAAGAATTTAATAATTTATCAGGATAAACACCTCTAGAAACTAAATCGGCTGGATTTTCCTGTGTGGGTACGTATTTCCATTCACAATTAACCGTTAATTCTTGTATTTCAGTAACTCGATTGGCTACGAAAGTGTTTAGGCGATTAGGTTCATATTTTGTCCAAGCAAGTACAATAGGCGAATCCCACCAAAATACTGTTTTATTAGGAAAAATATATAATGATTCTATTACTTTTTTATAACGTTTAGAAGCTGGTTGTATAAGAAGAAACGTTGATTCTATTAAAATATAAAACCGTAAACTGTTAACTTTGCATTTATCATTATCATGTAAAATACATTATTAAAATTCATTCCAGCTTAGATTGTTGTAGAGTAAACGTCAAATAAATAAAGTCTTTAATTTTCAAAAAGTAAATTTTTGTTTTTTAAAAAATTATTTTCGAGTGCTACTCGAAATACCTTCAGACCCAGACAAAATTTCCAGAATTATCAACAACCACCCAGACAAAACTATTAACAACATTTTTCAACCCAACAACTATTTCAAACAGATAACATAGATTTTGAAAATCCAGTTGAGAAAACAACATGACAAAAACAGAAATAATGTTCGTTCCATACAAAACCACAAGAGGACCCAGACTGACAGGAGACGGATAACAATTACAAATACAGAACCACATAACGTACCTAGGCCTCACCATAGACAACAAACTGACATGGATCGAACACATAAAATGAACAAGACAAAAAGCGACGGACATATCCAACAAACTATACGCAATAACAGGACGCACTTGGGGACGCAGACCAGACATATTGAGATTCATCTACGAACACGGAATAAAACCGATGATACTATACGGTTCAGAGCTATGGGGACAAAGACACAGAGACACACGTATAACAAGACACCTACACGCGACAGAACGACCATTTGTACTGAGGATCACAAAAGCATATAAAACGAGGCTGGTACTAGCCGGGGTACCTCCACTGGCATCGGACGCAGGGGCAAATCACTATACCTACAACACATTTCACATGGACATACAACAACACAGAACCAAAACTACTGACAAACCACATCCGGCACACAGGAAACTAAACATAGAACAACACGGACACATACCACTGTACACACAGACGCCAGTATCAAAAATAACAATAAAACAGTAGCACTTTCAATACAAACACAGGCACCAAAATAAAAGTGGAGACATACAAAGACATCAATACCCTGGAGACAATAGGGGTGACACAAGCCGTAAAGCACATAACAGACAACCACATACAGTTCATAGACCAAAACATACAAATCCTCACAGACTCAACAAACACAATAGCCTCGTTAGACAAAAACAACACAAGACATAAACTCATAACTGAAATACAAAGACTAACACACTCAATTAAACAACATAACATTAATATCACATTCGGGCACTCACACAGAACAACAGAAGGGATGAAAAAAGCACACAAACTGGCAAACGAGGCACACAACGAACATACACAAACAATACAATACAAAGACAAAACAGACATAAGAAAGAAAAAACATGACAAAACAAAGACACTTTGGCAAGACACAGGGACAAACAGAACCACAGGACGAACAACACACGACATCATAAAAACAGTAAGACACAAACACATACAAATTAACAGGAAAACAGTACAACTCTTAACAGGACATGGGAACGTTGAACGCGTATTTGAACAGATTCCACTTACAAGACACTGACGGCACTTGCGACATCGACGGACAAAATGAAGACACACGACACATAATCTACGACTGCAACGGACATGACAGACAAACAGCTAGGTCACGTTTCAGACAAAGACTGACGGACAAAGGACTCAACTACATACCACAAGACCTAGACATAACGGACAGCACACTGATGAACTGGACAAACGAATAGGCAGACAGACTCTTACAAGACGACGAACCAGGGATATAACCGCAAAAAGGTAAATATAACTGTGGTTTGTGAACTTGGATGACATAGCCACCCAAACCCGCACGAAAAAAGGGTAACTAACAAAATTACTAACAAAATTGTAAATATAGATGTAAGAAAATTTATTTTATTTTTTATTTTTGCTTTATTATCTTATGTTTTAATGCTTAAAAAAAACTGTTAACCTACTTGCTTTAGCACTAATTTTTAACTACTTTGCTCTTGCAACAAATGTGTTTTAAGGATAAATTTATTTTTTTTTATTTCTTGTTTTTGCTTGGAAAGCTAATTTCGCCCATATACCATGTTTTTACCTATACCAATGCTTGGGAAATTTCTAGCTATACTAACAAAACTGTAAAATCCTTCTAGGATATACTATAATACACTAACACAGTTTCTGTAAAAATTCATGTACTTGATAAGATCGTATCGATGTATGAAGATATCAACAAGGATCGTATTCTAATTTCTTATGATCTGTGCTCTATCGTTCTATCCTCTGTCTATCCTGTCAGTCAGCTGGGCTAAGTGAATCCCTGGAATTTAATATAAATAATCGTAAATATTTTTTCGTGTTTCGTGTCGCCGTAGCCCTTGATGATATTTTAATAATAAACTAATTATGCCTCCTTTAAAAAGCAATGTGTGGAATTTTTTTGTTAAAACTAATAGTGGCGGACAATGTAAGTTATGTTAGGTTGAAGTAAAAACCTCTGAAAATACTACAAATTTAAAAAAATATTTACTGAGAAGACATTCAAATATTTCAAGTGATGAAAAAAAGGAAAATAGGAAACCATATTACCGTGTTAAGCTTAAAGTACCTAACAACATTTTTTTCTTTTCACCACATTTGTAGATACGTTATTACATAAACGTAAATATTAATTTTTTTATAATTATAGTTATATTTTCGTGTTATAAGTAGCTAGTTTTTTTATGTAGTTAGGAGTGTTAGGATATCTAAAATAATTGTTTTTTTTTTTTATTTCTAATTTTTAGTTTTAAAAAGTATCTTTTGATTATGATGTAAGCCGCAACAATTGTACTGTGTATTTTGTGCGTTATTTTATATTGATCTTGTACATAATGATTTTTAAAATGGTGAATAAATGTTTTAACTAAAAAAAAATAATATGATGTCTGTCTTCAATTTATTACTACCTGTCAAACCCTAATAAAGTTTGAATAAGGCGTGTTCTTTTATACAGCGCTGGATCCAGCGCTTGCAGTAAACCGTCTGTAAATTAAGCGATGAAAAGACGATTGAAATGTGTCAATCGTCCTTTTTTTTCAGCGGTGGGTTCAGCAATGAGCCAATGCATCTATCTGCTTTAAAACCGATGGATGTGATGGATGAATGGAGGGGATGTGGCAAATGGTGCTGACACGCTGAAGGTATCACAACATAACCAAACATTTAACTCTTGCTTGCTTTTATGCATAGGTCTTTGTTTATATAAAATGGCTGAAGAAATTTTTACAATTAATTTAAATTATAACGGGCTTTATTTTAATGCCCAGGTAGACAGAGAAACGTTCTTGGAAGTTAATAAAGGTTAATAATACATCTAGATAAAGTGAACCCATACTTACTTTTTTTTTATTTTTAGACACTGAATTATTACAGCGGTACACGAAACAAATATACCAGCAATGTTTTCAACAAGGTAAATAGTAAATAAATACGAGTAGGATAATTAAAATATAAACTGCACATAGGCATTTCCTTTTTATAGAAATATTAACACGTCCACAGGTTTCATAATTTAATTTTTTTGGCAGTTGGTGTAGCTGATCTGGAACCTTCCTCTCCGTTAAAAGAAATTGAAGTTCCATCTGAAAATGTTTTAAGATGGAATGACAAATTAACCAAATTATTAATTAAAGAACGGTTGGTAATGGAGGCAGATTTGGCACATCCTAAATGCTGCAAAATAAAATTGTGGCAAGAACTTGCAAAAAAAATTAATAAAATATGTAATGTTTGAGCTACAGCTGATAATTGCAGCACAAAATATAGGAATTTGTTGGCTACCTATAGAATTAATAAAAGGAAACAGCAATCTACTGGTGAAAGTGCAATATTGTAGGATTTTTTCAACCAATTTGATAGTGTTTTAGGCACTAAAGTATCCAGTGGGATTCCACCAGCTGAAACTATAGGAAACAGCTTAGTTCAAAAATCAGCTGTAACCAGAGACAACCTAGTTGTCTCTGATGTAACAGAGGAAACGGAAAATAGTGCTGTACGCAAAATTACAATTGATAAAAAAAGAAAAAATACTGGTATGTCTTTCTAGACCTATTTAGCAGCAAAAATAAAAAAAGAGGATGCTAAAGAAAAACAAAAAGAAGTTCAGGAAAAGGAAAAGACGTTAAAAGAAGAACTTTTTTCTTCTTGGACCGAAAAAAAGAACTGAAGGAGGAAAAAGAAATAAATGCTATCTTAGTATTAGCAAAAGCAATTGCAGAGAAAAAAGAATGAGATCAAAAATTATTTGGGTGCATTTTTTATTTGTTTTTTTATGAGATATTTTGATGGATTTATGAACCTTTTTTGATAATTTGTTCAAGTTTTTTTTATGGTTGTTATATGTATTTTTTATTTTCAGAATGTATTATTTTATTATTTTTTTATTACCAGAATGTATTATTTTATTTTTTTATTACCAGAATGTATTATTTTATTTTTTTATTACCAAAATGTATTATTTTTTATTACCAGAATGTATTATTTTTTTTTATGAGAATTTATTTTAATAAAGTTATATTTGATTTTCCATGGACTATTAACCATCTTTTTACTTGCACCGAATGGTATATTTATAACTATTTTACTTTAATACATTTTTATTTCACTTAATACAGAATAGTTTACAATACTTAAAATGAAAAACTACGTATTTTTATACAGTGTGTCCCAAATAAGAGTGATCGATTTTAAATGTAAATGCACAGCTTATTAATTGCTCTAAAGAGATGGGGTTTTCACTAATTGATTTCGTTTACCCAAAAGTTTTTTTTTTCAAGTTTGTTCACATTTTATCACATCAGTACAGGGTGATCCACTAATGTTGGTCAACTTGAATGGAAAAAATATGTATTATTTTAAATGGAACACCCTGTATATTTTGATGGCATTCAAAAGAGAGATTCATCTACTTTTTAAAAATGTATAGTTTGATATCTTTTGTTTTCTTAACAACACAAATTTTCGAGTTTTTAAGTAACACTGCTGTTTTCTTTATTTAAAAACTGACATTAAATAAAATTAACAAAAAGAATTTATTCAGTAACAAAACAACAAAAATTTAATATAGATTACAAAACAATTATTAATAATGAAGGATCTAAAAGATACAACAAATGCTGTATGTGCCTATGTATACCCTATGCCTATGTAAATAAGGGATTAATACATTTCAAAAGTATTTTTTATTTTTCTTGCGAAAACAAAAGTGAAATGAAAATTAGTCTGAGTTCAAAATATTTTGTTTTTTCAAGAACAATCCATGGTCCAAAATGAAAAAGACTTCTTGGGGAATCTTTACCTGTCAACGACTGGGGATATTATAATCAATTAATTTTTTGTAATGATGATGAGGCTGGTCCAAGTAACATTTTGGGACAGCAAAAAGTGTACCTTGGTAAGACTTGATTTTTTGATAATTTTCTAGCCACAGGAGCCCAAAATAATATGTAGCTTAAAATGTGAAAGTGTATATTTTACAGATTTGGACTGTAGTATTCTGATAATGCAAACGATTCGCGGAAGTCAAATATACGACGATTCGTGTACAAACCTTGGGTGGAATATATTGTGTTTAAGCAGCGTTGTGTTTTATTCATTACCTCAACAACGATACTAAAGGTAAATTTTTATTTTGTTATCCTTTTCTACACGATAATTTATTACATATTAATACAATATAATATATTATATTAATTTATTTTAATTTGTTTGATATTCTTGCTTTCGTATATATTGTAAGTTTTAAATTTATTTGTGTGGCAGTGTAATCGGACGTGTAAATTAAGGTTAAACATTTTTGATATTGTTGCTGTTGTTAGTCCTGCTGATCCTTGTGCTGCTGGTGTTCGCTGCTACTAATTTTCGCTGCTACTGCTTCAGCTGCTTTCGCTATTAGTTGAGGTACGGATTCTTAGGGTCACCAATGTGGTATCTTTTAACTTTGGGGATCCCATCTTGTAAATAAAATAGCAGTTTGTAAGAGGATGTATATGAATATTATAAAATAGGTAATTCCATCATGACAGAAAAATATATAATAATGACATTTTTGTGTACATAAATATTAATGCTTGGCAACTGAGGTCGTCAAGTAGACAGATGGGGTGCGCTTAAATGTTTCCTCCCACTAAGCTGCCTCAAAAAGTAAGATTGATTTGTGTTGCATGTGTGTGATATGTATATCAATATATTATAAATTGGAGTTAGTATGTAGCTTCTAAGGCAAAATAAAAATTCGTACATAGATGAATTTTTTCATAGCTTACTTTAAAAATATTTTTTTTAAACCCCCTGTCTGCATGGTAAATTTGTGGATGTTATTTAAAAAAAACAACGTTTTAATTTTAAGGGATATAATAAATAATAAAAATACTACTGTTACGATCTGATTTCGCCCTAATGTTGTTAGCAACTAGTTTTGTTTATTCGACACCCCTCGTATATGCTAGTTTTGTTTTTAGTGACCTTCATTATGTTTGTATCTGAAATATGACCTACATACCCTATATTGGTGAGTGTTATTCTGCAAATTTAAATCAATAGTTCCCAATTTTTCAACGTACAGCTGTTGATAGGTTTCTGATTATTGTTGGCAACTTTTGTAGGCAAAGAATTACATTATTGACGTATTTAGAACATTTTGGCGGTGTCTTTCTGTGTCTTAATGTAGTTAAATATATATTTATGGTAGTGCATACCTTGTGAGAGTGACTGAGGGTGAATGTGGTCATTTGAAACTGTTTTTCTTCCCTATAGTGCTTAGGTGGATTTTCAGTTTTCAGCTTACGGCTGTCTGTAGGTTTCTTCGGGGCCTATGGTGGTGACTTGAGCGTTTCTGAGTGTGTTTATTATGTTTAAAACTTACTGTATTGTTATGGCTATGTGGTAGTGTCACTTGTGACCTATTACTTAGTCCAGATGTGAAACTTACCAGGTTTTAACCTAGGTTTCTTGATGTTTGAGGAGGTTACCTGTGAGCTGGTTTGATACATTTAAATACCCCATTTTTTGCTGTCAATGTACACCTCAGTACCCATCAGCGGGTAGAGTTTCAATATTACTTTCTTTTTAGTTAGTTTTTTCTACAATGTAAATGATTCCAGTTCGACAGAAGGTTATAAACTATTCAGTTTTTTTGATAGTCATGGAAATAGAAGCCATGCGAATACATCTAGAGTGACCCGAGGCTCTTGTGTTAATTAGATCCAGTCTCGTCAATAGTTGGATCGACGTGCCTATTTTTGTTTTCTTTTTTTCATCTGTAAGGCGTCGCCAACGCTTTATAGTTTCAGTTTGGTGAGAACTATATGCTCATCGAGGTCTTAGGATCTCTGGACTAGTCCTAAAATGTAATTATATAATGTATAATCTTGTAAAACTATTTTTTTTTATTGTTAATGACATTTGTCATACATTTATTTACCTTGTCGTTGAGTTGACGGACCAAATCGCTTCGCTAATTTATTTGCCTCGTTTATTGTAGTGTTCTGGGATATTATATTCAAAGTATTAAGTATTTTCCTTGTTAAAAAAGATAATGTTATTAGATTCTCGGCTATTATTTTGACGTTTATCAAACACTGACATTCGGCAGTTTTCTGTCAATGTTTAATGTCATTGTCAAAGGACGTTGACATTTGTGTTATTCAGTTACTTCTTCTTATCTTTTCTGGACTCTTGTTGAGGTAGGCATGTTATTCCGGAGGTTCGATGATGACGTACTTGCGCAGATTAGCGAATTATCAGTTTCCGGACTTGACGGTGAAGCCATTTTTGTCATGCGTGAATTCTGACCCAGCAAGCACGCAAAAGTTTTTCTGTGTAGTGAACCGGCTTTTCGACTTTTGAATAAGTTTTTTTGGTTTTAGAAAATCCAGGGATGTTGTAACTCCCAACTCAGTAGATGGGGATTATTTTTCTTTAACCTACATTTGTGGATGACCGTCGTATGGTTATTTGTTCTGGCGTTTAAAACTGGATTTGTTTTTTTTGAACAGTTTTTCATCCAACTCCCATGGTGGGATATATACTTTTTTTAAGTCGTAGCCAAGCCGATCACCTGTGATTTTTGAAGAAAACCCTTATTAGACTTAATGGGACCTTTGCCAAGATCAAATAAGGGTCATAGATTTATTCTTGCAGTTACAGATCTTTTTAGTAAATTTTCACTCACTTTTCCTCTTCTTTCGTCTAAAGCGCCTTTTGTCGTGAAAGCAATTGAAGAATATGTTTTTCTTATTTTTGGTGTCCCGCGCCTGCTGTTATGTGACAACGGTGTTCAGTTTACTTCCAAAATATTTGGTAACTTGATGGATAATTATGGAGTTGAGGTTAGATATAACGCCCTTTACCATCCGCAAGCTAACCCCACTGAACGTTTTAATCGTACCCTCAAAATCATGTTAGCTGCCTATGTTTCGGACAATCATAGACATTGGGACGTTAATCTAGCAAAGATCACTTGCGCTACGCGAACAGCTTTTCACGAATCGACTCATCAAAATCCGTACTTTGTTAATTTTGGTAGAAACATGATTTTGAATGGTAAGGATTTCGCTAGGAAGGGAAATTTAAGAGAACTTGATGACCCTAAAGTAGATTTGCCTAATATGGTTACTAAAGACTTAAGAGATTTATTTGTTGAGGTTCGGAAGAGGTTGGATAAAGCTTCTGCTAAAGGTGAAAAAACTTACAACCTGCGGAGACGCCGTGAAGAATTCTTGCCTCATCAGGCGGTTTGGAGACGTAATTTTGCTCTTTCGGATGCTTCCAAGTATTTTACCAGCAAGTTAGCTCCTAAATGGTTAGGCCCTTTTTATGTTAGGAAGAAAATCAATCCTTGGATGTACGTGTTGGAGGATGACAATGGAACTGATCGTGGAACATGGAGTATCAAAGATCTAAAGGTGGCAGCTGGGACAGATGAGTTGCTTAGCAGCTAGCGCTGCGGAAAATTTCTTGCTAAATTTTCTCTGGATGGGGGAGTGATGTTACGATCTGATTTCGCCCTAATGTTGTTAGCAACTAGTTTTGTTTATTCGACACCCCTCGTATATGCTAGTTTTGTTTTTAGTGACCTTCATTATGTTTGTATCTGAAATATGACCTACATACCCTATATTGGTGAGTGTTATTCTGCAAATTTAAATCAATAGTTCCCAATTTTTAAACGTACAGCTGTTGATAGGTTTCTGATTATTGTTGGCAACTTTTGTAGGCAAAGAATTACATTATTGACGTATTTAGAACATTTTGGCGGTGTCTTTCTGTGTCTTAATGTAGTTAAATATATATTTATGGTAGTGCATACCTTGTGAGAGTGACTGAGGGTGAATGTGGTCATTTGAAACTGTTTTTCTTCCCTATAGTGCTTAGGTGGATTTTCAGTTTTCAGCTTACGGCTGTCTGTAGGTTTCTTCGGGGCCTATGGTGGTGACTTGAGCGTTTCTGAGTGTGTTTATTATGTTTAAAACTTACTGTATTGTTATGGCTATGTGGTAGTGTCACTTGTGACCTATTACTTAGTCCAGATGTGAAACTTACCAGGTTTTAACCTAGGTTTCTTGATGTTTGAGGAGGTTACCTGTGAGCTGGTTTGATACATTTAAATACCCCATTTTTTGCTGTCAATGTACACCTCAGTACCCATCAGCGGGTAGAGTTTCAATATTACTTTCTTTTTAGTTAGTTTTTTCTACAATGTAAATGATTCCAGTTCGACAGAAGGTTATAAACTATTCAGTTTTTTTGATAGTCATGGAAATAGAAGCCATGCGAATACATCTAGAGTGACCCGAGGCTCTTGTGTTAATTAGATCCAGTCTCGTCAATAGTTGGATCGACGTGCCTATTTTTGTTTTCTTTTTTTCATCTGTAAGGCGTCGCCAACGCTTTATAGTTTCAGTTTGGTGAGAACTATATGCTCATCGAGGTCTTAGGATCTCTGGACTAGTCCTAAAATGTAATTATATAATGTATAATCTTGTAAAACTATTTTTTTTTATTGTTAATGACATTTGTCATACATTTATTTACCTTGTCGTTGAGTTGACGGACCAAATCGCTTCGCTAATTTATTTGCCTCGTTTATTGTAGTGTTCTGGGATATTATATTCAAAGTATTAAGTATTTTCCTTGTTAAAAAAGATAATGTTATTAGATTCTCGGCTATTATTTTGACGTTTATCAAACACTGACATTCGGCAGTTTTCTGTCAATGTTTAATGTCATTGTCAAAGGACGTTGACATTTGTGTTATTCAGTTACTTCTTCTTATCTTTTCTGGACTCTTGTTGAGGTAGGCATGTTATTCCGGAGGTTCGATGATGACGTACTTGCGCAGATTAGCGAATTATCAGTTTCCGGACTTGACGGTGAAGCCATTTTTGTCATGCGTGAATTCTGACCCAGCAAGCACGCAAAAGTTTTTCTGTGTAGTGAACCGGCTTTTCGACTTTTGAATAAGTTTTTTTGGTTTTAGAAAATCCAGGGATGTTGTAACTCCCAACTCAGTAGATGGGGATTATTTTTCTTTAACCTACATTTGTGGATGACCGTCGTATGGTTATTTGTTCTGGCGTTTAAAACTGGATTTGTTTTTTTTGAACAGTTTTTCATCCAACTCCCATGGTGGGATATATACTTTTTTTAAGTCGTAGCCAAGCCGATCACCTGTGATTTTTGAAGAAAACCCTTATTAGTAAGGGTTTTTATTATTGGAGTGCACAGTTAAACCCACTGTCCCAATTAGAACTTGTTTCTGGTGTTCCACCTTAGAGGGTGAAACTTCGAACTAGCTGAATTATAGCAGTCTGTAGAGGAGGCAGGTGTTTTTACCTTACATGGATTTGGAATGGTAGCAGGGACAAACTGTTGCTTACAGCAGTGACCAACGGGGGACACTGACTCCAAGAAGGAGGTTTTATTTACTTTATTTTTTTTTAATGAACATTTCTATTTAATCATTAATATTTTTGGGAAGGGGATTTTTTATATGTAATACAAGAGTATGTTACATAGGGATTTTATGGTCTTAAATTATTATTAAGTTGTAGTAAAAGTGTACGACTGAAATCAAGTTAACTTTGTATCGGTATTTAATTTTTACATTGTGCAGATAGCATTTAAAAGTCACTCATGCCTTTGGTACCAACGCCCATGACCCTGACATTTTTTGGTTACATTTTTAATTAAACGGTAGGGGATTTCTACCCCAGTAGTTACAGGTTTGATTTCTGTCCTAGGGACATCAACTTTAGTTTTAGATACAACATATTAATGTCATAACCACTCGTACATGACCATTTTTACTATATTTATTATATATTATTCATATCTATTTTGCGCCAACTACAACCTAGTTGTCAAGTATTGTATTTTGAGTCCAGGGGACTTTACTGTGTTTAATTAAGATATTTATGGGGATAACTACAACATAGTGAACATTTTTGGTCTAAAGATAGTAATTTGTATACACAAGGTGGTGTTAGTTACGACAGTAGTAAATGTTATAGACCAGGGTACATTTTTCTATATTATAGGTGTTTATTTCTTGATGACATATGTGTTTAGTTTGTTTTAATATTGAGGTTATTGTTAGGACTGTATTAAGGGTAAAGTCTGGGAACGTCTGTCAATTTATTTATACAGGGTGAAAGTATATCAATTTATTTATACAGGGTGAAAGTATAAAATTTATTAAAAAGGTATAGCAGGAGTTTTGTTGTCTCATTTCGTTCCTATTGTTTGATCGATTTAGGTAGGAGACAAGGAAGCATTTTATCTGGCAGTTAAACCGATCTGGCGCTCAAAAGAATAGAATCCTGTGAATTTTTGGTACTAAACGGACCACGCCTTCTCCACTCGAAGCGAAACCGGAGCCAGGGCTGTTCATCAGACAGTCGAAACTTTTGCATTACCTGAAAATCTTCGTGAGTCGGTAAATTGCCTCTGTAGGGTTATAGCAGTGGCAACCATTGGAAATTGAACGCGGACGACGTTCGTGCGAGGATTTGACGGTAACACTACAGACTTTTAATCATTTATTGATTAATAAAAATACAAACAAAAATTATACAGTCCACTATAATCTTAAACTTTTTAATCCTAAGTTAACTCCATCATCAGGATGAACATTAAAATGCTTTTTTGATAATTTCATGGGGATAAGTGTTTTCTTAATAGGTACTATTTCAAAACTTAGTAACAAATGAGCAAACAAGATCTTAGCTTCCATTAAAGCAAACCTTGAACCTATACAAACCCTCGGGCCCAACCCAAACGGAAAGTAGGTATTGGGATCAATTTTATCCTTATTTTCATCGCTGAATCTTTCTGGGTCAAAACGTTCAGGATCTGGGAAATATTTAGGATCGTAATGCATACAAATTATTGGCAGTTCCAGAAGAGTTCCCTTTTCAATTAATAGAGGTTTTTCGTCTGGTAATTCAGGTTCAATAACAAAGTCTTTAGTACAAACACGACTCATATTTGGAAAGTTAGGCCATTTTCTTAAACATTCTGAAATAGAAATAATTAAAATTATTGTATGATAAATATAATAAACAAAAATTATTAAATATATCTCCTGACAATTGCATTGTTCTAAGGTGGGTACAGCAAAAAATACCAAAACTGAAAATTAAACAAACTTTTTGTGGTACATAAAAAAGAGTTTTTAATAATACCAATTATTTAAATATATAACTATATTTTACTATGTTATTTACAATTATATAAATTTATAGCAGGTCAAAAAACGGAATCGTTGAGATTAGTTACAAACAACAATGAAATCATATATGTAAGGCTACGTCGCCAGCCACAAATGTAAAAGACATGTAATGTTAATTCTTGTTGAATGAAACTTCATATTGTTAAAATGAGAAAAACCAAATTTGATAGATTTACTATGTAATAGGAAGAGGTTAGGTTAGATTTTGGACTTCGCATGTAGTTCTTCCTTGATGATGTGATTTATGTTGTGTTCAGTTAAAATAAAGTGCTTCATAACTGGCCAGAACCCCTTACATACCAGTGTTTGGCTGTACCTATTAAGTCACTCACTTCAGCTTTGGATCGCAGTTAAAAATCGCCAAATAGCCAAATAGTAAACAGAACCCTAGCGCACCGGTAAACGTTTCCAGTTCGGCGCGCAGACGCATAAATATCGTACTGTCAATACGTCAACGGCAGGTGAGGGCCCCCCAAACCTGCGGTGCCGGCCAGTGAGTTAGTACACGTAACTATTGAGTATTTGCTACTAGTAATTAAACTAAATTAGTCAAACAAAATTCTAACGATAAATAAAACCAGTGCTGTGATCGCGATACATGACATCCTTCTTCGGGGTTCCGTGTCGGGTAAGTGAAAACTTCACGAGTTTCTAAGGCTGATTGTACGACAAGAATCAGCCTTTTTTATGGAAAGTGGTTTCTAGAAACTTTTTAAAAAATGTCAGACACCAATGGCGCTTCGGACTTAATAAAAGAGACCTCTGCCTCGATCACCGGCTGGATCGCCATTCTGCTACGTCAAAAACAAAAGAAGCGAACGAGACTCTTCCGATATGGAGTGTGATGAAACGGACAACGATGAAAAGCCAAAACATAAAAAACTAAGCATCACTGAGGAGAAGAGGTGTCTGAAATCATCAGAGCTATATAAACTGCAACAAAGGGAATTTACACGGCAACAAGTAGAGTAACGGCCGACAAAAAACTTGCATTTTCCAGACCCGAACAACAGGCTGTACGAACAAATATATCCGACATAAATAGCCACATCCAAAAGCTATTAGGCCTGCTCTACATACAGGAGAAAAAGGACAAGAAACCAAAAACCGCGACCGCGACATTAATCAACAGGATGTCGCAGGCAATATCCAAAAAACTAGAAAAGATAAACATTCAAAATATAAAAAAAAAATAAACATTCAAAATCCCACAGAGAGTGCAAAGACCCAACAAATCTTAGAAACTCCAGCATACCACAAACTCAAAGACACCCTCCAACCGTATGGAAGTCACCAGCAGTAGCCATTAAGCCAGTAAGCTTTGATACAGTAGTAAAAATGAAAGGAGACACAGGAGGCCCCATCGTGGAACTAAAAAAGATATAGACCGCAAATGACGTTGAGAAATATCAAATACGTAGAACACAAACGGCGGTGATAATAAATACTAAGACCAAAGAAGAACAAAACCAACTGTTATTAAAACTGGAAAACAAAGAAAAAATTTTAGCGAAAGATAACACCAGAACATAATTCCCTATGATCCTCATCACCGGAGTACAGAAGGGGAAAACGGAAGACGACACCCTAACAAATATACGTCAGGAAAATGAGGATCTGGAAGGATTATAAGGAGAACGCATAAACACAGAACTAAAGAAACTAGACGCAAGAAATTTTAGAAATATCTACAAGGAGAACATTATGTACGTTCCCGCAAGTAGGAACAATTGATAGCTTGATAGGCAGAGAAAAATAGGACTGTATGTCTTTCAAAATTGTTCTTTAAATATTAGTTAAAAAAATGAATAAAAAAGAATAAAACAGTTAAGAAAAAAAAAACGATTGAGACCAAATCACTTACCCAAACTACATCTAGGGGTGACGTGAGAGCTCTCCTTAATTCCGGTATTCAAGGGATGATCCAGGCTTTTTCCTACCATAGGTTTTTATTTTAATTTTACACAGGTTTTGTTCTAATTTTACTGATAAGAACGTTTTGAAGCACACATTTCAAGTTTACCGGTTCTCGAAGCGGTTAATTTCGTACTGACCTTTTCAAAGGACTTTTCTACAATCGTGATTCGGTCTCAAAAATACGCGTAAATATATTTTAATTAAAGACATTACAAAATTTCTTCGATTTGAATCTACTAATAGGCAACTAAAATTACACGTGACATTAATGAAGTTGTTTAATAAATTACCCCTCACAATGACAAATAAAAATTTGAAATGATTAGGATTCAACACATTATATTCACTGAACCTTTAGATATTATAAAAGAACTACCGAAAAAGGGATTCATATACATGGACCTAACGAAATATTATGTAGAAGAACATGTGTCAGTATCAAGGGAGAAAACGGAGAACACAAATATGATGGACAAGACAATTAGACGAGGAACGGAGAAAGAAAAACAAGTTTAGAAATACTTACCAAACAAAAAACGATAAACACGAAAGAGAACGTAGACTTGATTTATACAAAAGACAAAGACGAAACTACAAAAACAGTATCAAAAAAACCAAAATATAATCAATAAGTAACTTCATGACAAACAACGACCCCGACAACCCTTGGGACATTGCCTACAAAATAATCAGGACAAAAACAACACAAGACAGAACACTAAAACAATACAGAAAAGGACATGGACAGCAAATACAGAAGAAACAATATAACACCTCCACGACAAGTACTTCCCAACAGACAATATCGACCTAGACGAACTTCAGTAACCAAATACACAGAACGAGAGGCCGTTCACGATATACGAAATAGACATGACCATGACACCCATGAAAAATAAGAAAGCCACAACTCGAGACAACATCTCGAAAGAAGTCTTACTAATATTTAACAATCAAATCCCTAACACATTTTGCGACTTTTATAACAACTGCTTAAACACAGGATACTTCCCAAAGAGATGGAAAATGACTTGACATGGTCTAGCTACCAAAAAAAAAACACCTAACGACAAACTACCAATATGCCTACTTCCGACACTGGGTAAGGTTCTGGACAAAATGACAGCAATGCGACTCACACATCACCTAGAATCGACCAACAAAATTGACAACAGACAATACGGATTTAGAGAGGGCAGAACGACAACAGACGCAATACAAAACATAGTGGACAAAATAACACAAAACGACAACCAAAAGCCTCTCACTAGTCGCAACACTGGACATGAGCAACGGTTTCAACTCAGCCTGGACACCAATGATCAACAAAATACTTATAGACACACAAACACCGGCCAACATAACTAACCTATGCACTGACTTACAAAATCGACAAATACAAACACAAGTCAAAAGAGTTCTTTTTTCCAAATTAGAAAACTGAAACGCATGAGATTAGATTAGTCAGGAAGTTATCATAAAAATATGTCACAACATCTCAAAGCTTCCTATAAAATAACTTTTTTAATAGCGAAGCAAAAAACCTCCACACCATTGATGAAGAGTTGATCAAGCCATGTATATTAAAGGCCACACAAATAATGCTAAAAGAAGAATCAGAACAAAAAATGAAGTCAGTTTTTCTCTCACACAACACAACCAAACGTAGAATCGATGATATAGCTGCAGACAGAAAAATAAAAATTATAAACAAAGTAAAGTTGTCACCATTTTTTGCTATAAGTTGCGATGAATCTACAGACATCGTTAACTGTGCACAATTAATCGTTTATGTTCGTTACGTCGACAGAGATTAAATTAAAGATATTTTGTACTCACAATCTTTGACAGCTGGTACTACATCTGACGATATATTTAATTCAATATCTGAATTTATACAAAAAAATGATTTTGATTGGAACAAGCTCATTAGACTCTGCACAGATGGTGCCTCCGCTATGATAGGTGTAAGATCTGGCTTAGCTCAAAAGCTAAAGGAAAAGAATCCCACCCTGGTTAGCACACATTGTGTTATTCATCGCCAAGCTTTAGCCTCAAAAACATTGCCTCAGAATTTACGCCAGAGTTTAGACTTGGCAATAAAAAATGTGAACTATATTAAAAGCAGTGCTTTGAACAGTCGATTATTTACATTACTTTGCGAGGATCTTGATTCTGATCATAAAGTTCTTCCTTTCCACACAGAAGTACGCTGGTTGTCTAAGGGCAACATGTTAGCACGACTGTATGAGCTGAAAGAATAGGTCATCCTATTTCTCGATTTTAAAGAAGAAAAAAAAAACGACTGCAAATGTTCAAAGATGAAAAATGTCAATGGAGATTTGCCTATTTGAGTGATGTATTTGAAGCCTTGAATCAATTAAATTTGAAGCTTCAGGGAAAAAACGGAACTATGATTAGTTGCTACGATCATATTCAGGGCTTTATATCAAGGCTTTAACTTTGGTCCCAAAAAGTAATTTCTGGAAGTGTAATATGTTTTCCTCGACTACAGGGAACGATTAAAAATTAAAGACTGGACGAAGACGTTAAAACTGATATAGCAGCTCATTTGAAAACGGTAAAACACGAATTTCAACGATATTATAGCGACATTAATTTGGAATCACCAATATGGCATATGACTAGAAATCTATTTGTGGTCGATGTCTTACAATTACCAGAAGATATTTAGGAATAATTTCTAGAAATGAAGGCTGATTCTAACATGAAAGATGACTTCCACCTCTTGACATTGGAGAAGTTTTGGATAAAACGTTTCCTCCTTAATCCAAAAGTTGCTTCTCATGCTTTGCAAATAATTGTGAAACAGGTTTTTCAGCTCTGGTTCAAATCAAAACTAAGCAGCGAAATCGTCTTGCCGTCCATAGCGACTTGACGATTGCCCTGGCAAAAACTACAGCCGACATCAACCAACTGGTTCAGAACATGCAGGCGCAAATATCGCATTAACAAAATTTTATTATTTAATTTTTATTGAGAAATATCTAATTATTTTTAAGAGTGAACACCAAAGTTTGAATTTATATTTTAGTTGTTATTGAAAAATAAATGTAGTAAGACTGATGTTTTTATTATAACAATAAAAAAATTATAAGGGGACATGAATATATTTTTATAATCTAGAAAGGCACAACACAAAAAAAGTTGGGAATCAATATAGAAAAATATTTTGGACTGATGCTTTCAAGCGGTAGAGAAAGATGTCTTAGGGTCATGGTACGGAAAAGAAAACCAAGAGCAACTAGCCAGCTGGAGAGCTATTTCCTAGTCTAGGTACTTACCTGAAATAACCATGTCTATATATTTCATCTTATAGAGAGCTTCATAGTTCCACTTTCCCTTACATTCTTGAAAAGCTTCTACAATTTCTTCTCTTAATCTATTTTGAATTTCTGGATGAAGAGCTAATTCGTATGCCGTAAAAGTAATTAGTGACGATACTGATTCGAAACCAGCAAAAAAGAATATTAATGCTTGCGCAATAATGTCATTATTTGTGATTCCTAAAAAATTATTAAATTAATTACAATAATGATTATAACGGGTCATCAACAAAAATCATAATTAAAGTTGACTGTAAAGTTTAAAAAATCTACATATTCGTTGTGTTTTAACCAAATGTGAGCCTTTCTAAAAACGTTTGCATAAGTTTCCTAATTTTAAATACAAAAGGACAGGTCGACATATTAGGAAGCAGAATTTTAATACATGTTAAAATGGAGAGGGACGTTTAAATAAGTTCTCCAAAGATATCCGCAGCTTCCGCGATATGGATGGAACATTCTTGTCTGATTTTATAAGATTTTTATATGTGCCCTTTAGGTTCAAATAAAGCACAGCCTACGCCATTAGATGATTTAGACGCATTTTCAAAATTACTTAAAATAGAGTGTAATATATTGCTACTTATAAAAATCTTTTCTTGATAGTTTGGTTTAATAAAGCAAATATCTGAATAAAACTTAAAAAATCATTAATATCAAGGAGATGGGTTTTCTTATACAATATTCAACATACACATTGCTTTTTTTTTTCAACCGGTGTAATTTATGGCATCGTGTGCGCCACCCTCCGATTCATCCTCTTAATCTAAGTCGTTCAACGTATTTTCCTCTTCGACGATACTTCGATAGAAATACAAATAATAACAAAACTTAGAGTGGAGAAATCTTGAATTTGTTGTAAAACTTCGAAAAGTATTTACACGACATTCTGTATAGAATCTTAGAAAATTTGCTGATTTTTGTTTTAATGAATATCTAGTAGTTTAAAATGGGAGGATTCCCCTTTTTTTCTTAAAACGACTGTATCTTATTGTTGCACACATTTAAATCTCTATATATTCGAGAGAAACAAAATATCACGAAGTATTCCCAGTTGCGCGCTTATAAATACAATTTTTCGGTTTGATCTTAAGTAGATCTATCCGCTTCCACTTACCAAACAATATTTACTGATATTTTAACTATAGGCGGATTTTTGCTAATGAATCCAAATTATTCAAAAACTTACCATTTTCTCCCTTTTGATTTTGTCCATTTTTAGCCTCCATTAAAAGATGTATCATATCTGGGCGCATAATTCCCTTTTCTTCTCGAAGTTTCAGATTATTTTCAATAAGGTCAGTGAAAAACTGACGTGGTGGGTTTTCATACATCTTTACTTTGAAATACTGAAAAATAATAAAAGGGACCAAAAGAGGTTAACGGCTGTATATTGTGCGTGTCGTGTCAGCAAAGAAAACTTGTATTTGGTGCAATATTTTTTTCAAAACAACAAAGCGCTTTCGACCATTAGGCCTTTTGTCAAGCAGAGGATATCCTCTAATATCGGTTGTTATCGTTTTTTCCATAATGAAATATTGCGGAATCCTACTTTGTTAAATAAATCACCATATTTAATGTTAATGTTAAAATTTTTCTAAATATCTTTAAATTTTTGTCAATGAAGGCAAGGTCGTCCTTACACATATTTGTTATATTTGCAAGGACCACTTTGCCTTGACTAAAGAAAATAGTTAACGATTTATTAAATATGGGGATTTAGCAACCGATATTAGTGAATATCTTTTGCTTGAAAATAAGCTCTGATGATGATTTATTGCCTTCCGAAGGTGCTTTGATATTTTAATAAAAATATTGCACATTTATTTTGCTTAAAAATAAAATATTAAGTATATATATTATTATAGTAAGTACTAAGGTCATAATGATTTTTTTTAGTTTCTTGAAATCGATACTAAAAGTGAAGAATGTTTCAAAAATTTAATTGATTCTGGTCTGGTAAGAGACAGTCTTTAATTGATTTCTAGAATTAAAAATGGATAGACTAACATTAAAAGCCGAGTCTTAAATTTGATTGTCAAGACTGTCATTTTGTAGCTTTAGGAAAAAGCAGCACAACAAAACCAAGCACTTTTTACATAAAGCATTTGCTATTATAATTCCAAGCACCATCTTTACTTTCGGATAGCGATAGTGGCAGTATGGGAGATGTTGAAGAAACAGAGGAAGATCTCCCGCGAGTCTGATTAGTTATTTTTTAATTGTAAACAACGGATATTGATCATAAATAGTGTTTTATTTAATTATTTTCAAAAAAAAAGTCAAAATAATTTAAAGCGGTTTTATCATACAAATAATCCCTATGTCATATGTTTGCCTTAGATACCTTATTTTTTGTCAAAGACTATTCAAAAAATCAAGTTAAAATAATTTTAAATAAATGTGTGAAAAAATATTTTTAAAACTATCACTGTAGACCTATCTTGGATATAAAAATATGATACAGAACTGGAGCAACAATGTTGCTTTCTAAATGAAATAATTTCGAAATATTAAAATTTTTTGAAATCATAGGAATGCAAAAAATGTATTTCAAATGTAAATTTATTTTTATTGTACAAATATACATGGAAAAATGTCATTTTTAATTTGAAAGACGATATTATTATTAATATCGCTTCTTTTTTTCTTTTATTGCGCTAGAAAATCAATTAGTCAATTAGATAGTCAATTCAGAATAGTATGGAACTGTATGTACTCTAAAAATAAACAAGGGTTTAACAGAAAATACGAAATATTCGAGGTATCATGAAAATCTCCGTTTGTTTTATCTACAACATTAACATGATAGGAAAATTCAACGACAATCAAATTAAATCTAGATCAATAATTGCTGAATTTGTATTACTAATAAAAAATAACAAAATATTCTTCGAGGAAAACGTTGATAAAAGAGGATATTCACATTAATGAAAATCTAACTAGTAAACCTTACAAATTGTTACAAGCTGCAAAACAAAAATTTTGCAGGTAAACTGTGTGGTCTTCAAATGAAAGAATTCTGTTTAGATCCGACAACAATGTGAAAAGTAATTGAAGCATTGAAGATTTAGATTAGTCTATAATGTAGGTATCCTTCGCAACCACAGAAAGTTAACAAATTTCTAATTTGTTTTTGAATATCTTGCCATTAAAGGCTATCATACATTTATTCATTGTCAACCCAAAAATATGTTGATAAAACGATTTTGATTTTGGATTAACGGTTAAATTTTTGTTTTTAATAAAAAATAATTTTTTGTTTACTTGCTTAATTTTATCTACATTTAGGTGTTTACTTAGGTATTTTGTTAAGTACTGTAAATATTCTAAGACATAGTATTTTCGTAAATTAATAAAAAAAATTATATTTTCTCTTTTTTACATTATTCCTAATCATTAAATTAAACATACGGAATTTTGCTTGATTACTTATATTATAATCTATATACATTTTATAAGCTCAAGGTATACATATTTCATTTCAGATAAAGTTAACGTGTACAATCAATGTTTTTAAGAATTATTTAAATTATGATTTTGATGGATGATGCACAGAAAAAAAGATGTACTATATTCAAGATGAATGGTCTTATTTCAATGCTTTGTTGTATTTGTATATCCGCAAGTAAAACTCGTCTCGATTTGAAATTCTAGTAATACTTGTTCAACAATAGCTAATAAGCCTTGCTTCAAGATTAGAATCAACTTGCCCTAACCAAAATACCTCTAATTAAATGAAGTGTATCTATTGCTCAATTGCAGTATTATGTACATCTTAAATGAAATAGTCTTACACTTGTTTTAACTATACTTCATTTATATTCAATAATACCTTGTTCTTAAATCTAAAACAACTAAATTTGTTACAATAATAATATGATCTTTGACAAAATGTGAAGAAGGTATCAATATTCTACGTGTTGTCTCCAGACAAAAATGGGGCGCTGATAACAATATTTCCTTACTTTTTTATAAATCATACATTCGTTCAATTTTGGATTATGGGTGTACTCTGTATGGTGCATCATCTAAAACAAATTTACTGGTAATCGTTCGTATTCAGTATAAATCTATAAAAAAATGTCTAGGCGTGATGATCTATAGAACATTTAACACGAATTTGGTCACCAAAATTTCAAATATAAACACTAGTAACCTTACCTTTCCGTACTGGCGGATAAAAAATTCGCCTCCTTTAGCTGATGCCTTTACTGATATCAGTCTCTGCATAAAATACATTATTAATAGTAACCTCCTTCCTACATATAAATATGACTATAAAGTATTAATATTTAAGCCAATATTTATTTTTCCAACATATACTGATTTACCTAGCCTAAACAAAATACTCTTAAAATCCGTACTGAGCAGGATGGGTACAAACTCCATACACATTTTTACAGATGGGTCCAAGGATGACGGTGGGACAGGAGCAGCATTTCTTGTTTCCAATATAAATTATATTCAAAAGATCAGTATACCTCATCTGTTTTCAATTTTCACAGCAGAAGCTGTAGCCATTAATAGGGTTCTCACTGATACCTATCCACCGATAAACATTTTTCAAAATTGTTTTTAGTTATTATACCAAATTCCTCTGAGGTGTCCCACCTATAATTAAAAAAAAAATAATTTTATAACTTCAAAACCAAAATACTAAGATAAAGAGGTCGTATCTACAGAATGAATAGTTTTAGTAAATGTGGGTAGGTAGATAAGTACGTCCCTCTAGACTTCGCAAATAAATTTTGCATATTTTACTAATCTTTTCTTACAATTATAGTAAATTTTTTTTTGCAAATAGGCCTTTATTATTTTGTGTTATAATAAAATATAAGCTTAATAAATTTGTAAGAATCTTGAAATCAGAATTTTCATAAATACGATCTCTTGTCTTAGCAAGGCAGAAATCGTCTTTCCAAAAAGTCGTCATCCAGCATCATACATTTTTTTTACTTCTATTCCAATTTGTTTCATGTTCTTATGATTATAAATTTACTTATATATAATAATACCTAACAAGAAGTGAAATAAATATACTTACATTTAAATATTGGTATCAGGTCGCTGAGGCTCCATTCATTTAACAAATGTTCCATTTCAATTTAATTTATTCATACACTTATTAATTGAATCACAAAGAATTTCTAACAAAAAATAAAACGTAACGCTAACGATACGATTCAAACATGTTAGAAAATGGACAATAGGATGAACACGTGCTAATGCCGATTTGCCAGATAAATGCGTTGTGTCTCTGACTTCCGAATAATAAGTATCACATCTCAACATGTGCCAGTCGTATTAGTGCAGTGGTTGCATTTTAAAATAAGTTTCAGCTGGCAACACCGTGCAGTGAATTTGTACTAGCTAATCTTTTGTGAAGTACATAGGTTTTTGATTCGAATTGTTTAATTCTTGTTCTGAAATTTAAATGCTTTGAGTCAAATCCTTTTATAACGAATCAAGTACGCAATAGTCGGTTTTAAGAGCATATCATACTTATAATAAACATAAGAGCTTTCTTGGATTAATTGCCAAATAAACGAAAAAATACATACACACTGGCACTAAAGACTAAAGCATCTGGTTAAAGAGTGCAATAAAATACTTTACGAAGAGTATTTGCTGATTTTGACAAAGCAATTCAGCAAAGTGTTACTGAGTTTTGGAGTGATGTTTCATTGAAGGGCTGCCGATTCGATTTGGGACAGTCTTGGTAAGTACTTATATTTGACATTAAATATTTTGCAAATTTTAGATGAAATAAATAAAAAAAATCCACATATACCACACTGGGCAATGTCTTGTTCTTCTAAAAAAGTTACATTTTCGCTTAAAGTGACTTCATTTGGGGAATTTAAATTCCAACATAAACTATTCATAAAAATTATGCAATTTCAATGTGAATATTTATTTTTTCCAGGTGGCGCAAAATTCAAGCACCAGGCTTATCATCCTTATACAAGGACAAAGACAGCGATGTGGGTAATTATTTAACGTACTGCTTTGCAATACCATTTCTCAACCCAGAAGATGTGGAAGATTGTTTTTTTAAAGATTTATCTTCAATAGAACTACAGAATCCCAGAGTAGTGGAATTTGCGGACTATCTGGTCGATAATTATAAATCAGAATCGGCGAATATGGGCGAAGAGCAGTATGCAATGGACGACGCATGCATGCAAGAGCTCTCATGCAAGGTTTAACTCATCATTTTATTTTGCCCATCCACATATATTTCAATTTGTAACCGTTTTAATAGATTTCCAAAGTGACACTTATATAAAAATTAGAAGCATTCAAAAAATGTAAAAAAAAGTTTATTCTTCACAAACTTTAAAAAATAAAAATTTCTTAAAATTGTAGGCGAGAAATTTAAAATAATTAAATAAACGAATATTTAGCATGTTAGTATAGGTAGGTATATTGTTGTAAATATTTCATAAAATCATATATGAATTTTAGTTTTAATATTCTAGAAACAGATTACGAACCCCTACTAACTTTCTAAGCTCAAGTAGGCCCGGGACTCACTTTACCGATCTCTGGGGACTCAACTCGGCTATCATTAAGGCGGATTATAAATTTTGGGACTCAGACATCTGTGAAAAATTACATACAATCACATATATCTCCATTACTCTTAAGTATGTACCTTTAGTTTTATAAACATTAGTTTGTTTTATATTTATTAGAAAAAGTGTAACGGTTGGAACCATTATTTCGACACAACCAACTTGATTCGTTGACATCCAAGTCAAAAATAATTCTCATATCACGAATCAAGGAAGAAGAAAACGACAAATGACATTTAGGAGGTGAAAGGTTGTTGTGTCAAAATAACGGTTCCAACCGTTACAAAAGTTAAAAACAATTTTTTAACTTTTGTTGCAAAAAATATATAAATCCAGAATATATCGTGGGCTTACAAGCAAAAGGCACTAAGTCAATTTTTTGGAAAAAAGGGGTTTTAACGGCACTAAAATCAGTAACTGATGATCTATGTACAGCTAAATCGCACTAAGTCCTAAATGAGCAGCGAAGAGAGCTGCTCATTTGACAAAACGCACTAATTTGGTTTTGGTACAAATCGAATTTATGCAAAACGCATTAAGTCCCTTAGTGCTTATTACATTTCGTTGTCTCTTAAAAGTCACGTAGCAATATGCACTAAGTCACTTAGTGCGTTTTACTTGTACGTAACTTCAAACAATATGTTGTTAGCAAAATTAACACTGTGACTTAGTGTTTATGTGTTTGCCGACACGTGCATATCTGTCGTGTTTGTTCGTTTTCTTTTTATGTTTTGCAAGCAAAATTTAAACAAAAAATGTGTAGTCGGGGTGCTAAAATATTAGCCTTGTTGAAAAATAACGAAGAGCAAAGAGAAACAACGCCTGCAGGTGGATTATGAACATCATTTAAGAAGAAAAAACGAATCCCAACAGGCTAAAGCAGAAGACAAGGAGAGGGCAAAAGTGGATGAATCGTTCATGTCAGTAACATTCGATCTACAAAGTGTGCTGCAAATCCCGTCATCTGAGGTATCACTGACGTATTACATGAGAAAATTAACAATGTACAATTTGACCGTTTACGAGGCAGCACCGCCAAATAAAGCTTTTTGTTACTGCTGGACCGAAATAAACGGCAAGGAAGGAAGCTGCGAGATAGGAACATGCTTATTAAAATACATACAAACTTTGTCGCCACAAGTAAAGCATTTATCTTTATTTTCCGATACTTGCGGTGGCCAGAATCGGAATCAGCAAATTGTCGCTTTGCTACTCTATGCGGTTCAAAATTCTCACCTAGAAATTATTGAACAAAAGTTTTTGGAAAGCGGGCACTCATTTATGGAAGTTGACTCCATGCATAGTGCTATAGAGCAGCAAAAAAATTTGTCTCGGTATATTGTGTCAATGATTGGATGAACATTTTCAAATTGGCTCGTTCTCAAAGAGGCAGGAATAAAAACAAACCACCATACGAAGTAGAAGAGATAAAATTCGATCAAATGTTTGACCTTAAACAACTAGCTACCCACTTATTAAAAAATAAAACAATTGATGAAAATGGACAGAAAATAAACTGGCTTAAGGTTAAGAACTTTAAATATATGAAAGATAAGCCAAATTACTTTCAGTACCGGTACGACCATAGTAGTGAGTATGTCGGCATCCAAATTTAAACTACTCGACGTGGAAGAAGACCAGTTCAAGATCAACCGTTTAAAGATGGCTTGCCCAAACTATATCACGAAAACCTAAAAATTAGTAATGCCAAAAAAGAAGACTTGTTGACGATGTGCAATAAGGGGGTAATTCCTGAAATATTTCACCAGTTTTTCCAGAGTATACAATCAGATAAAAAGGTAACAGATACATTGCCAGATGTAGACCTTCAAGACGAATCAGAAGAAGAACCATAATTTTTAAAACATACACAGTTTTTGTTTTTCTTTATTTTTCTGAATAAAAAATTAGGAATGTGATGAGTCTAATTGAAATTTGCTATTAAAACTCTACAAGTAAACTGCACTAAGTCAATGTTTTTTTTTCAAATTAATTCGAATTAAGGTACTTAATTTTTTTTTAATTAATTTTAACCGATACATAAGTACGACCCAACATAAAAGTTTAATTAACAGTAGTTTATTTTAAAATATAATTATTACAAAAATTAATAATTAGGATTAAAAGTTAATTCTAACCATATCTCAAAATGATCTTTTATGACTTAGTGCTCTTTGCTTGTAAGCCCACGATATTATAGTCTCAACTTTGAACTGAATTTATAGTCCTATCTCTGGAAAACAGGGGAAGTCTTTTTATTTGTTTATTTAAAATAATTTACATTAAAATAAATTCTCCTGTAATTCTGTCTTTAGTTAAATTTAATGTTTCATCTAGAAGAACTCAGTGTACATTATTCCATATTCTGTTAGGTATACATTGTGTCCGTAAAGTATGAAACAAATTCATTTTTAGCTAAACAGACCATTTTAAGAAATAATCCTGAAACACGTCGATTTTTGATTTTAATTTACCGTATTTTAAAATAATAATCTAATATACAGGGTGAATTACTTTCGAGTAATGACGTCACCGTATTTTTTTTTAAATGGAACACCCCCATTTTGTCTCAATTTTCGGATTACTCTAGCTGAGCTGATTCCAAAAATGTATCACATGTTGAATCCAATTGGTACAGGGTGGACTTGTGGTCTAGCAGACAGAATATGAAAGAAATTATTTCTTATCAATTTTGAAAAAACATAGTCGTCTAGTTTTTTGTGAAATGTCATTATTTGTTTAGTAATTTATTGATGTTCAGTGACAGTTTAGTACTACAATATTTTTGGTATTCGTGAATGTTTTAATTATTGCTTAGATTTAATTTGAATTAGAAATGGAGTTAAGTGTAAAACAAAAAATTGAAATACTTATGATGATTGGGTATGGAGACAGATCACGAACTCAAATGGAAGTGTGCAATTTGTTTAATGATAAATATCCAGAAAGACCTATAACGCGTTCAACAGTCAGTAAGATTGAAAAGAAATTTCGAGAAACTGGTACGATTGAAAATGTACGCAAATCAGGTCGTCCCTCTGCAAATGCTGATACAGCATTAGTTGTTTTACTTAGTTTTGAAGAAGACGCGCATACTTCTGTGCGTAAAGTTAGTCGCGATATCGGTGTTAGCAAAACAACGGTACACAAACTATTAAAGCTTGAAAAATGGCATCCTTATAAAAACAAACTTGTGCAGGAATTAAACGAAGATGATCCCGATAGAAGAATCCAATTTTGCGAAAAAATGATAGATAAATGTCACCGAGACCCTCTCTTGATACAAAACATTATTTTTTCTGATGAGGCCACTGTAGCATGTTAGACTTATAAGACTTTTAGTTACAATGTATAGTTAGAGTTTATTCATTGTATGTGGTAACTAAAGATTCATAAAACAATTTTGAAAGATTAGAATATTGTCAAATAAAAAGAAAATATTAATTTGTACGTCCATCAATTAATATTAATATCCCAACGAAGATATTTGTGGGATAAGGAACATCATACCCCCACAGCCACTTTCACGTTAAATGGCGAGGTTAACCGTCAGAATTGTAGATACTGGGCAAAAGAAAATCCCCACTGGATGCGTGAGTATCATACACAATACCCGCAAAAGGTAAATGTATGGGCTGGAATTGTAAGAAATCGAATCATCGGACCCTACTTTTTCGAAGGTAATTTAAACGGGGCAACGTACCTTGAGTTTTTAAGGGGATATCTCGTACCTACTTTGCGTAATTTGTTTCCCAGCAGACGTAATCCTGGAGGTTGTGATGAAAGTTTATGGTTTTAACAGGATGGTGCACCTCCACATTATGCTGTAGATGTTAGAAGGTACCTAGATGAAATTTTTCCGAACAGGTGGATTGGTAGACGTGGACCTATCGAATGGCCAGCGAGGTCACCAGATTTCAATCCTTTGGATTATTTTATGTGGGGCGATCTGAAGAATGTTGTGTATCAAACGAAACCAGCAAATATTCAATAATTAAAAGAGAGAATTCGGACAACAATAAACAATATTTCTCAAGACACAGTAAATAAGGTTCAACAAGAATTTGTACACCGTTTGGGTTACTGTCAAATACAGCAAGAGCTGCAGTTCGAACATTTATAAAGTCATGTATTTCATCATATTCTGTCTGCTAGACAATAAGTATTTTTGATAATATTGTTAATTTAACTAATAAAGAATATTTCGCGTTACTTTATGAGCACACACAAAACTATTGTATTTTTGCCCACCCTGTACCAATTGGAATCAACATGTGATACATTTTTGGAATAAGCTCAGCTAAAGTAATCCGAAAATTGAGACAAAATGGGGGTGTGCCATTTAAAAAAACATGACGGTGACGTCATTACTCGAAAGTAATTCACCCTGTATATTAGATTATTATTTTTAAATACGGTAAATTAAAATCAAAAATCGACGTGTTTCAGGATTATTTCTTAAAATGGTCTGTTTAGCTAAAAATGAATTTGTTCCATATTTTACGGACACACTGTATACAACCACTAGGACTCCACTTGTGATTATGTGTCATTTAGTAAACTATTATAATACCATGGTTGATATAGACTGGACTTTTTCACAGAATTTTTTTTCCTAAAATCGTTCTACAGCAAATTGCTAATATCACAGTTTAGTATTAGTTTTTTACTTCTATTGTTAAAATTATTAAGTAATAATGTTAAATTGTTAATATTTTCATTATTAAAATATTAGACCCTATGAGTCTGTTTGAATACAAATAAATAATGTTTATTTATTTCTTTTACAAGTCTTATAAATGTGATAAACAATAAAATTTAAATTTTTTTTTAACTTTGATATTTTGTACGATTAATAAGGCTTCTAAATATACATAAATAAAATGTCTTTGAACTATGTATAAAATTATATATTTTACTTACTTTAGTTGATTCTGGGAAGACAAAAGCACGAGCAATTTCAAGGTTTTTCTTTAATGAAGAAAAATCTGTAACTTCTGCACCCATTTTGTAAAACTCGTTATTTGGCTCATCCAATGAATCCACTTTTACACCAAATGCAGTTGTGGCTATGACATCATTAGCAAAACGAGTTGAAACGTTTACCATTTCTACTTCGACAATGTCTTGATTATTTTTTAAAAAATAGTTAACCAAGTTTTCCGCACAATCGTCCATCAAGTTAAACATTATTTTCATTTTGTTGCTTGTAAAGGAAGGACTGAGAATAGGTCTCATTGTTTTCCATTCTTGGCCTGGAATAAGTATTAAACATATTTATTAGGTAATTAATATTTTTATCATTGTTATTGTTTGTATATTTGTTGTAAAATAAATAGAATTGAGTGAATAATTAACTATGACTCACCTTCTAATGAAAATAAATTTCTACCCCATAAGGGATCACTATAATATGGTGGTACAATTCGTCTGTGGTCAGTAAAGTGATCAAATTCTTTAACAGTTATTTGCTTTAACAATTTTGGATCCTTTAACATCAAAGTTGGTAAATTGAATTGATAAAATCCAAAGTATCTAAAAAATACAGTGTTGACCACTTTGAGTAACGGTTTGATAATTTTTTTCATGGCAAACTAGTATAAAGCTAAACTAAAATATTCGTACACATAAGGTTGTATTGATAGTAAGGTTAAAAATTTGATAGTTTTCTAAATATAAGACAGTAATCTTAGTTTAGGTTGCTCTGGTAATATCTCTCATAATGTAATAATTTCCTATACTTTTAATTGATTAATAATCGATAATTATACACCATACTAATAGCTAATAATCACGATAATTTCTATGAAAATGTGCACCTGGATAAAAATATACCCTCTAAGACAGTATTTTGACATATTTTAGCGTTAAAATTAGCTAACTTAGGAAAAAGATTATTATTTGTCAACTTTGAATTTTTTTTATTTTTAAATTATCAATTTTTTGTTTTGTTAACTGTGCCTTCAATAGGGTAGGTAGGTGAAGTGGGATGAAAATATTATTTTTAACGTAAAAGAAAATTAAACAGTTAAGAATGATATTCAAAAATCTCACATAAAACATTTTCTCAAATCAAAATATTATTTTTAAAAACCCTGTTTTACTTTGGTCCCTTTCGTTAATAAGGTGACTTTGTCATTCAGACTTGATATTATTTATAGCTTTATTTAGTTATTTTCATCAGTGGTGGTCTAGCGTTGGGAACAAGAGTATCGTCAGTTGTCATTTTTTTTGTGGAAAAAAGTGCACGTACGGTAAGCCTAATGCCTCACTTTTGTTCATGGGAATGTTTATGAAAACAAGTCACTGCACTACATATCGTCGGTGAAAGTGCAATACCTCGTATTTGCAACTTTTGACGAAAATCGCTTTATTTTTCTATTGGAAACTGCGCATGTCTGCATACATACGTACAAAGTCCTGTATTAGTCAATATTGTCGATATTTTTACTTTAGCGATACATCTGACGCACAAAACCATGTATTTGACAACAGCGATCAAATACGAGTTATTGTACGTCATCACAATACTTCACGTCATTTTGTATATGTCATTGATCGTTCTTTTGAGTCTGGGATAATACATCAGACAGTGCCGACAGCCAAGTTTACTTTTTGTGTTTTATTTTAATTATAGTTGCTACTCCATTATTAGTAAAAGCTTATTATGTGAACTTATTATGTGAATGGGAAAACATTGAGGTAAGTTATGTTTTATTGTAGTATTTCTCTGAAAATTAATAACAATCGCTCAATTGTAACATGTCAGGTTATGATATTTTTAAATAATCAATTATCGTCGCTGCGCCTGCAAAAACCGCTATGTGCACTTTTTCCCTAAACGTGATTTTTTGCGCCCTTCATATTTAACAGCAAGACCTACCGTCTTGTAGTTTTGTTGACGCCCACAGTAATATAGGTTTTTCTCAAATGCCAAACCATAAAATCAGCCATGTGCCGTCTATTTAAAATGCGCTTTCAAAAACCGTTATGTTCACATAGCGGATTTTTCCAGTTGTTATTGTTTTATCTGCGCCGCCGCACATGGATGATTTTACAGTAGGATGAAATTATACAACAATTGATGTAATTTTACTGAAGAGGCAAGCAAAACTATTTTCAATGGATTTTGGAAAATACAAAATTGGAACGCTAAGAAAGCCTATTTAAGAGGTCTAACTGATTTTCGAATTCCCAAGGGAAGGAGAGCTGGAATTAATAATAATGATAATAATACTCTCCCTAATTCACCCCCTTACGAGTGAATTTTAACCCCAAAAGCTAAGCGTGTGCGGGAAAAGGGACGGCTATTATTATTATTTGCCGTGGCGCTCCGGGGCGACTTAAAGATGACTGATGGTGCCATTTGACTTACAAGTGAGGAAAACCCGGAAAACCTCACCCACCATCATCGAGACGGTAATGTATGGCGATTTTTTTAAATCTGCATGTCATATCAACAAAAATTGAATTTCTATTAATACGGCAAACATCAAATCCTATACCGAACCATGCAATTTAATTAAAAATTTACATGGTCTGGTCTGGGATTCGAAGCCCAGCAGTCTCTGACACATAAACTTGCTTATAAATAAATATAAGCGCGTTAGACCGCTACACTACCGACCCGATACGATTGAAATGGAAACGGCAAAAAAGAAATATAGTTATGACTGTTACTTACCAGATGCTAGTGGAATTAAGTTACGGGTATGTCGTGATTTTTTCTTATCCACTCTAGATTTGAAAAAGAATTGTTTTAACATCTGGTTAAAAGAAGAAGCTACAAGTAGAAATCATGATTAAGGCGGAAATGAGAGATCAGAAAAAGAAAGTACTGTAGAGGGAAAAAATAAAGGAAAAATAGAAAAATCTAGTGAAACAAATAGAAAAAATCTAGTGCACTGGTACGTGGTCAAATGAGATACCGAAAGTTCCTAGTCATTACTGCCGATCTAATACTTCAAGAGTTTACGTGGAATCAAGCTTCAGATTAATGGTCCACATGCATAGTGTGTATAAGGAATGGTGTAGTGAATCAGGGGTCCCTTCAGTAGAACGTAAAAAGTTTTGTGAAATTCTGGAATCTCAAAAAATTTCAATACATAACCGCGCAAAGACCAATGCGACACATGTGTTGCTTTAAAGGAAGGCAATTTGACACAGAAAGAGTATGATTTTCATGTATTAAAAAAAAGATGAAGCTCGAAATGCTAAACTGCAATGTCTTTAGCATCGGATAACACGCTGGTTTTTACTATGGACGTGCAAAGTGTTTTGACTTGTCCAAAGCTACTTGTATCCAGTCAGTATTATAAACAATTTTACAATCTATGTCTCCAATAATAAGGATGTGCACATGTACATCTGGCACGAAGGTGATGGTTCCGTCTCATCTAATGAATTCACAACGTGTATAACCCATTTCGTAAAAATGAATTCTAATTTTAAAAAAATCATAATGATTTCAGACTGATGGCCTACCAAAACAAAAACTGAGTATTGGCTAGTGCTCGTGCTCTAGCCAATATATCAAGGGACGCCAACATGGAAATTCACCAGATTATATTGGAAAAAGGGCATAAAATAATGGAGGTGGATAGTATAGACTCTACGCTCGAGAAACTTTTCTCACCACCTATTTACACCCCACTTGATTATATTAATCGCTTGGGACAAGCAAGACCACAACAGCCATACATTATAAATCATGTAGATTACAATTTTTTTTTTATATTTTGAAGAAATACCAAGTAATTATTCCAGGAAAAAAGCAGGAGACCCAACAGTCACAGACTTTCGCGGTTTGCTTTGTAAAAATGGGGACGTGTTTTTCAAACTACGACATACTGAAGACTGGCAATAATTACCACAGCGAAAAAGTAAATTGAAACAACGTGACCCTGTAAACCTTTATCAGGAACCGTTAAAAATTGAAAAGAGGAAATTTGACAATCTGCAGTCTTTAAAACCATTTATGCACAGAGATTATCAAATTTTTTATGATTCATTGAGTCATCAGTAATAATAATCGGCTATAGAACATTTAATTTTTGGAATCTTTCTTTTTTAATGAACCTTACTGTTTTTGTATTCTGAGAATAAAATAATAATTGCTTGATTCTTTGAAAAGTGTTTCAAATAATTTTCGTTTAAACTTTTGTAAACAAAAACCGCCATGTGTTTAAAAGGCGCAAGTAAAAGTAGCTATGTGATGCAGAAAATTGAATATATTTTTTAACCACATAATGTATTTCTATTTTTAGGACCTTTTTGTTACATGATCCTTGGTTAAAATCTTTACCTCCCTAGCTTTATCATTTTAACATAAATCAAGAAAAGTATTAAGGAAAAGGTTTTTTTCTGTTCCCCTGTACAATATTGCTATTTGTACATAGCGTTTTTTGCAGGCCCATCGACGTTGTCTTGTTCACTAAACAAACAGGTGCCTCACCAGAACCTTTCATATTAAAATCTGCATTAATTACTTTATTACTAGGTATAAAACTTTATAATACTCAATTTATTTTTTTTTTTTCAGAATTTGCAAATACGAGGTTTTGCACCATTACTTCGAAATTATGGATAAATCTAAATTGGGGCCTAGACAAACTTCCAGAGGCAGATATTTGGTAGAATTGGCTGCTTTAAGTTTCCAGACTTCTGAGGTTGTAGGAAATGTGGCAAATAATATGCAGGGAAAGGAAGACTATCAAGGAAAATGTCCAAGCTCTGTGAACCTAGATGAAATTCCAATAATTTTTTTACCTGATAATGAAAGTTTTTCATTACAAACTGAAATTGCAGAGTTAGAGAATCTTGGCAATCTACCAGAAATCAGTTCTTAGACAGTAATTTATATCCAGAAATAAATGTTCCAGAAATTCAAAATCATAATGACGATATCGTAAATACTAGCAACAATGAGACCGCCACAGGCCAGGAAGTTAATAACAATGGAGCAGAGATTATGGGCGAGACAAAAAATGATGAAAACATGGTAGTTGAGGAATATTCCAGCTTAGCATTACAAGAATATACTCCAAATCAGGAAGTCAATCTGTTGGAAAGAGTTTTGTCGGGCTCGGAAATGTCAGATTACAGCTTAATAGATCCAGATTTTGTAGAAACATTCGAGAGCTCTAGTTCAGAAAACACCGAAAATAATGTAGTAAAAGGAGAAATAGAACAAAAAGCAGATGACGAAAATAGGACGTTTAAGCGAAAGTTACCTCAAACGAGAAGAGCCAGAGATCAAAACAAAAGATCTAGAATGCATGGCGAAGAGTATTTAGGCCTTAAAAAGGATGATGATGGACACTAATTAATGGCTCAGAAAAATGAACGTTTTTTGAAACCTGAATGTTACTCTCAGAAATGCAGAACTTCAAAATCCATATTTTGTAATGAATTCAAAGAAGATGAAAGAAAACAAATTTTCAAGTTATTCTGGGAGCTGACATGGGATATGAAGAAAACTTTTTTGAGTACAATGGTCAATGTGATCCCCAGCAAACAAAAAGTAGAAGGATCCAGAAGAAGTGGTACTCTTCACTACTATTTGAAAAAAGGAACAGAGAAAAAGAAGGTCTGCAAGAAGATGTTTTTGTCAACATTAAATGTAGGAGAATGGATGGTTAGACAGTACGCTAAAAAAGACAATGGAATGAACATGCCTACATGAAAAATATTGCAGATGAGGAAGATTTAAAGTACCAGGAAAAAAAGAACAGGCTAGAATTTCGAAAAATGAAGATAAAGACAAAGATAACCCCAAAGATATAGCTGCTTTTTGTGAAATTATCTCCAGTTCTCCAAGCCAGTGCAATTTATTACAAAACGAAGCTTTGCGTTCATAATTATACAATTTACAAGATGGGCACTGAGGATGTAATATGTTACCTTTGGGACGAATTTCAAGGAGGACTGGAGGCTAATATTTTCCCACTATATTGTCAGAATTTTTCTCCAGTTATTTCTTGGAAAATAATTCAACAAAATAATTCATAATCTATAGCGATGGATGTGGTTATCAAAATAAGAATGCCACACTTTCAAATGCTCTCCTCCATTTTGCCATAAAAAATAAAGTTACTATTACTCGTATTATCTTCAGAAGGGACACACTTAGATGGAGGTAGACTCTGTCCATAGTACGATTGAAAGGCGGCTTAAAAATCGTGATATTTACTTGCCTCACGACTACATTGCAGTTTGTAAGGAATCAAGAAGAGGAAAACCTTACAATGTAAGATAAATGAGCTACACGGACTTCAAAGATTTTAAAAATATCCAGTTCTATCCATCTATCAGACCAGGTCGTAAGCTTGGCGAAAAAGGAATTATGTCTATTTATATTTTAATTAATTGAATTAAATAAAATTCCTGTCATGTGGGGGATTTTGTGGTCGTAGGAAAAATATCGTGTGATTGACAATACTTCCTTCCCACTCGTGTGTAAAATGTCACTTTCCACACTCGTAATATAATATGCTATTTATTGTGTATTTAAAACTAAGACGAAAATATTTAATTAGTCAAGTAGGAGTTTCGACTTAATAATAGTATATTGTATTACGAGTGACGAATGTAAAATTTTTTGAAGTGAGATAACAATTTACCAGCCGAGGTTGGTAATGTTCACGAGCTTCAAAAAATGTTTTCGACGAGCGAAACACTATACTTTTTCTACAACCCTGTTAATATTAATATACTAAAAAAGAACAAAGTTTC
Source organism: Psylliodes chrysocephalus (assembly GCA_927349885.1). Taxonomy (NCBI): domain Eukaryota; kingdom Metazoa; phylum Arthropoda; class Insecta; order Coleoptera; family Chrysomelidae; genus Psylliodes; species Psylliodes chrysocephalus. The sequence continues at coordinate 53,642,332 of OV651820.1, forward strand.
CGAAAATGAATTTACGTTATTGTCAACTCTCCAATCCATAAATTTTGCATATATATCTTGATATCTCTATTTAAATATTACTGATAATAAATCCAAAGGGGTTTCCTCAGCTTAATTTGCTATTTCTGCTGATGTATTTAATAAATCTAAAGCACATTCCGAATCATAAACCATGATAACTTAAAAAAACTAACAATGCTTTCAGTACAAACTGTTAAGTCTAAACAATTAACGAGGGACTAATTAAACCAGGCAACTAAATATAAATTGTTTTTAAATCTCACGGTATTTTTACGATTCTATTTTGCTTTTTAATTAAAGAGAAGTAAAAAAATGCATTTTGTCTTTGTTTATTAATAATTTAAAGTCGCCAAAACATTATATACGAGAGCGAGAAATGATTGAAAATATAAATTTAACTTTCGTCACTAGAGACGAAAGTTAACGTTATGAAAATGTTTCTCACTTGTGATGAAAATCACGCTAAAGCGTCGCGCGGCAACTTTCTGTCTGAACTGCTAAAGTGCTACTTTCTGCTCTCAATACACAAATAGTTATTTTACAGCCTTCTTCCTCAGTAAAAAATGCATATATCTGAAACTGCTTAAAACTTTTCCATTGTTGGATGTAAAGTTTTTAAATTATTATAAAAAAATGTGCTTACCTAGAGTTTGGTTCCATATTATAAATTCTCTTAAATAAATCAACAACAGTCTCTTTTCTGAAGACATTTCTTAGATTATCTCCAAACCACCAAACCGGAGTTGATTGTTTTGCTCCTCTTTTTTTCCAATAACTCATCGGTCGTATTCCATAATAATAAAATACAAATACGACCACTAGACCTAACAAAATCAGTGAGAGCGCCATTGTTGTAATCTTCCAATATTAATTTAATCTGTAAGAAGAAATGATTTGTAAGTCACCTTTGTTTTTTCTATCTACAATATTCTACATGTAATATTGCCTTGCATAAGTCCTAGAGCTGAGGGTAAAAGAATATGCCTTATAAGATAATAAAAGTTTGCTGTAAGAAGTAAATATGTAATAATGCCACCCCATAATAGTTGCCTTCAAGAAAAAATTTAAAAAAAATCCTTTTTAATTAAGTAGTTACTACCAGGATCACATTCAGGCCAAAATAAATAGATGAGCTAAATAAATGAGGAATGTGTAATTCTGCCACGTAAGACGGTCCCTTTGGGAAGTAGACAGGGTTGAAGTGAACTTCCCTATAAAATGTCAAAATCAAATACATTTCTTTAGTTTCAATAAAATCGAAAGAAATTGGAGTTAGGTCACTTTCGTTCTCAGCAGTCGGCATACATTATCTTGTTAGGCGAAAGTGACTTGAAACTCACGATCTGTAAAACGATGTATAATTTCTACAAAGTTTAATATTCTTGTACCAGATTGTCTTCTTTTTTCTCCTTAATAATTCTATTAATTCCTTGCTTTCTAAATCAGATTCAGCATAAGAGTGTGAATCTCCTTGAAAGAATGTTTTAAAATAATTTATAGCTTGTGTAAACAATAATCCAAAAAGGACCCCGCACTATTTATTATGATTTTGGGTACTGTCAGGATTTGTTCAAGTTTTTGTATGTTATTTTTAAGTCATTAAGGACAACTTTCTTATGGTCCCTAATTATGTACCTCTACAGGGTAAGTTGTTAAAAGAAGGTAAAAGTAAGGAATGCAGAATTAATATTTTACATATATCTTTCCTTGTAAAATTATTCATATTTTTCCCATAAAACTTATAGTATGTGTTACACTTGTATATATTTTGTTAATGCTTACCTTCATTTGTAAAATAAATGATACAAAAAAAAATCACTGTTCAAAAATATAGAAATATTAATTACTGAAATAAAATGTATTAACATAATTAGACTATCACTATTTTTGGACTTCCCACTGATTATAAATCACTAAAAAATAAACTGCATTATTAAAAAACTGTTTTATTGTATACATTAATTATTTACACACTATCAAAATCTGACTAATCTTTCAGCAGTATCTAAAATAGTCATTAATAAATAATCCAATCAAATAGACCTTTCCATCAAAATTTTGGAGGAAATACAGGAATTTTTGATATAAGTCACTTTAGAGTATTTGATAACGATAGGTAAAAAAAATTTGTTTTTCAGGCACCGGCAAATGTCAAAAAACAAGAAAAGTGTTTTTTTGAGGTTATTTAAACTGACAGAGTTAGGGTGGTTAGAAATTAGGAAGAGATATATATGACTTGGAAAAATCATAGCGAGCTGAAAATTCAATTATTTTGTAGTTTCTTTTTATTATTTTCTCAGAAAATTATAAATTACTTTTAGGATTTTTTTTTGTTTTTTTGAGTTATAACAATTTATATTTAGAAATTTTCAATATATTATACGAATTTATATGGTAAAATAAATTTTGAAGTAAACTTATTATCTTGACTGACATGAAAAATATGAGGAGTGAACTTATAAAAACGATATCCCGACAGTTTGGGACCCACTTAAAGTTGCATTAAATAAATAAAAATAAAAACAAACAAAAAAAGAACTAAATAAAAATATTAAAAAAATAAAAATAAATATAAAAAATTAATAAATAAAAATAGGTAATTTAAAAAATATATAAAAATAAGTAAATAAAAATAAATATATAAATAAAATTAAACAAAAATAAATGAAAAGATAAGTATAAAAGAAAATAAATAAAAATAATAAACTAAATATAAATAAAGAAAAAATAATTAAAAACAAATAAAAATAAATAATAAATAAATAAAATTGAATAAAAATAATTAAAAATGGTTAAAAAAAATTAAATAAAAATGAATAATTTATTAAAAATAGAAATTAAACAAAAATAAATAAAAAATAAGAAAGTGAATAAAAATAAATAAAAAAATGAATAAATTATTTATTTATTTCATTTTATTTATTTTTGTTTAATTTCTTTTTTAATAAATTACCTATTTTTATTTATTTTTTTAACTATTTGTAATTATTTTTATTGTTTTTTATTTTTGTTTTTTTATTATTTTTATTTATTTTATTATTTCTTTGCATTTATTTTTTATTATTTGTTATTTTTAATTTGATTAACTATTATTTTTTGGTTTAAATTTTTGTTTATTTTTTTTATTTTTTTTTATTTCATTATTTATTTTTTATAAATAAATAAAAATTAATATTTTTTTATTTTTGTTTAATTTTTATTTATTTATCTTTTCATTTATTTTTGTTTAATTTTAATTTTTAATGAATTACCTATTTTTATTTAATATTTTTTAACTATTTGTAATTATATTTATTTTTATTTATTTTTGTTTTATTGTTTTTTTATTTTTATTTATTTTTATTTATTTTCTTTTACACTTATCTTTTCATTTATTTTTGTTTAATTTTATTAATTTTTTATTATGTTTTGTAACAAGATGATTGGCTATAAGCGAGAGCCGGCAAAGCCGCCATCCATGTAGTGCCGAAAGACATTGCATAATATTAGACAGTATTGTTTTAAGCTTTTAAGAGTTCATTCCCTTCAGGTCGAAACTTATATTTTCATAATTGTTTAAACCCGGTATTCATTTGTTTATTCTTAATAACCATTGTTATTCGTTTCAGTTTTGTGTTTTGTAAGTGATTAAAATTATTAATGCTAAAGGAACTTTGTTTAAACCGGCATCCACAACTTATTTGATACTAAGTGTCATAGTTTTATTTTTAATAATTTACCTAATTTTATTTGATTTTTACGGAAGCGTAGAAGGGCCAATTTTTAAATAAAATAATTTTTCTGTAAAATTCCGAGTTGCAACTCGGAATTTTGTATAATTCCGAGTTGTAACTCGGAATTTTATATAATTCCGAGTTGTAACTCGGAATTTTGTATAATTCCGAGTTGTAACTCGGAATATTGTATAATTCCGAGTTGTAACTCGGAATTTTGTATAATTCCGAGTTGTAACTCGGAATTTTGTATAATTCCGAGTTGTAACTCGGAATATTGTATAATTCCGAGTTGTAACTCGGAATATTGTATAATTCCGAGTTGTAACTCGGAATTTTGTATAATTCCGAGTTGTAACTCGGAATATTGTATAATTCCGAGTTGTAACTCGGAATTTTGTATAATTCCGAGTTGTAACTCGGAATTTTATATAATTCCGAATTGTAACTCAGAATTTTAATTATACAGCTATTTTTAGGTAGGTACCTACACATCACATATAAATTAATAAAACTACATACAATCGTATTATATGCGTGTTTGGGATAATTAACCTTGTATTGCGTTTTGTTGATCTTTAATGTGTAATTTTTTTATGTGAATAAGTATGTCAACGAATCAGGTAAGGTTATGATTTATTGTTCTAGGCAGTGCTAATTTTTGTTATTTATAATTACATTTTTTATAGAATACCTGCGACTTGATTGAAAAATACTTTCACTTAGGGTTTCAACAAAAGGAAATACTTGCCTTTTTGCGAAACTTACATAAAATTTGTATATCACACCGAACTCTTAAGAGGCTTCTGTCAACTTTAAATCTTTACATAAGAAAAAACTATTCTAAAATTGAAGATGTTGTTAATTACCTTGAAAATGAATTATTAACATCTTCTAATTTGCATGGATATAAATGGATGCATTTAAAATGCATTTAAAATAACATAAATGTACCACAAGAGGTTGTACGAGAATTACTTCTACATTTGGATCCATATGGTGTTGCCGTACGAAAAAAAAGGAGACTAAGAAGAAGACAATATTTTAATAAGGGTCCGAATTATCTTTGGCATATGGACAGTTATGATAAATTAAAGCCATATGGCATATGCATTAATGGTTGTATTGACGGATTTTCCCGTCACATTATTTATCTTCAAGCAGGTTCTACATCCAGTGATCCTAAGGTAACTTTTTATTAAAAAAATATTTAAATATTTTTTAGGTCACTCGCTATGCAATTTAACGAAACATCGATAATAAATTATTGTTAGATATTTTATTTATCTCGTTTATCGTAGGTTGTAGCTGGATACTTTTTGCAAGGTTTAGAACAAGTTAATGGATGCCCTAAAACTTTACGATGTGACCTTGGTACAAAAAATAGAGTAGTAGAGAGAATACAGAATTCCTTGCACCAATTATTCAATGAAAATCCAGGCAATAAGCCTTGTTTATTGTATGGGAAAAGCTGTCATAATCAAAGAATAGAATCATGGTGGGGAATCCTTCGCAAACATTGTTCTCAGTTTTGGATGAACTTATTTGAAATGTTGAAGGAGGACAATTATTTCGGTGGTACTTTTATAGACAAATCTTTGATTCAGTTTTGTTTTATGGAGTTAATTCAGGTAAATTTATTTCATAGTAAATATTTTTTGGGATGAAATTAATAACTCTTGTTTTATTTTATGTCGAAATACTTTTTCTGGAGAACTATCAGTTAAAAAAAATACAATAACATGTGTATGTTACGTACCTTGTTTTGAATTAATATTTAAATTCTAAAAGTATGCTATTAGCAATTCACTGCAATTTATTTATTTTACATAAAATTTTAGTAGACTGTGGATTTGCGAAAAAACTAAAAACTAAATTTTACTTACCTTTACGGGGGAAGTGGTGGCTAGAATTTTTTTTATAGTACTGAACCCTCATAATTTTTAACGAGAAAGCTCCCCATGATTTTTTTTTCACATGACTTCAGAAACAGCCTATATAGTGTTGGCAAGATCAAACCTTCGGTTCTGTCTTGCTTGTGTTAAAGTGTCCAGGAGTACAAAATAAATAAAATTCCATATCTTAAATGTGAGATGCAGCATAATAAAGGACTTACTGTTTTAGAAAAATTTGGACCAAGTAGTGTTGGAGTGGAATATTCATAAAATTAGACGACTGAAAAATACAGTTTCACCTTCAGGAAGACCGTGCATTATGTACGAAATGCCATCAATTTATAAGACACGCAGTTATATGGTTGGAGTGCCAAATTTTGCGATTGAAGCCCTAAGATCCGAATGCAAATTTCTAAAATATCCTTGCGATCAAGATGTGTTTGATTTATGCAATATTCTACTAGTTGAAAATAATTGGGAAAAAGGATCAGATCCACACGAAGCTGTTGATTTATATATACAATTAAGAAATGTATTAAAAAGTATACTTAACATATAAAAATACTGTAGAATTTTAAATATATCTTTTTGATGTTTTCTTTTTTTTATTTTAAAAATTATTCAAATTTTGTTGTATTTCATTTGTTAGTTTATTGAAAATATTTCACCATAGCAATATTACACTTTTAGATAATTTATCATAAGCGTGCAGCATAACATCAGCAGGGCTAATGTCACTTCCTCTGTGTATTTAAAACTGTAGTCATGTTAAAATTGCGCGTAATAGAATTATCATAAGGCAACATAAAAAGCAAAGTACCATCTGTATCTGTAATAATCATGGCATACCAGAATCATTTTTAAACTCAAACATAAAAAAAAAACACATTTTCTGTTTTTTATTAAAATAAATATTTATTTCAAGTGTTGTGGCTAAGCCAACAATAAAAACAATATCTTACAGACTACAAAATGGTCCTACATATTTAAAACAATAGAAACATTATTATTTGGGAAATAAAAAAAAACAACTTTTTATTAAACTATTAGTTTGTAGAGTTCATCAAATGCAAAACAATAAATTTCAAAAAAATGTGGTTGCTAAACCATACATAAAAACCATGTCCAACAGACAATATGGTCCTACAAATTTAAAAACAGGTAAAAACACATTATTTAAAAAAATAGTGATAAAAAACCTCTAAATAAACATTCCCTAACCATATTAGTTTAGAGAGTTCGACAAATGCAAAAACATAAAAAAACATTTTCAAAAACATAAAAAAGTAATGTCATAATCTTGACCCATATAAATAGGTATAAAATAATTTTAAAATAATCCTCAAATCTCTCACAAATACTCATGTTTTAATAGAATTGTTGCAGGAGTTATTCAAATTTGAGAAATGTACCCATCTATGCCCTAAATAATATCCATCACCCAAATATTTGAGGACAATAAATTGGTAAATTCATCCCTAAAACTTATATAATCCTCGTACGACGTTGGTATTTCTAATAAACCAGAACAAGTGTGTGCAATTGGGCTCCTCTGGAACCCATCGGTGCTTATAAACTCAATTTTTTGATGAATTTTTTTAAAAAGTTGTATGTTTGTATTTTTTTGCTGTCTAAATTTTCTTCAATTTCAAATATTAATAATATATTTTTAACTGTCGGTTTTAAACGGTCATACAGCATTTCCAGATTTATTTTATTACTTATGGATTGAAACGATGACGAAAAACAGTTTCTAACATAAGAAGGTTTTTGTATAAGCTCTTCTTTAGCTATTTGTAAAATAAGTTTTTTAAAATTGTCCTTTTTTGGGATCCATTTTGCGTCATATGTACTACAAAATTCTATAATATCATCATCATCGACATTAGAAAAATTTTCTAACGCTGATTTTATCAGGCTAGTTTCTGTTTCAGAAACGTATTCAAAAAAATTGTTTAATATATCATCATCTGAAATATCATTTTCGAAACAGTTTTTAATAAAGACTGGAGCTAAATAACCGGCGACACAAATTTTACCAATAATAATCCACTCCTCTTCTTGAAAATCGTGTCTTAATGCGGGAACTTTATAAGATCTACCAAGGGTGCATTTTGCATAAAAAGTTTCCCAAAATTCACTAATTGCGTCCCTTAAGACCCCGCCTACATCTTCAGCCCTTTCAGGTTTTCCATTTGGTAAAATCAATTCTATTTTAATATTTAAAAAATTCTTTATGTTATGGACCTTCATGCAGTCAATCAATTCCGAAAAGACTCTACCTCTGTGTAATACTAGAATATAATTATTATCGACATCTTGTGGGGAAGCTAGAAAACCATTTGATTGCTCAGATTCGATTATCTAAAAAGAAGAATTTTTTAAAAATATTCTAACTAGTTCTTTCATTAGGAATAGTCTTTATTTTTGGTTCTTATCGCACTTTTTTAAAAACATTTGGACAGTATCATTTTGTTTTAATGGAACCATATTTAATAGGTTCCTGTTTTTATTAACCTACAACTTTAATGCCAAAGTACGGTTGCTAAAATCCTTAAAAATCCACTTTATAGGAATATTGCTTCCTAAGAAAAATTACTATTATTAAATATTAACCCCTTTCCATCAACCCTAAAGTAAAGTAGCCAAATATATTAAATATTTTAAAAAAATTATAAGTTCACTAATTCCTTTTAAAGGAATTCATGAACTTCTTAAAACACTCGTACTTTTTCTCAAAGCGCTTAGATCAGTTGAGGTTTATTGGTTTGTTTTTTAATTTTTATCTTCTTAAACTCCCAGTTTTTGAATGATTTTTAAATTTTTAAATGTCTAAAGTAGTTTACCAAAAACAGATTCCTATTAAAACAAAATATAACATGTCCCAACATTTTTAAAAAAAGTGCGTGAAGTGCCTACCCGATAGAACTTTTTTGTTATTGTTCGTTTACCCTATAGATACTATAAAATACTATACATACTTGATCCAAATTGGCTTCAAAGTCAGTTAATCCGTCTTCTAAAAAATCTAACAACTCATTAGTATTACTTATCGTAGTATCTATTGTAGTTTCTATTTCAGCCATTTGTGATTCTAGTTGTCGTTCTTCTTCTTCTTCGATGGCTTCTTTTACTAAATTTTCAAAATTATTGACTTGAGAAAATCTTTGTGAACGCAATGGATGCATAGCGGTGCCAGGCGGTTCATTTTCATCTTCATCTGAAGAATTAGCATCATCTTTATATATAGTTGACAAATAAAACCTTAAAGTTGTTAAGGCCGAAATGTCGTACATTTCATGAATTGTTAAATTTAGATCGCACTTTAGCCGTTGGTAATCTAAAAGTTCGTAATTAAATAAGGATATATCTCCTTTGGCCGACATTCCATTAGGAAAAAATAGAGTTATTGCTTTTTCCAAAATATGAGTGCACATTAAATTTCCATCGACAGAAAGTCTACGAGTTCCTCCTCCTTTTTGAGTTCTTACATATTTAAGTTCATTATTTTTTTTACTATTACAAATCCATCCTATTTCGATGATTCTTGTTTGTTTCTTTCTTCGTTTGGGAGCTACTTTATTTCCTTGATCTTTTTTTGCATCTTTGTCTGATAATTTTAATTTTAATTTTTCAATTAAACTTTGTTTTTTTCCTGTATTCATTTTTTTACAGAAACTTACTATGGCAATTCTATCGCCGTATTTAGGAATAATTTTTTTTAATTCATCTTCACTCATCATACGTAATGAATTAGCATCGATCTAAAAACAAAATTTAATATTTTCAGTATGATGTATTTAATTAATTCTCTAAATATTTACAGGGGTAATACAATAGGTTGTACAGAATAACCGAAAAAAGCCTATAATAACTTTAGGTAAGACAGCAATGTCATATGTTGATCACATCAGATTTTTGTATTTTTGTTCACTCTGTACCAATTTGAAACAACGTGTGATACATTTTGGAAATGCAATCCGGAAATGCGAAAAATGGGGTGTTCGATTAAAAATATAATATTAATAAAGACGTCATCACACGAAGGTAGTTCACCCTGTACATAAAGTTATTAGTGTGTCCAACAGATGATTTTCCTGTTATAATTAAGTTATAAAATATGATTTCTTATCTTTCTGGGGCATTTCCTCAATTTTCTCGAATTCGGTCCATTTTAGGGAAATCATGTATAAAACAAAAATTAGAGAAGTAACAGATTCACTGCCGTGTCTCTAGCATTTCATTACTGAGGCGAAGTCGAAGCAATAAAACTAGCCAAGGCAGTAAATCTGTTTCTCTGCCGTATGGAACATATAATTTTTTCTTCTATTATTTATACAGTGTGTTTAAAAAATTAAAACCTCTTTTAAGTATAACGGATATATAATTCACATATAATTTACGTATTTTTATTATTGTTTATTCTAATCGTATTTTATGACTTTTTGATTAAATATACTTACAGGGGGGAAAAATTTAAAAATCTGATGTGTCCAACACATGACTTTCCTATCTAGTTATTAGATACAGGCCTTTTCTGGTTATTTTGTACAACCTATTGTATTTTCTAAGCGTAAATAACGGATATATACCATAAAGTAGCAAAATGAACTCCCATAAAGTACCCCCCCTCCCCCAGATGTTCCGACTATGCCCAATAGCTCACTGCAGGGCAGATTAAAGCCTAAGTTTAAAATTTGGTATTTTTCTCTATATCAGTTTTTGTGTTAGGTTCAAAATTCAAAATTTTCAATATTCCTCAACCAGTCTTGCAAGTACAGTAATACCCAGTAATGATATCCTTTTGAATTGCAATGTACTCCAAAAATAACATGTGAAAAAAGACTCGTTAGAAAGTTTCCTTACAAAAATAAAATACCTACTACAAACTTTTAAAATTGTTCCTAATAACATAGCCCCAAAAAAGAAGAAAATATACAATGTAGTCTGAAATTGTCAAGATTGCTTGATATTAATCTTATCATGATAATTTAGTTGTTAGTTAATCAAACACTCGCCAATATTGTAGCTTATAAAATTCTTTTGTAATTATTATGATCGATAAACAAAGAAATAATAAAAATTATGTCGTATGCTTAGATAATAATCTAAAGCAAGATAAAAGTATGTACCTATTGGTATGAAATAGCTAAACAATAAGAATTGGCCAGGATTATATATTGTCAGTATTCATATCACGGAAAATTCTTTGTGTAAGGTTTTCATGGTTTTATTTAAACTAAATCAAACTTATAAATCTACAAAAATAGATCTATTCTTAAAAGTAATATAAAAATAATAAAATTAGAAAAGTCAAAGTAAGTAGGGATATTTTTAAATTCAAGTAAGTGTAGAACGATTTGTCATGTTGAAGAGATATGATTATAATACGAGGACAATTGAATTCGTTTCAAGACTCTTTCTACAATATTTTAGGTATATCAAGATTTTCGTTAAATGCATTTTTGTAATTAATAGTTGTTTATGAAGCCTGTATTATTTATAAAGCTTATCTAATACGAAAGAAAACAAAACAAAAATGGTCAGAAGTTATATTCAAAGGTAATACATGAAGACATAACGGATATTCCTAATTTTTGAGTGCTTCCGTTATAGCTACTGGTAAACGGAGTTTTAATTTTTTGACAGATCGAAAAAAATAATTCTAATTGCGTATTAGATATATTAGTAATTATCATTAGATATTTAATTGTTAAATATTAATTTTGGTTTTCATTTAAGTTCGAAATTTTTTAAAATTGTATTATAGTGATTAACCTCTTTTTAATGGATCGAAAAAAAATCGATATAACTGTATAAATGGTTAATATACTTTATTATTTACTATTTAACTGCTGAAGATGACTAGTTATTTAAATCTTTAGGTCAGAACAGCACTTACCTGAAAAACGTTACTACTATACTATACATAAAACTACTATAAAACATGACAATTAATATAAAATTTTTATATTTTACTTTATTTGCTTATCTTATCACTTAATTATTAAGCAAAATATAAATCTAAAATAAACAAGTTCAGTGAACTTCTATTTAATTTAATTTAATAATCGCTTACCAGTAATAAATTCAAATTCTTTTATTTGTACTAGGGACAATACACAAAGTGTATTGTGTTGTATACGTCAATATCCATAACTAAATATTACATAAAGATAAAGCTAAAAATTAAAACAGATGATGCAAAAATACCAACTGCAAGATGTAGTATTGTTATTAATAATTAATTATTAATGTGCGAGCTAGGTCGACTTACCGAGTAAGAATGGCGTATTTGCCAAGACTAGAGGAAAACCTAGCAAAACCCATAGTGCCATAATTTGCAATTGGTAATTACATCAATCATACTGTTTACCACAACAGAAAATAATACTGATAGGTAGAAAAAGAAGTCATAGTCAAACTGACCACTCCTAAGATGGCTAAAGCTAAAGTTAAGAGAACTGGACATATTTACGTGAGTACAAATACACTTGATCTATTTACCGATAACGAAAGTGAAGGTATAGAGGCCCCCAGTGAAGAACGACCCTCAAACTGATGGAAACCCGGTATCACTCGAAAATACACTAGACAAGAGTACAGACAGCATAACTAAAGTGGACAGTAAGCCGTCCATGCCGGACTCGGACGAGTCACTTGAATTTCAAGTCAGCCAGAATAGGCCAATAGTTGCTAAAGAGCACTATGAAACGACCCAAAAATTATTAGAGGACCTAGAAAGATTGGATGACTCAGTCAATAGTGTAGGCTCCACTATGGATACCACAGAAGTGTAATAATTTGGCAATTATTTTAATTATTCTAAAGATTTTACATAAAAATCTCATATAAATTTTCAAGTACCTTCCTTCATTTGACCTTAGAAATAGTAAACAGTCATTATAATATCAAAGTAAATTCATATAAATTTTCACGTACTTTCCTTCATTTGACCTTAGAAATATTAAACAGTTATTATAATATCAAGGTAAATTAAATATATGAGTTGACCAAAAATTTCAAAGAAAGCACGTCTCAACCAATATTTAAATGATTTGGGAACGAGGGAAAAAGACAGTTACTGAGTGGGCCGGGCGTTACACTGTCCGACTACCCACCGACGCCGATAAATCGTATCTCGGGAATTATAAAGTAATTTTTTGAATTTGTGTTTCAATAATAAATATCAGCCAACTGATTTTAAACTTATTGTTAGTGAAATCGAAACTACGTTTCGAGCAAGGTAAGCCTTCCTCTTTCACTACATTAAAATTGTGACAGTTCTCTTTTTCATTTTGCCAAATTATACCTCTCTTCGTAGATTTTAATAGGAGGTGATATATTTTATTTTTTTACTTTGGTAGGCTACAAGATCCAACGAGATTTCTGACATTTTTTTGCTATCTATTCTTACATTAGTTATCGGTACTTTATTATCGTCGACTGATTTACCGAATCAGGCGAGAACCTCAGGGTGGATCTTGTACCTCCAAACACATTGTATTACTTGATCGTTTTTTATTTGATTAAAATTGTTACATGTTTAAATATATTGAGCTAAATATATTAAGTTGTTAAACGTTCACCTGTTTTTATCTTATGTGTGTTACGAGTTGTTGAGTTCAGCCCGAGTTCCATAAAGAGGAACAACCCCTAGTCCAGATAAGCTATCTAACAAAATCCAGAGTTAGATAATTGAATAATTATTTAGATGTTTTTTTTTTTAATTCTTAACCAAAATATATTTCATCTTCCCCTTTTGTCAAAAGACACTCCGGGCACTTTTCCGAAGCCCCGGCGAACCTACCCCCGAGTAAGGACTATAGGTGCCTATTATCAGTTTGTCAAATTATTTCCTTAACCCGCTCGCACTATTCATCACGGGGGAAAATTCTTTATTTTAAACCTATTATTTTATTTTTTTTTTCCTCTTTTTGTCACGGTGAGAGTGGATAAGCTCTAGGGACCTTATCCCCTGACTGTGGCTGGTGACAGAGAGAAGCTGTTGACTCTTAAGGAGTCGACCCTCGTACCGTGAGGCATCGGGTTTTTTGTTACCCGCTATCTAGAAAAACCGCGGCCAATGGAACCCATCCCAACTTCCACACTCCTAAAAATTAGCGGGGGCTGAATCCTGGTGCTCTTTATTTATTTTATTTACATTTTACATTTTCTATCCTTACATTTTCTCTTTCCTTAGGTGGTGAAAATATATATAAATAAAAATAAAATTATTGACAATGCTTAAAATTGAAATTAAATTAAGAAACAATTTGGTTGGTTATAATAATATTAGTTATTTACAAGTTTTGTATTGTGGTAAGGAAACTCGCAGGTTTCCACGTGAGCGGAGAACCTGAAGAACGTTATTTCTATCATTGTGGTGTTAGTCCCCAGTGTCGTCGTCGTCTATCATTTCCCCTGCCCATTCGTTTAACCAGTGGGCCAGATCATTGTCCGTGAGGTCTATGTCCGTTGGTAAGTAGTCGAGTCCTCTGTCAGTTAGTCTGTGTCTGAGTAATGATCGGGCCGCCTGTCTTTTGTCACTAGTGCAGTCGTAGGTTATGTGTTTCGCGTCTTCTGTCACGTCGTCTATGTCGCAGGTACCGTCTGTGTCTTGTAAGTTAAATCTTTGAAGATATGCGTTCATATTTCCGTGGCCTGTCAGTATTTGTATAGTTTTTCTTGTTAGATTTAGTTGTTTGTGTCTTACTGTTTTTATGTTGTCGTAAGTGGTGCGTCCTGTTAGTCCGTTGTCCCATGTGTCCTGCCATATAGCCATTGTCTTGTCGTGTCTTGTTTTTCGTATTGTTGTTTTGTCGCTGTAGTGTATTGTCTCTGTCGGGTTTGTATGAGCTTCATTAGCAAGTCTATGTGCCCTTTTTAGGCCTGGTGTATTACGGTTGGTATGTATGTAGCTGATATTTGTATTTTGTTGTGCCGCTATATATTGTCAAATAATATATTTAGGGTTCATGTACTATAGGTAAAATAGTTAAATAATTATTCATTTATTAAAAAATATTAATCTCATATTAAATTATTATTTTCATTTTTCACATTCATTGTTTAGTTTATTTAAAGATATTATTTCTAAAGAGGAAGTGTAAATTCAAGTTTCTTAATTAATTGATACTTTTATGGAAATTCGTTGAAGTTGCAAAGACAGCAGTAAACGCAGTTCAACGAATTACCTGATCAAGCAAAAGTGCATGAACCCGAACTTTCTTTATAAAATGTTAAATATTATTAATCACTTGGTTTTGAAGAGCGACACAAGCACCATCCCTCTTAAAATGGTGTACCCCTGGTGAGTACCTAATTAATTTGTTATTTTTATCATTATTCAATGGAGATTGTCTTTTTCATTTTTTAACCAATCATTTACTTATTAAATAAATATTTTCAATTATTATTATTATTATTATTATTATTATGTTTTATTAAAGTAGTTCTACCATCTAGCTATAATTAACCCCTCAGCTCGTTTAGGGAAACATAAAAACCCTAAACGCGGCAATATGTATATTTTTGTATTTGTGTGATTAGTCTGTGTCTTGTGTTTGTTTTCTTTAAAGCGTCTATAGTGTTTGTTGAATCTGTGCATATTTGTATATTTTGTATTCTGTAGGTGTCTATGTTGTTTGCAATGTATTTTACCGTCTGTGCAACTGCCAGCATTTCGAGTGTGTTTATGTCTTTGTCTGTATCTACTTTTGTCCTGATGTCTGTGTGTGTGTGGTCCTTTTGAACTGTTGTCGCGATTGTTTTCGAGTTTCCTCTAATGCTGGCGTCTGTGTGTATCAGTGTGTCTATGGTGTGGCCGATGTGTCCTATTTGTAAATGTCTGTATGCCGGATGGGCCTTGTCTATGGTTTTGATTCTGTTGTTGTCTATTGCGTCGTGTAGTGTCTTGTACGTAAAGTGGCTGGCTCCTGCATCTGCTGCCAGTGGTGTGACTCCTGCTAGTATTGGTAGAGTTATGTTGGGTGTCGTCCTGTAGGCTTTTGTAATACGTAGCAGGAATGATCTTTCTGTCGCGTATAAGTGTCTGGTTATTCTGGTGTCTTTGTCCCCACACCTCCGACCCATATAAGACCATGGGTTTTATCCCGTGCTCATACATGTATCGGAGGATGTCCGGTCTACGTCCTCAGTTTCGTCCAGTTATGGCGTAAAGTTTGTTCGCGATTTCTGTCGTTTTTTGTCTTCTTCGTTTTATGTGTTCTATGTATGTCAGTTTTGTATCGATTGTGAGTCCCAAATATGTTACGTGTTCTTTTAGTTCTAAATTTTGTGTCCCGCTTTTGAGTCTTGGTGGTCTTGTATTGTTATTGTATGGTATAAACATGATTTCTGTCTTTGACGTGTTGTAAGTTAGTTTGTTTTGTGTGGCCCAGCCTACGCATTTTTCCCATGTCGCTTGCCATTTTAGTTCCAATTGTCTTAGTGACGCTCCCCCTAGGATAATGATTTGATCGTCTGCGTAGGCTTGGTATAGGTCGATGTCTGTCGTTATTGTCTCTGTCGCGTCGAACCAGTCTTTCATGATAAGGAGCCATAATATGGGACCTAGACTGGAGCCTTGAGGGCAACCTCTGTCTGTTTCGTCCGTTATGTCCTCTGTGCGTATTTGTCTGTCTGTCAGAAAGTTTATACATGTTGTTGCCAGTCTGTGTGGAATGTTTCGTCTCTGTAGCATTTCTGCGATTTTTGGCGTCCAGGCTGTGTTAAAAGCGTTCTTTAGGTCAAGTGTGATTGCAGTGTGTGTCTTTTGTCTTTAATATTGTTTTTGATTTTGTTCGTTACGTTTGTAATGGCGTCTACTGTGGTTCTGCCTTCCCTGAAGCCGTATTGTCTGTCGTTTAGTCCGTTTGTCGTTTCAAGGTAGTATGTTAGTCGTCTTGCCAGTATTTTGTCGAGTACTTTCCCCATTGTTGGTAGAAGGCAGATTGGTCTTCGTCCCCCGTCTTTCTTTTTCAGCCACACCATGTCGGCTTCCTTCCATGTTTTAGGGAAGGTCGCGTTTGTCCAGCAGTTGTTGTATAGTTTGTATAGTATGTCTGAGTTTATGTCGTTGGTTAGTTCTAGTGCCTCTTTGTTTATTCCGTCTATTGCTGTAGCTTTGTTTGTTTTCATGTCTTTTAGTGTATTTGTTATTTCTGTTTTTGTGATTTCTGGCTCTGGCTCATAGTTTATGAAATTGTATGTGTTTTGTCTAAGCGTTTGTTGTTCTTGTGTGTCTTCGTCTATGTCGTCTGTGGGAAAGTATTTGTTATATAGGTATTTTATTGTGTCTGTTCTATCTTTTGTCCATGTGCCATCTTCTTTCTTAATTGTAGCAAGGATATTTGTATTGTTTTTGTTGTTCTTGATGATTTTATAGGCTACTCCCCATGGATCGTTGGGATCGTTGTTTGTATTTGTCGCATTGATTGTCGTTTGTAGTCTTTAATTTTTGTCTTGTAGCTCCGTCTTTGTCTGATGTACGCGTCGTGTTTAATCTGTCTTAGTTGGGCGTTTTGTTCTGTTTGGTATCGTTTTCGTGCTTTGTTTGTCTCTTGTCTTGTTTTATCTAGGTCTGTTGTCCACCATCTTTGTGTGACTTTGCTTTTTGTTGTATTTTTGTTTTTTGGAATTATTTACAAGGTGGTTTTGTATTTTCGTTTGGGTAGTTTTTGCAAAGTTGTGTGTATTGTCCTCTGCAATAGCCCAGTCTGTGTTGTCTATGTCTCTTTGGAATTTATTGTGATCTAGTTTGTCTATGTTGATTCTTGTTTTCCTTGTTTTTGTGTTGTGGTTGTTAATTTTGTCTGTATTGAATGTGATGTATTGGTGGTCGCTGAGTGTGTCCTCGTTAGATACGTCCCAGTCTTGTAAGTCTATTTGTCTTGTGATGGTTAAGTCTACCCAGCTTTTTCCCCGATTTGAGTTGAAGATCGGTGGGTTGTCGTGTGTGTTGTTAATCGTCATGTCATGTTGTATTGCCCAAGTCATGATGTCTTCCCCCCTTAGATCGGTCGTTGTGCCTCCCCAGCTAGCATTTTTGGCATTCATGTCCCCCCCTATGATAATGTTTGTTCTGGTGTTCGCTATATTAGTTTTGTGTTTGTTTAGTCTGTCGTTTGTGTCACCCCCTGGTTCGTCGTATATGTTAATAATTCTTGTTTTTGTCCTGTTTGTGCTAATTGTAATTGTTGTTGTGTTTGTGTCTGTCATGTCTGTGTGTGTGACAGTCTTATCTGTCCATTTTTTGTGTAGTAAGATCGGAGCTTTGCTGTCTTTGTTTATTATGTCGTAGTCGAGTTGTCCGTTAAGTGTATGTGCGGCAATGTCTATGTCGTCTTGTGTCATTTTCCGAATTAATTGTTCTGCCGCTTGGATGCCGCGACCCATATTAAATTGGATGAATTTCATCCGGAACCCTTTTTGTATTTGTTTAGTCTGTCTGTCTTTGTGTGTTTGTTTGTCTGTGTTTGTTTGTGTGTGTGTTGTTGTTTAGTCTGTTTGTGGGTTTTTGTTTGTGTGTCCTATTAGTTGTAGGATGTTTGTGCCCTTGCTTCGTCTAGTTTTCTTTCGTAAATGGGGCAGTTTATGTCTCTGGCTTGATGTCTTCTTGGTATAAGTCGTAGTCGTTCACAATATACGCAGTTATATTTGTCTGTGTCTTTGTTACAAGTGTTGCCGTCGTGTCCGTCTCCGCATTTGTAGCATGTCGCTGTCTGTTCTCTACAGTGCTTCGATACGTGTCCGTATCGACAGCACCTAAAGCATAAGGCGAGCTGTGTGGCCTCGTTAATGTAGATTGTCTGGAAGTCCAAGTAAATTTTTTCCGTTTTTTTTATGTCCGTCGGTCCTCTTACGTAGGCGTTCTCTTTGTATGGGTTTCTACAGGGTCTTGTCGAAACTACTGTTAGTAATTTTAGCCTGTCACCAAAATTGTCGTTTAGGTCATCGTTTTCTAATTTTAGGCCGTCCGTTAGTTCATCGTGTGTCAGTCCTTTTCTAATTCCGGTCAATATAATTGTAGGTTCGTTATGTCTTGTCCCGTCTTTGATGTCTAGTTTTGCGGATGTCTGTGTGCGTCTTATTATGTCGTCTTGTTTGTCCTTTGTTTGTGATGTTAAAACTATGGCTGTCCGTGTATGTCTTATTTGAGTTCCTTCAATGTCTTTGGCTTTAATGAGTTTCTTTAGCTCTGTAAGTGTGTCTCCCTGTTGCCCCTCTTTAAGTTTAATTATCGTGTCGAACTTTTTGTAGGGTTCCGGTGTTGTCCATGTCTTTTTGTCTTTAGTTATTTCTGTGTTCGTATTTGCGGGTTTTTTCGCCAGTTGGGCGTAAGTTCTTTGCCCTAGGGCCGGGAAATCGTTTGTCAATATGTTTGTAGTTGGTGTCAGGGGAGTAGCATTTATTGTTGTCGCCGTCGGTGTTATGGTACCTGCGGGTGTGTTGCTTTTGAGTGCCCTTAGAATCTCTGTTTGTAGATTTTTTAATTTGTTGTCCATGTTTGTATCTGTGTCAGTCGTTTTTGTTTTTTGTGTATGTAGTCTGTCTTGTCTTAGTTCGTAGTTCTCTCTTTGTAATTTATTGATTTCATTTTCCTGCACTAGGAGTAGTGTCAAAATGTCTGTATACATATTCGATATGTCATCTACCGCCATTAAAACCGTCTTTTGTTCCTTCATAGAGAAGGCTATTTTCCCCTACCCTCGGGTGTCGTTCTAGTGACCGCGTCTTTGATTTGTTGTTTTATGTCTTTCATGTTCTTTGTCGTAGCTTGTATTAATGTCTGTGTGTTTGTTTTGGTGTTGCGTCTTTGTCGCGTTTTTCAAGTTCTCCACTCACCTGGGATGTCTTGGCGCTCACTCCCGCACTGTTTACCGCACTGCTAGCCGCACTTATTGCCGCGTTTTTTGCTTCCTCTTCCTTTTTCTTTTTCTCTTCTCCCCAGATTTTCTTCTTTCTCTCTTCTTCTTCTAGAATTTTCTTCTTTCTCTCTGCTTCCAGAGTTTGTTTCTTTTTTTCGTCTTCTAATTCCTTTTTCTTTTTCTCCTCGTTCAGTCGTTTGTTTTCTTCTTCATGTCTTGATTTTTCCATTTCTTCGGGTGTTGGTTCTTCTGGGTTTTGTTCATTTGTAACAAAGACAGGTTGTCCAAATTTTTGTCTAACTCGTTGTCCGACATACTGTCTTCCATTTGTGTGTCAACCGTATAATTAGAAAGTATGTGGAAAACACTTTATATATAAAAAAAGGCTGATTCTTGACGCGCAAGAATCAGCCTTATAAACTCGTTTGGGCCTCTCGTTACCTTCCGCGGAACCCCGAGAAGAACGGCGGGTGTCGCGAGAAACTTCCAACTGTTTTATAGTTCGAATGTGTCAATTTTGTTATTATTATTAGTGTCAAGTTTGTTTGACTAATATAGTTCAAAAGTAGGCAAATACTCCGTAGTAAACCGGTAAGTGACTGCGCACGCCTAGCTATGTCCGGTTGCGATTCTTTTGTCACTGCGCGGGGATATCACTGCTTTCGCACGTCTTCGCGCAGGTTTGGGGCCCTCACCTGCGTTGACGTACGAACACTATGATATTTTCGCGTCTGCGCGTCGATTAAGAATTTGGTACCGGAGCGCTGGGGCACTTTTACTAATTTAACCTCACTTTGTCGCATAGAATTTAATGTAAACACTCACGTCTGCTCCGGCCTAGGTCCAAAGCAGGAGTGAGGTCCAAAGCAGGAGTGGTGACAGTCGCTACCTTTACACTTACAGTGTACCCCCGTTGATGACTAGAGTCCTTTTGGCCACTACATTGTTATTTAGTGACAACAGTTACTGTCTAAGTGACGGTGGTTGTTACATTTGGTGTCAGCGTTGTTTTAGATAGTGTCCGTTTGACATAAAGAAGGTTTCAAGTTTTGAGCATATAGCAGATCGAGTACAAAAGAAAAAAATATCTTGTTTTCTCTCCTCCTAGCATACACAGGTTAATCAAAGTAAAGTAAGCTAACTAACAGTCCCATACCATAAGTTAAATTTTTTTAAAAGAAAATTTTCCAAATTTTGATAGTGTGGATAACAAGTTGGTGGTTCGAGACCCGAAACTTTTAGTTTTCTTTTGTTTTTTTTTCCTAAAAAAAAAAAGGAAAACTATTATTGTTTTATTATTTCACACTCTTGGTAATTTAAAATGTTTAGTTTTTAAAAAGTATATTCTTATTCAATGCATAGTGGCGCATAACGAGGTTCATTCATTTTTATGTTGACCGGCAATTAAACCCCGGAAAAAGTGTCTGCCTTTTTGGAATTTTTTTTTATATTTAATTAAGACGCTATTAAAATTTCAGCGCGAATCAAACACTTCAAATCATATTTAAAAAAAAATCAACTTTGGGGTTGATTTATTAATTATAAACCCTCTCAAAAGTGTCTGCCTAAATTACTAGTATTTTTAGAATTACCTAAACTTTCAATTGTTGTTTGTTGGCCTCTGAATCATACACTTTTTTTGGGTCATATTTTACGACCCCTTTCTATTATGCGCCAGTACCTGGGGCTCGATTCTTGACGGCGATCGTCATCAACGAACGCTATTCTTCAATAAAAGGGAAGAGACAAAATCACAAGGATAAACATTCGGTGTTGCCATAACTACTGACCAATCAAAATACAACATTTTACAGTAAATAGACCGAATAGCCTCGCAGCTGAAGGCATCAACTCTTAAAAAAAGAAGAATAGACTTGTCACTTATTTAGGGTAAAGCATACAGTCGTAGGACATCAGATAGTTATTGGACATCCTCGACCTAAATCCTAAAAACAAGACTTCTAATGATCGAAATATAACTACCGACCGATAGATGTCAAGAGCGTCCTATATTACCTTACTGAAGTAAAGCTCAGGACATTCCAATTTGATTTGATAGTTCCGTGTTAGTGTTGAAGTGCACGTGGTAGATAGGTACGTATTGTTTACTGTTTTGTTTAGAATAACATAATTTTTACAAACGAGTTAGGTAGTTATTTTATTTACTTATATGAATGTTTAGCTATAGGTATAGTGACACAATTTTATGAAGAATAAAGTGTTTACAGGAATTATAACCTCACGTTAAGATTTTAACCCAAACATGGGGTGTCCAATAACTGTATCGAAAATGTGGATTAATTTATGTTATTGGACAAGTGTCCAATAACTGTAATTAATTTAATAACTCAAAATTGTATTTCATTTATCTGGGCATAATTCAGTAAGCATACTGTACTTTTTATTCTACTTTTAGGTTAACAGAAATAGTTATTGGACATGTGTCCAATAACTAAATTCGTAGTGTCCTATAACTGTCTTTTTATTTATAGATGATAAAAATGCCTAAATTAAAAAACTATAACAAAAGCAAAATAGAAAACGCTGTTCGGGATGTTCTGAGTAAGACAGAATCCTATAGATCCGCTGAGCGCAAATACGGAATACCTAAATCTACCATCGAATTTAGAATTAAACATCCAGAACATAAGAGTACATATGGGCCTTCCCCCATTCTTACTGAAGATGAAGAAAGAACATTGGTGAAGTAAGGTTTCTATCTAGATAGTTACTTATTATCTATTTTATTTTTATTTCATTTTTTAGATGGATAACAGATATGGCACGTAAGGGATTTCCGAGAAAAGCAAACGACCTGAAGGGTAGTGTGCAAAACTTCTTAAATAATAATCCTCGAAAGAATCCATTTGTTAATAATCGACCTGGAGATGGTTGGGTCAAAGTATGCTAACAAAATGTTTAAATCAACAATATTTAACAGAACTTTTTTTTCAGGCTTTCTTAAGAAGACATCATGAACTGTCAGAAAGAACCAGCGAATCTGTTACGTCAGCCAGTGCTTGTATTTCTGAAAAGGATATTAGACACTGGTTTCTAGAAGTCGAAAATTATTTAATAGAAAAGGGGTTAGAAGATGTTATATCTGATCCTTCAAGAGTCTTTAACGGCGATGAGTCCGGATTTCAAATTAATCCAAGCACTGGAAAAGTATTTGCCAAGCGAGGCTCAAAAAACGTCTATACAATTGATAGAGGATCTTCAAAAGAAAATATCACCGTGATGTTTACATTTTCAGCCTCTGGTGACACTTGTGTACCCATGATAATTTACCCCTATATGAGATTTCCAGAAAAAATTGCAAAGTCTGTAAACCCGGAATGGGGAATTGGTCGCAGCGCTAACGGATGGATGACGACTGAAACGTTTTACGAATACATAGCGAACGTTTTTCATCCGCACCTCGTAAAAAATAATGTAAAGTTCCCAGTCATCCTTTTTTTAGACGGACACACATCACATCTAAATTATTCTCTAAGTCTTTTATGCAATGAATTGCAAATAGAGATATTTGCGCTCTACCCAAATGCCACAAGAATTTTACAGCCATGTGATGTGGCGGTTTTTCGGCCATTAAAAGAGGCTTGGCGTCGAACAGTTAGACAATGGGATGAAGAACATCCAGGAGAAGTACTCAACAAGGTTACTTTTGCACCTGTGCTAGAAAAAGCTCTTAATTCAAGTATTAAACCTGAAACGCTAGTGAATGGATTTAGAACATGTGGACTCTGTCCATTTAATCCCAATGCAATTGACTACTCAAAGTGTTTGGGGGGAACTATAGCAAAAAACACCGATGAAGACCCTCGATTGCCGACTCCACTAATGGATTATGAAACGTTTGCCAAAATTGTAGGTGAAGAAAAAATTACCCAATTCATAATGTTAAATGAGCACATTCCGGACGTTAGTAGTAACGATTTTCTTTCTCTCTTTAAAATTTGGCAGGATTTTAATAAACAACCTGAAAATAATAGTCAAAATGAGATTATTAAAGAAAATCAAACGAAAATTATAGATCAGAATGAATTGATTAATTATGCTCCTTCTGGGACATCAGACTCACCACCGCCACCACATAATCTCAGTGGATGTTTTGGTTCATGCACCAATAGACAAAATTATAAATACAACAGAAGATGTTTCAATTGATAAAGCTGAAGAAATTTTAACGAAAACGACTGAAGATATTTCAACAAAAGTGACTGAAGATATTATTTCGATAAGTAACACTGAAGATATTTTAACGAAAGTGACTGAAGATATTTCGTCTGAAGATATTTCAACGAAAACGACTGAAAATATTTCGACAAATTCGACTGAATATATTTCAACCAAAGTCTTACAAACAAGCAACAAGCATCGTATAATTGATTCACCAATATTTGGGCAATACTTGACAACACCAGAAAGCCCTAAGAGAAAAGGGAAGAGAAATATAGAAAGAATTCCATTGGCAGTAACGTCAAAAAGATGTCAAGAAATGTTTGAAAAAAAGCTACAATTAAAGGACAAAGTAGAAAGAGATAAGCAAGAGAGAAAACGAAAACGAGAAGAAAAATTAAATGTTAAAAAAGAAGCTGCTGCTAAAGGAAAATCTCAAGTAAAAAAAAAGCGTCAAGAAATTACAAAATGTTCTGTTTGTAAGTTTACTATCCGATCCGGGAATAATGGAATTCAGTGTGATACTTGTAAATGTTTTTTTCATGAACACTGCATACCAAAGACGCACAAGCAATTTATTGTCGATAAAGAAGATACAGATGAGATTTTTCTTTGTCATGTATGCTACAAAGAAGAATCTACTGATAGTGATGCTTCTATAGAATCTAAAAATAGCTTAGATTCCGAGCTGGAAGTGGATGAACTTTATGATGAATACAAGGAATTCATAAAATTAAATAAGTAAATTTCTGTTTTATGGAAATTGGTAGTACCTATGTATTTTTTTGTAACTTGTTTTTGTCCAAAAATAAATATTTTTATTCTTCAGTGATTTTTTAATGGCTGTCCAATAACTATCATAATGTATGTCCAATCACTGTCAAAATCGTCCAATAACTATAATTTTTTGACAATGTTTTAATTTTAATTATTTAGAAAAAATCCAAACCGTTTAAATTAATTTAAAATAATATAATCCTAAAGAACAATAATTGAAATTTCCAAAAAAAAAAAATTGTTAGGAAAAAATGGAAAATAACCAATTTACAGATATTTTAGGGAAAAAAATCTTAAATGTCCAATAACTATATCCTTTACCCTACTTGTTTTCTGATTTATTTATATTGTGTTGTTTGTGGAGTTAAAAAATTAAATGGAAGGAGAGCCAAAGAAAATTAAAATAAATCCCATAACAGGATGCCAAAAAGAAATTATGGTGGAATATATTGGCAGCAAAAAGGAAATGTATACTGGCAAATTAACGGCCACTTATACGAAAGAAAAAATTATAGCCAATTGGAAAGATATATCGAACTTATTAAATTGTGTTCCTGGAGGTCCCAGTAAAGAGTGGAAACAATGGAGAAAAGTAAGACTATTGTATATTAAATATTAATGCATAAATTAAAATTACCGATTTTTAGACATGGGTGGATTTAAAAAAAAACCAAAAGGCTAAGTTTGCTGGCCAAAAAAAATATTCAGAAGGCACAGGAGGTGGACCACCGATACCTTGCAGTCCCACTAATGGTCTTGAGGCAAAATTATTGGAAATAATAACTCCTGTGGCCATAAGTGGGAATGAAATTATTACGGAATCCACTACATTTTTTACAATGCCAGATGTAGCAAGTACATCTTTAGATGTAACTAACATTTTAATTTGTGTAAGTAAAATTTATAAAGCATCTAATCCACATACAGGGTGTCCCAAAACATATATATATATATATATATATATATATATATATATATATATATATATATATATATATATATATATATATATTATGTTTAGTTTGGCGCCGGACGCAGTAATGATTAAAAATGCGTGTTTATGTGACTGTAAAATATACAGGAGGGCGCACTTTTGATAGAAATATAGAAGGAAGTCGTAATGATTTAAAATGGAAGAAAACGTATATTTTAAATTTGGTCAAAAAAAAAAAATATATCATTGAGCACGGGAAAGCAAGGTCTTTAATATATATTAATTAGATTTGCTCCAAATCTACTAATTCTATGAGACGCAGTAACGATGGAACTTTGAATGACGTAGTAATGACAGAGGGATGTATATATATATATATATATATATATATATATATATATATATATATATATATATATATATATATATATATATCACACATTGAAAACAAAAGTGACACTTTACAAAAATTTAAAATTTTTAGAAGAGCACTTTTTGCCTTTTAATATTTTGTTCTAAAAAGTTTACTAATAAAATACAACTCATAGTAATTCTTTTTTAAATTATTTATTAACCAGGAAGGTTAAAAATAAAATATTAATTTAAAAAATAGACCCTAAATGGATTTTTTTGTATAGTGTCACTTTTGTTTTAAAGGTGTGATATGTAGGTATATATGAGTATATATTATTTTTAATATTTAATTCTAGGAAAATGAAACTTCCTCAATAAACGAAAATGAAACATCCTCAATAAACGAAAATGAAACTTCCTCAATAAACGAAAATGTACCTAGTTGCACAATAACCCAACCTCCTACAAAAAAGAGGCCAAGAATGACGAAAACGGGTAGATTAGAAAACTCACTAAAACACAACGAAAGATTCATTAATATGACAGAAAGAAATGGTGAATTTGAAAAAATTATAAGAAACAAAAATTAGAAATATTAACTAGGAATTCAGAAAATAAGGAAAATTTTTGTAGAAACCAAATTGCAGCATTTAATGTAATTGGAAATGCTGCAACAAATATTGCCACTGCACTAATGCAGATTGCTGAAAATGTAGCAATCATTAAAGATCGTCTAACTACATAAAATCTTTGTGTTTACAATGATAAGTTTTTATTTTTGTTTAATTGGATCGTCTCGAGATGTTTATTTTAGTTTTTATTCTTGTTATTATTAGATTTTCCTGTGATGTTTATTATAGTTTTTTTATATGTGATAGTTATAGTTTTTTTTTCGTTATGTATTATTATTATTATTATAGTTTTTCCTATTCGTGTTATATTTTTTTGTGTGATAATTATAGTTTGTTTCCTGTTGTGATTATTATAGTTTTTTTTTCTATTTACTTTTGGTCCAACTAGTAAAATAAATATATAAATGTACTGAACTAGTTTTTTTTTCAATCATAAAATTAATGTAAATGAAATACAATGCTCCTCAAAAAAATCAATTTTGTATTATTCAAATAAAAAATTACAAGAAATTGTTTTCAATTATATTTTGCTGTAGTCGTCTAGCTGCAGCCAAATCTGGATTCACTCTACCTACAGGATCTTGTGCTGCATCCACAGCATATATGCCATAGTCAATATTTTCGTTATGTATTTGTTCCGGTTCTGGAATATTATTTGCTATGCACATATTGTGCAATACTACACAGCTATTTATAATTTTTCCTGCCATTGTAGGTAAGTAGTGCAAAATCCTATGTTTCAAAAGACACCTAAATCTATTTTTCAGAACTCCATTGCATCGTTCAATGACAGATCGAATACTGCACAATCTAGTATTAATTATTTCTTGTGCGTCTCCAACAAGGTTTGGTATTGGAGTTAACAACCATGGTCTTGTGAGATATCCTAAAATATAAAAGGTTGATATTTGCAAATTCTTACAGTTTTTTTAGAAAATCTTAATTTTATATTCTGTAAGTACACGATTAAAAAAATAACATGAAAATTGACTTTACCTGAATCCCCAAGTAAAAAAAACACATTTCTTGGATCATGTCGATATACTCTCTCCATTATTCCTGAAACATTTGACTGTCTCCAAATATTTGCATCATGTGCACTACCTGGAAATTGGGCATTAACATTCATGATTCTGAGATTTTCATCACAAATCTGAAAAACAATAGTAAGTTTATTTTTATAATTATATGAAATGTATAAAAAATAAATCTTTATCAGTACCTAAATAAGAAAGCTTTGAGCTAGACCATAATATAAGTTTAATTTTTTGACAGTTAAAATCAATAATTTTATGTATAGCCCATATAACATTTATTAGGAAATAATAATACCATAAAGTGACTACTTTAGTGTAAAAAAATAACTTACCAACTGAACATTAATGGAATGGTAATTCTTCCTATTGACATACACATGTTCCGGAAAATTGGGGTCGTTAATACGAGGGGCCACTATTCCAACATGTGTACAATCCACACAACCAATAACACCAGGAAATTGATATTTTTCAAAATATCTGAAATATTAAAGTATTATTGGTTAAAATATCAATATTCAAATAACCTAGTAAGTAATTTTACCTAGATCTCAGATCTTGCATTTCCTCCATGTTTCTTGGGAAGTGTACCCATGTTGTTCATTATCTCTGGCCGATTTAAAGCATTGCATACTTCTTCAATGCATCTGCTCATGGAAGACTGGCTTATAGCCACATAAAAGTTTGAGCCAAATTATGTTTTTCATCTTATACAGTTAAGTGAGGCACCATATGGGAAAGTTTTTTATTATGAATTATAAGTTACTGTTCATAAAAAGTTATGTACAGTCGAAACATACAATTCAACCATTAGATATCAATTTTTTCAGTCATGTATGAGGTTCGTCAAAAAATATGAATTTTATTCAAGGGTAAATAAAGTATCTAACTTTATTTTTAATAATATCAAAAATTGATAATATCAAAAATTGATATTAAAAAAAAGTAAATATTTTAACCATAGGTTCAGGACCTCAAAATATTAATATTTTGCTAAATAAAAGTAAGTCAAATATAATCTACTTCTGAGATACATGGTGCTAAAATTTATTTTTCGTTTTTTTTCCAATATTTTCATTAATTTTTTAAATTATTGCCTTGAAATTTGGCATAGTTATATTTTTGTGATAGTAAATTATAAGTACATTATCAATTTTGACATAAGACAAAGCGAGGACTCTATGGGATGAAGAAAACTTATTTGTTTTTATTCTTGGCATTTCTAAAATGTTTTTAAAGTCTTTATGGTACAACAAAAAACATACTTATTTTAAAAGCATAAATTTCAAAAAACTTGTTTTTTAAATTTTCTAGCAACAGTACCTATCTATTTAATTTACTTAACAATATTTTAACATAGTAGGCCTTGCAATTTTTCTAAATATGATGAATTTATGCCATTAAAAAACAAGTATACATGTCTTAGAAATGCCAAGAATTAAAAAAAATAATACCTAGTTCATCTTCAATATGTTAAAAATATTGCCAAAAAAACAAAAAATAAATTTTAACGTCAAGCCTCTGTATTTCAGAAGTAGAACAGTTGACCCAGTGTTATTTAGCAAAATATTACTTTTAAAAAAGTGTCTCATACCTATTATGGTGCCGACTTAAGTAGACACACTGTATAAGATTTAGTAGGATTTGTGACTAGACATGTCTTCCTACTTATATTTCATTTTTATAAAATTAAATAGTAGGTATAATTATTTACCTTAGTTTGAATTGTAAGGGCTGATCTTCTTGTAGCCTCTTGCATAAAAGGAGTAACAATGTTTATCAATTCCCTACAAATAGGCTTCGTCAATCTAAACAGTTTTACAAATTTATCGTCAGATAAATTGAAAGGATCTCCACGGGGAAGAATTTCTCGCCGATTTTCTAATAATTCTTCAGCCTCTTCGATATTTATCTGGATTTCTTCCCACACTATTAATTCATGAATATTCATCCTGAATTCTGACACTCACCACTAACTATATTTATGCGAAATTAATCTACACCAATAATAACAACAATATTTCAAAATATCACTTAAATTCACAATCGACCATAACACATAACCTCATATAAACGAAATGTCACTAATGTCAGTTATATTTGCGTTCCCTGGCCGCGTTCCCCGAAAATAGTCAAGAGAAGCATTTAGAGGAAGGGAGGGAACATCCTTCTATCAGTTTTCAATAGAACGCATCTCAGGAATACCACATTTCTGTTTTCAAGAGAGACACGCCCACTTTCTATCAGCTGTTCTATTCTATTAGCGTCAAGAATCGAGCCCTTGGTGTCCCAGGGTGGGTCTAGTCAACACATGTATATCTGCTTTTCCATCGAAATGATTTCAAATTACAAAATTTCAAAGTGCATTAAATACTTAATGAAATTTGTGTTACTAGCTCTCCAACTATTATGTAACATAAAGTCTTAAGAATATATTGAAGTGGTTCGATGTTAAGATGGGTTCTGAGGTTTGAAAGAACACACACACTGGGTATAGAACTATTTATAATGCCAAATAAGACAATAAAAAAAACTTTAATCTCACAAACAACGAAAGGTTAACGTTTATTGTTGTCACGCTGAACCCTCACTCCTTTGCAGTTCAGACGAAACTGCCCGCTTCGACCGTCTCCCACGCACCACACGTAGCTTCCGCGCACATATCCTCGCGCCACTCTTACATAGGCACGCGTTTGGGACGGACCACTGCACTACCCCCCAACTTAAATACTAGTGACATACATTAGTGTTTAAGTTACAAAATAACAACTACTACCATAGTGGCAGGAAAACAATACATCAAGATAAAAAATGATCGATATAGTGAAGTAACACCGTGAAAATTACAAAACTTCAGGCATAGCCTTGAAAAGCTTAAGATTGACAATATTCTGTTTCGAGATCTCGACCCCATTTTCGTCCCCAATGACATACGAGTTAGGTCCAGCATTTCTGATTATATAAAAAGGACCCTCATATAACAAAAAGAATTTCTTTATAGACTTGTCGGCCGCGGACGACTGGTAATGGCGGACTTTCCTAATGCACCGATTGTCCTAAACTTGGGGATGTTTAAGGCCGCCAAATATGAGTTTTAATTTGAATTTAACAAAGATAAAAATGGCAGACTTTTGTATTGATGAGCCGATTTGTTTCGAACTTGGATTTTGTATGTTTGAGGTCAATGAGTGTGATTTGAGGATGTGAATTGTGAAAAGTTATCAGGAAAAAAGTCTTGTAATAATTACGCATAAATGATAATACTGTGATAATGTTGCTATTCAAGTTATCAATAAATTTAATAGACATTAATTTAGGTAAATGATTTTATTAGTCACCAGATTAACAAAATTGCACTAAAAAGTAAATTGAATGGACAGATCTTTATTTAATTAAACAAAAAGAATTAGTACTTTTGTCAATGGCACATATATCTTTGAGATAGTGCAGAGATGATGGTTTAAATCAGGCAAGATTACTGGGTACCTATTTGAGTGCGTTAATTAGTTTACGAATATTTTTTTAGCAGTTATTTGTCAGGTTTACATATTGTTTACTTTTTAGTGCATATTTTTCCATGCTGGTGTTTTGACGACCCTAATAAAATCGTTTATTTTAAAAGATTTTAATTATTTAATTTATAAATTAATTAAAAATAAATTAATGTATTTTTTATGGCCAATGGAAAAAGAGATTGAAACAACGTGTAAATCTTAATATTTATTAAAAAATAGGTATTTAAACAGGTAAATGTTTCATTCATGCATTAAGTTCTTTAATTTATGTGTAACTTGTTTGCTTTTTATTGAACCGTAACTTTTTAAATCCCTATTCTTCAATTTTAATGTATAAAATATTTTACACCTAATAAATAATTTATACAAAAATAGTTTTGGAAATTCTTTACAAGGATGATCAAATGTTATATTTCCAAAGTATGATAAGAGTTTATGAGAAATTTGATCCTCTATAAAGATTTTTTTCAAATTGTTCATGAAAAATGTTGTCCAAATTAAAAATAAAATTAACAAAATTCTCTGGAGGTGTGTAAAGACCCCCAAAATTCCTTTTCGTAAAGTCGAATGCTCTAAAATAAGTCAATAGATTGTTCAAATCTATTGACTGGCATTGTTTGCCAAACATTTTACATGTATCGCACGAATGTATTTCTAAACATTTTTTAATTAAATACCGACAGACATAATAAAATAACTTTTGTTCTGGCATATTTTCTCTCCGGTATGAATTATCATTTATTGCTACAGCCGGAGTTCCTGGATCTGTATCGCTTAATACAACAAGATTAGCTGGATTTAGGTTTAATAAAACTTTATCCAGATCTGGCATGCAATTCATGTTCTTAGAATGGAAATAGTTTTAAATAAATAACTTTTTAATGCTCTTTTGAATTGGATAGGAGTGGGATTCAAACAATTACCACCTTGTTGCCTCACACTACCAAAATAGTTTTCCAAACAGTCTGTGTTTAACCGTCTTGTTTGAAGATATTTAAATCCTACTTGTGAAAATTTGTCCCATAATTTCAAGAGGCTTTTTATGGTAATTGTCCAACACTTTATAAATTTCAATCTTTTGGTCACATCTTTCCCTTTCTTGTCCACTACTTTCCATTTGAAAGTCTAATTTGTCAGAAGCATTTTTAAATTTATAGGCGTTTTGCGGCAAAAGTGAATTAAAAATGTCAACAAGGCAATTAAATTTTTCAATAATTCCGATTGTTCCAAATTCTTCACTAGACAATGCACCCAAACTCATATATGTATTCATACCACAGGCGACTGAATGACTCAAAACTTGTGCTGCATAACTTACTTTAATTTTTTCAAAAGACGTGGGATATAAGTGAGCATAAGTGAGTTTAGGTGCACATCTGTAAAATTGAGTCTTATTAGAATTATAAAACGATTTTATGTATGACCATGATGTTGTTTTGCCATCAAAGCAGAAACTATGTTGCTTTAGGTTATTCCTA
The DNA here is from genome assembly GCA_927349885.1 of Psylliodes chrysocephalus. Taxonomy (NCBI): domain Eukaryota; kingdom Metazoa; phylum Arthropoda; class Insecta; order Coleoptera; family Chrysomelidae; genus Psylliodes; species Psylliodes chrysocephalus. The sequence continues at coordinate 53,674,741 of OV651820.1, forward strand.
GTTGCTTTAATTAAATGACAAGGATCGAAAAAGTATACAAACTTTCTGCCACCCAATTGAAATTCTGTGTTGTCACAACTTACCCCTAAAATATTTGCAAGTTGAATAAAATTTGAGCCCATATCACTAGAAATACCCTCCACTCTCATATCAATTTTTTCCATGTCTATAATACATTTTTCTATTAAAGGACGAAGCTTCGGGGCTTCCAATGTTGTGCCTGCAAAAAAGAACGCCACTGGCTGCTTCCAAGAGGAATACAATCCTTTTGCCATAATAACAAGAACGTTTTTGCATGGTTCTGGTCGCCGTTCCTTTCCTAAATCTGCATACCCAATAATTTGGTCATTATTTAAATCATAAAATAAATTTGACTTAATTGCCATTTCGTCAATACAGAGAATACAATGCCTCTCCTTCTCGGTCATCGACTTAATTTTGATTTCCAATGCCTTGAAAATGGCATCGTTATTAAGCCCAGGTTGACACAAAAGTCTTGAAGTTAACCTCTCCAGTGTTCTTTTATCTGGTAAAGTTAAAATATTAGCCAGATAGCGATATGCTCTGTGGCTTAAGAAATAAAGCGCCAAATCAAACTGCTTTAATTCCAGCGAATATCTTCTGGATATAGGTTTTTTTGATTTAATTTCGACATGTTTTATTATTGTAGATAAAGGATTGCTCAAAAATCTGTCACACATTGTTTTGAAATCTTCTGATTGAAAATCTGACAGTAAATCTGACAGTACCCTTCTTTTGCGTCTCTAAAGATACCTTAGTTTTGACTTGAGTTTCATTTTACTAGGACTACTAGATGAAAGGCTTGCAAGTGTTTGTGTGCTCACAGTTGGAGAAGGTAGTGGCGCCTTCACTATCAAAGGTTCGATGATAACATCTTGTTACTTTAAAAGGGAGATTTAACCTTGTTGGTTAAATTATCTCCCGATTCCAGGGTTTTCTGTGAAATGGTTCGGGCACTTAAATTTATATCTTTAATTAAACAAGGGGGTTGTCTCTCTACAGTATTTTATTATCTGCAGCAAACAGATGGAGTTTGTTGTTTATAAGATATTTACAATGGGATGAAGTTATGCTACAATTAATAGAGAATAATATATTATTTACAATAAAGTCTAGCCCCGGTCTTCTGTGTGGTATGCATACTATACGTGAAGATTCACAACTAATCTTTTGAGCCATACAAAGTAAGTAAACCTATATTATATTTAAAAAGCCAGTTATTAATTTAGATAGCAAATCTATAAGTTTTATATGGATTTTATATATTTTGTAGGTTATTGAAAACTACCTTCTATTTAATAAAAAGAACAATCCTAATTTTCTTTAAGCATTATGGACTATGGTTATGAGTACGAAAAATATATGAAAATCAATAATAAAGTGGTATATCTTGTATTGCTACTACTTAGCTGCGTTCCAGTGGACTTCGGAGACTCAGGATTTCCTCAAAAGTGCATTCACTGCTTCTTAGCCTAGTGATGTCAGCCTCTGTTGGATGTACGTAACCTGTACCTACTCAGGAGTTATAGATTTTAGTGTTAGTGAATTGGGGAACAACTTCGTAAGAAGGATTAAGCTTATCGCGTGTTCAACGCGGGTATGCGCTTGCCATCTTTAAATTCCGAGAGGGGATTTATGGGTCCTGACTGTTGCGAATCTTTTATCCATACTGGGCGATTTTTGATGGAGCCCTAACTACCTCCAGGCGAATTCCTAGGAGATGTATTCACGCCGACCTGGGAGTCAGTTCTTCAAGGTTGCGACTTATTTTTGCCACTTCACTTCACCAATTGTACTCCTTGTTCTGCAGATCTCTACCTCCTGTAACGATTATCGTGCCCCAACGCTCCATAAATTAAGTGATTTTACTTATAATTTATACCTAGTGCTCTCTACTATGTTGGCTGGAACACAACTAGTAAAGGGGATGGAATCCCCGAGTTTTCGTGTTAAAGTTAAACCGCAGTCATCTCCATTCAACCACATATTCATTATTATTATGTTGGTCATTATTTCTTTGTGGTTCTATATAATAATTTTTTTTATTGTTAATGGGAATCTAATATTTTGGGATTTAGTTTTCAAGTTATTGATTCTCTAGTTTAACCTAGGGTTAAAATAGGAATATTACCGGTTTTAATATTAAAAGTTTAATAAGCGATTAAATTATTGAGTAAGTATTAAATTTAACCTTCAGTAACTAATTTTCTTTGACATATTTTATTTCAGGGATTATTGTATTACATGTCCTTAAATACGGGACCATATTATTGTATTACATGTCCTTAAATATGGGACCATATAGTACCCCAGTATCCCTATTTAGGCTCTGGTATTTTTGATTAGTCAATGTGACACTTGGTAGCAATAGTACTTGTGGTACTGCTACATATATGAATTGTATTTTGTTTTTGCAGATACATCTGAATTATTAAACGGTCCCTTTGTTCGAACAAATGGAGCCATGATGCATCGGTAAAAGTATATATCCAGGTCTTTCTTAATAAATTTCCCATTAACAGTAACCTGAGTTTTCATTTCTTTGAGATTAGGAAGCAGTATCTTCCGGCATCAACAAGCTGAACCTTTTAAGGTGAGTTCATTAAATTGTTGAAGTAAATCACTTATTTATTATAGTCCAGGGGTTTTGTCAAATAAAAAAAGAAGGTATTTATCCTTCAAAAACTAATATCAGTACATTATTGCTTCTTGTGAATAGTTGTCTATCCTCTCAACAACCAGGGATCTAGTGATTTGGATCAGCCCATTAAATCACTGGCTCGATATAAATTCAGAACCCCAAGGCGTACTAGGGTGGTAGATAACTCTTTTGTGTATATCAACTAATTCATTTTTATAATTTTTGTTAAACAAAGAACGCCGGTAACATTATTATTGTTTTTATTTAGATAGTCAAAATATAGCGGTGTCTTCATCTTAAATGCGACACACTGTATAAGAAAATCAGAATGTGAGACTGATAATTCCCTTTTGCGTCCAAAACATGATAGAGTCAATCAAAGATGCGTAGGCCTGGACCTAACACAACCATAACCTTTCTCATGATCAAGAGCAAAACTTCAGAAAAATCCTTTAAACTTTAGGCGCTGGAACTACAAGGAGAAGTGGAAACCCAACAAATATAGCACATTCTCAAAGAAGAGACGTTTGGAATTCAAAAAGAAACCGGAGAAAGAGATACCCAAACGCCAACAAAGATACCGCTAGAGGTGAGCTCCAAAAATGGAGGTCGACTGTCAATATATAGCCGCCTGGGAAATAATTACCCCAAGCTTGTTGTATTAAAGGTTTGCCATAAAATTTTCTAAAAAATCAACACAAGTCAATGGTAAATATTAAAAATTCAGAGTTGCACATTTACAGGCAATGTACCCTTGATTCTAGTGACTCCGAATATGAGCCGAAGACAAAGAAGAAGAAAAAAGCGTGTAAACATAAATTTAAGACTGATTGGAATAAACAATTTAATTGCTTTGATGTGCATGAAAATAATAATATATATTGCAAAGTATGCAATAATGTTTTAAAAAGTGGTACAACGCATTTTGAAACAAATCTGCAAAAAGGCTGAAACCACGCCAAAAATTATTGAATACTGTCTAATAATATATTTAGGGTTCATGTACTATAAGTAAAATAGATAAAGGATTATTCATTTAGTAAAAAATATTTATATCATAATTTTAAATTATTATTTTAACTTTTCTCATTCATGTTTAGTTTAATTAAAGATACTAAAATTAATTGATACTTTTATGAAAATCCGTTGAACTTGCAAAGACAGCAGTAAACGCGGTTCAACAAATTACCTGATGAATCAAAAGTGCAGGCATCCGAACTTTCTTTATAAAATATTAGAAATAAACAATCACTTGGTTTTGAAGAGCGACACGAGCACGATCCCTCTTAGAATGGTGTACCCTTGGTGAGTACCTAATTAATGTTTAATTTTTATTATTAATCGATGAAGATTGTCTTTTTTTTAATTTGATAATTTACTTAGTAAATAAATAATTTTAATTAATATTATATTTCATTAAAGTTCTACCATCTAGCTACAATTTTAGGCAACCATAAAAAACTCTAAACGCGGCAATACTGCAAAATGCTAGACGCTAAAATTTCATTGAAAAAGCCATTAAAAGAGCGGAGTTAAAACTTGCTGGGTTTTGCATGAACATAATTTTGAAAGAGTAAAACCAAATTTGGTAGATTTTCACACTTTTATTTTAAAAATAAAAATTTCCAAACAAACACTAACATGACATATGTTTCGAAGTACAACTTCTTTTTCAAATGTGACTATTTACAATTCGGTATCCAATATATATACAAAATAATTTAACAAAACAAAGTACTTAAGAAAACATCAATAACATTACAAAATAAACTAACTATTTAAAGTAAATAAGGGTACTTAGGTAATTATAATATCCATCAAATAACAATAAGATAGCCCATTACCGGGATTATCTCACAGAAAACTGGGAAAGAGGTTTAATAAGGGTGAATTATTAATATCTAATTGATCATTTAGTAAGTTATCTGAATTTTTAAATCTATTTATTTCAAGTGTTTCTAAATGGTTTAATTTAAGGCTCTTATTTTCTACATGTAAAATTTCAAAGTTGTCTGTAAAAGAATGATTTTCAGCTAAAATATGATTTGAGTAAGTAGAATTATTTTTGTTTTTTGTATAGCTATTATAATGTTCGGAATAGCGTTTTTTGAAAGTACGGCCTGTTTGACCAATATACAATTTTGGACAACTACCACAATTTAATTTATATACCCCCGATTTATTATTAGGATTAATTTTACCCTTATTGTTTTTAATATACTTCCCAAGCGTATTATTGGTTTTAAAAGCTACGTTAATATTTTGGTTTTTTAAATATGATGATACCTTTTCACTAGGAGCTCCTATATATGTAAGACTCTTATATCTGCAATTTGGATCTTTAATTATGGGATAAACTTGTTGAATAGCCTGTTTAAAAAGTTTTTTCTCTAAAATGTTGTTGGAAAATCATTCTTTCACAGACAACTTTGAAATTTTACATGTAGAAAATAAGAGCCTTAAATTAAACCATTTAGAAACACTTGAAATAAATAGATTTAAAAATTCAGATAACTTACTAAATGATCAATTAGATATTAATAATTCACCCTTATTAAACCTCTTTCCCAGTTTTCTGTGAGATAATCCCGGTAATGGGCTATCTTATTGTTATTTGATGGATATTATAATTACCTAAGTACCCTTATTTACTTTAAATAGTTAGTTTATTTTGTAATGTTATTGATGTTTTCTTAAGTACTTTGTTTTGTTAAATTATTTTGTATATATATTGGATACCGAATTGTAAATAGTCACATTTGAAAAAGAAGTTGTACTTCGAAACATATGTCATGTTAGTGTTTGTTTGGAAATTTTTATTTTTAAAATAAAAGTGTGAAAATCTACCAAATTTGGTTTTACTCTTTCAAAATTAAATGGATTTTCATCAAGTAAAGGCCGAAACAATAAATAATGAACATAATTTACCATTTCTGCTAATGGATCATTTAATTTTGCTCTTAGCTAATATTTTTCCAGATTCTGAAGTTACTAAGGGATTAAAATGTAGCCGTACCAAATCAACGAAGATGACAAAAGACTGTTTGGCACATGAATAATTGATCAGTTATTTCCAAGACCCTTCAAACACAATCCTTCTCATTAATAATTGACAAAATAACAGATGCCAGTACACAAAAGTTTTTAGTCATGATAGCACGATTTTATAATCATTTAAAGGATCGTTGTGAAGATGCCTTTTTAGGCTTACTAAGGGCGGGTTGTTATCGCAGATGGTTAACTAACCAATTACCAAACAAGTGGTTAATACTTAACTAACCATTCGGTTGACGCGGAGCTTATTAGGCACTAGTCACGTAACTGACGTAAGTCATAATTTCTGTAGTATTGGTAGAACTGATTCCTAGGTTCGTGGTAAATTCACGTTGTAAATTGGCATCATTTTGACATTCGAGCTTTTTTTTTATTTTGTGTCTCGTTTTTCTCGAATATTTACATTGGTTTAAAATTATTTTAGATTATTGTTGTTTATAACAATCGCTGAAAATATAAGTAAGTAGATATCTAGTTTTTTTTTTTAAGAGGTGAAATCTGTTAAGGACATCCTTTGCTTGGGTCAATCACCATAGGATAGTGTGGAGACTCCTGGAAACGTTCAGATCCGCTCAGTATATTCACTAAAATACCTCTGTTCTTCTTGATTAGCTGCTCCTGGTACTGCTGTAGGCATTGCTTCGGGAAAGTAGGTATCTAGTACCATTTACCTCTGTAGATTTTATTTTTTTATTTTAGGGTTAAAAAAGGAGGGAAACAAACTTTTCTGGTAAAGAGGAGAGGCAATTAATTTCACTAATAAAAAAATATGCAAGTGTCATTGAAAAAAAAAAACAGCCAAATTAACAAGAAAAACATAATATGGCACCAGTTGACGAAATAATTTAATAGTTACTCTAGGGAAACGTTTCGGTCTACTGATGCACTTAACAGCAAATACTGGAATTTAAAGAAAAACGTAAAGAAAACATATGCTGAGAAAAGATGTCGGGATTTTCATCAAAATTTTATAGTGATGCAACAGGTAATTAAAAACTTAAGAGATCTTCATGGAACCACAGATGTATATTACACTAATAGTGAAATATAAAATATGAGAAGCTGTAGATTCGATAAAAAAAACTAAAAGTCTAAAAACTATTGGATATTATGTAGCTGCAAATTATGTATTTGGATGTGTCGATTCTTATAGCTTCTTCCTTAAAATTGTATATAAATTTGATTATTTCCCTCGCCTGTTAGATTTGAAATTTTAACCAATCACATCGCAATTTACGTTATCGTTAGAACCAATCAGAAACAAATAAATCGACTATATTTTCACTGACTATTTGAAATCGACTATCCATGCATGGTGCTCGATATTCACCTATGTTGACAGCAACTCGCATACTTGATTGTAGGTGTAATATTAAAAGTGGTTACTGTCAAATAATATTAAGTGTCAGACTAAAAATTAATATTAATATATTAATTTTTACTAATGTGAAACGTTTAAAATGAACCGATTTAGGTGTGTTAATAGCGAAGAAATAGACAGTTTTATAGACAATAGTACCCCAAAGAATACAATCAAAAGTAAAAATAGTGTGTGAAATCAGTTTATGAAATTTTGCGTTCAGCGCAAATATGTGCTGAACTATGTAATATCTTAAAAGATTGGGCTTTGAACATGAAATAGAAGACTGAAGCGACTACAAAGAGTATTCTTTAAAGTGTATGTGGAATTCAACTGCTAAGACGTTACAAGAAATATATCTTATAAAATTTCATATAAATATAAATCCATTTCAAGGTATTGAATTTAAAAGTGCTCGCGATGCACGAAATGCAAAAAGACGGGAATTGCAGAAATTTTCAGAGAAAAGAAACCAAAGTTCTACAGCTCTAAGTTTAAAACATATACCGTAGAATGGGGTAAATAGGATCAATTTTAAATTTTAAAATAGCGTATCTCTCAGAGTGATATAGTGAGATATATCCTGTATATATCAAAATATGAGTTTATATCTGCTCTATTCATTTTTGATTCAAAAATTTTTTTTCAGCGATTCGTTGCCCGCATATATATTTTTTTGTTTGCTGATCCTATTCACCTGCCATTGTGGTGAATAAGATCGACCATGCTTTTTTAATGTTTAAACGCATACTCCCTTCTGTGGTGTGTATAGGATCACTTAACTTTTAAGTGTGAGTCCACCTAGAAATTAAAAACCCGATGGCGCGGCCAGTCGGAGAGGTAGATTTCATAAATAGTAATTAAAAGTAGTATTTGTTTGTAACTTTTATTTTAATAAGTACATATGTGACAGTAAAAGCTATTTTAATTATTGTTTGTTGTTGTGTACATTCACACGAATTTCAAATCTGAGAAGACCTCTTCCATATGTTACTGGAGGATTTCATTTAATTTTCAGCTTCTGTTAGAACTGTTTGATCCCCCTGTTTTTTAACGTCATTATGTTGTAGGTGTCTTTGTAGCACAGTATATGCAATATTATGTTTTTTTGCAGCTTGGCGTATGCTATACCCATTAAGAATATCTTGTTTAGCCACTTTAATTATTTTAGGTTCAGTTTTCTTGTTTAGTTTTCCACCCACCGTAGGTTTATAATCCCTAGGCATTATGACGTAGGTACCTCTTGATCCTTTTCACCCCTGCTTTTGATCCTATTCACCCCTGATTTTGATCCTATTCACCCCTGCTTTTGATCCTATTCACCCCTGCCTTTGATTCCATTCACCCCGGTAACCTGAAAAATATCCAACGAATTACAAATATTCTTACAGTGTGATTTCGGTGTTGAATAGGCAAAAATAATTTTATGTGCCTTAGTTACTAACCTGATGGAGTAAATAATGTCAACTCGCATAAATATATTCCTCTCAAATCCGCCTACACAAAGTTTACGTACACGTGAAACCAGTTAATTGACAGCACTTCTAGTTACGAGATGGTTTGCAGAGCTACTAACTGCTGAACGACAAAATATTACTGATTGTTATAGAGGGAATAGTTGGCAACCAATTAAACAAAAAATAGGAGTTTCGATTAAAATATAATTTTTTGAGGTTTTGAATATGAAAATCCCACTTATTGATCCGATTCACCTCAGCGATCCTATTCACCCCATTCTACGGTACTCGATATTATTGACAAATTGGATGAACAAACTCCAAACGGTCTCCAAAAGATTTTCTATTATTTGGCTTCCGTGGAATTAGCTTGGCGCGGTGGGGAAGGCGCAACATGTTTAACATAATATTTTAAATTTGAAATCTCTGAAGATGATAAAGAAACAGGCAGGTTAGAATATAATCCTATTTTTACGAAAATTTGCCAAGGAGGAGACAAAAAATGTGCAGATAGTTCACGTTTACTTCCAAACGAATCTGAACAATCTAACAAATCTGTAGATACTTCTTCAACGATAAATGAAAATTTGCCTGGTCCGTCTGGAGTGTCGAAGCAACCACAAAAAAGAAAATTGCCCTTAGAAACTTCAGGTAATTTTTCTTCTGATATTAAAAACAATTACAATTTCCTATACGCCGTCCAAAACAAATGAAATTGTATTGGTGCCAGAACCGAACTCTCGTAGTCGGAAATTTCAGAGATCGATCGCAAATTATTGAAAATGATAGTTACAGATTTTAAAACTCTATCTATTGTAGAGAATCAAAGTTTTTTTAGAATATTCGCGTCAGTTAAATCCTCTATATAAACCACCAAATAGAAAAAATATAACTAATGAAATTCTACCTAAAGCATATGAAGAGGCAGCCTATAATCTCATGGCCGATTTAAATAATGTAAACCACATGGCAATTACTACGGATATATGGATTTCAGAGAATAATATTGACTATATTACGGTTACTTCTCATTTTATTAAAGATGGAACATTATTTTTTTGCGTATTTTAGCAACCAAAGATATAGCTATGTTTATTTCATCAGGATCTCACACTGGAGAAAATTTAAATAAAGCCATTACAACTATTTTGAATGAGTAAAACATTTTTAATAAAATTGTTACGGTTGCCTCCGATAACGGAAGCAATATAAAAAACGCTATTAATAAACATTAAAAAATGTATCATCATCCTTGTGTAGCACACACATTAAATCTTAGCGTGACTGATGCTCTGAAAAATACATGATATTTTAAAAAACTGTCGATCTATAGTGGGCCATTTTAAGCACAGTGTTCTTGCCACAGAGAAACTAAAATTGGCGCAACAGCAAATGGGCCTCCCAATTTTAAAAGTTAAGCAAGATGTTAGTACAAGATGGAATTCTTGCCTTATCATGATAGAAAGACAAAGGAATCTCTTTGTATTGCAGTGGGCCACCCTTCCAAATGTCCCAGATTTCTTAAATTCTAATGAATGGATAATATTAGAGGATTGCGTTAAAATATTAAAACCTGCTGAAAACATGACTAAAATTTTATCTAGAGAAAAATATGCAACAATATCATTGGTGATTCCATTGTATCGAGAATTTAAATCAGCCTTAAAATCAAATATGTTAGAAATCATGACGCGTAGACTTGGAAATTATGAAAACAACAAAATTGTTGCTAAAGCCACATTTCTTGATCCCAGATTCAAGAAACTTGCTTTCGGACTAGACGACAATGCTGCCAACGCTCAGAAATGGGTTACAGAAGAATTAGGACAGCTTCTGTGTAATAAAATTCAACATCAGTGATCACAGATGAGAGTATTCCAGAAGCCGATACAATAGATTCATATATAATTGATATTTGGGCCGAGTTCGACAAAAAAATATTAACTGCAAAATCATTTTCAACACCTACGAGTACGGTGATTTTAATGGTACGCCAGTATTTAGAGTTTTGGTTCAAATACAAATCTGCAATGCCAGAAATGTATCAACTGGCAAAAAAATATTTATGTATTCCTGCCACCTCGGTGCCATCAGAGAGGGTGTTTTCTAAAAGTGGTCAAATTTTAAGTTCGAGAAGAAAGGGTCCGTTCAAATATTACGTAAGCAAATTTATTACAATTATTTACCCCCCCCCATCTCCCTTGTCAGCAAAAGTAAGCCAAGCTCTTACCCCCTCCCCCATGCTTACGTAAACATTTTTCAATTATAAATGTATTTTTTTATATTATACATATCATGTTATAATTATAATTTTAAAAATAAGAAAATGGATTTAGGATAGAGATTTGATTTTACCGATACAGTATTCAACAGAGTAAGGGACAAAAATATTATAATCTTACGAACATAACAGACTTATTTTAAATTTTTGGTACACATATTAAATTCAAATTAATAGTATTCAGTACATGAAACCCGAATCCATGATTCTAAGTTTTCGATGACATTGGATTGCTTGGATTGCTGCTCAATGTTGTGAGCTCATTTTCATCTGATTTTTTAATGTCTACGTCGATCTCTTCGAGCCATTCAACATCATGGTGCTCTAAACTTCGACTAATGCACATCAGTTCATTAGCACGACGAGCAGCGACTCTTACAGGTCTAACTCTCCTATCAGTGTGCGAGTTTACTTTTTTATGGATCTTCTCGATCAGTGGTGGGAACTCTACGGATTTATCCGTAGATCTACGGATTTTTAATGACGTCTACAGATTTTCGGATATTTGGTGCTAATCTACGGATTTTTAACACAAAAGACTGTAGAGCTACTTTTAAGATCATTTTTAAGAAAACAAAAAAAAATTAAATGTGATGCTGTAAAGTCTAGCGACAAGAGGCAGAAAAAAGACATGTTAAATTTGGCTGTATGCTTAGAAAATAAGAGGTCACAAATTGGCATTATTCTCTGACAATTCTGTCAAATGTCAAATGGTTCTGTCTTATTTTTTGCTCATAAATGTCATAAATTTCATTTTTATTTTTCCTGTTGGGACGTTCTGACTTTTTATTTTGATAGAAAACAAAAAACATTAAATTTTAAAATAAAATGTCGGACAACTTTAAGGAGAATGCAATAAAACGTAAGTGCTGAAGTTTAATTTAAATCAAGTCAACTGTCATGATTTTATTTCTAGCCAATTCCAGCGATTCCTCCGAGACTTCCGAGAGTGATTCTTATGATAGTTACAAGGACGAGGAGGATGAGAGGAAAGAATGCCAAGAATTAAATCGTCCAAAAATAAGTAAAAAGTTAAAGAAGCGATACAAACAAAAATATACGACCAGCTGGGAAAAAAAGTTCCAATGGTTGTCAAAAAGTACAAAAGGAGACCACTTTTTTTATTGCAAGCCATGTCGACAACATTATATGGGTGGACTTACTGAAATTTGTAGACATGCTGGAACATCAAAACACCAAAAGTATTGCAAATATTTAGAACAACAAATAAGTGTAACCAGTATGCTTGCTATTGACACTAGCAGTGTACATTCATCTGAAATTAGATTGGCATCTTTTATTGTCGAACATAATATATCCTTTAAAACGGCTGATCACATCTGTGCCCTCATAAGGGCAGTATGCCCAGATTCCAAGTTGGCAAAACTTTCTCGAAAAAAATGTACAAATATCATTAAAAATGTAACTGGTAGTTACAACTTTGAATGTTTACTGTCCATTTTAACAAATGCACAATTTTCTTTACTTGTAGATGAGTCTACAGATAAAGGTACAACCAAACATTTATGTCTAGTTGTAAGGTTTTTCAATAATCTAGATAACACTGTACAAGATAGTTTTTTAACTTTATTACCAGGGACTAGTAGTGGAACTGCTCGTAGTTTGTATAATTTAATAATAGATTTTTTTGTTAAGTATAATATTGATTACAAAACTAATATGATTGGATTTGGTAGTGATGGAACGAATACAATGATGGGTGCAGGAACTGAAAATCTTATGACATTTTTAAAGAATGACAATCCAGATTTATTTATTTTAAAATGCAGTTGTCACTCCTTCGCACTTTGTGCTTCGTATGCTTGTAAGAAATTACCCGATTCAACTGAGCTCTTACTAAGAGAAATTTATAAATATTTTAAATATAGTACCAAAAGATATAATCAGTTTAGAGTTTCAACAATTCTGTGAAAGTAAACCACATAAGATGCTACAACCATCTCAAACTTGAACAATGGGTTGCACTAAAACTGTATTTTCAAAATGAAGTACTTAATAATCCTGAAAAAAATATAAATGGAGCCGAAAGTATCCATATAAAATTTCAAAATATTTTTCAAAAGATGTATTTACTATTTTTAGACTACATTTTACCCTATATAACTAACCTAAATTTAGAAATGCAATCGGAGCAACCTAAAGTTCATCTTTTGTATTCCAAAATAAAAGAACTATTTCAAATAATTTTGGAAATGTTCGATACTCCAAAATATCTAAACAACAACAAAGATGATTACACAAAAATTGATTATAAAAACCCAGCTAATCTCCTACCCCTAGAGAACATATATTTAGGGGGAGCTGTGACAGCTTTTATTCTGGAAAATGATATTCCAGAAAATGAATTAAAAAAATTTAGAATAACTTGTCTGGAATTTTACCAAGAATTACTTAATCAAATCAGTATAAGATTTTCATTCCAAAGAAGTGATTTAAAAGAAATGTGTATATTATCACCTAGAATTGTATTGTCAAGAAAAAGTCAGTCAATAACACCACTAGCTATAAAATTTCCTCATATCATTCAACCAAGCGAATATAATAATCTAGACAGGGAATGGCGTTTATTACCGAATGTATTGGAAACATCACATATACCTACGGTGACCATATGTACTTATTTTAGTAGGACAGTACTTTCTTTTAGAAAATGTCCTTCTGTCCTTTAATATTGTTGCAAGTACGTACCATTGTACTTATTTTCAGAAAAGGGCCTTCTCCTAACCCTATATTTTATAATTATGTTACGGATAATTATTTTACTCTTTTTTAGAGAAAAATTATGTTACAATTCGATAATTATGTTACATCTGGAATCACCGGTCGTGATATACGCAAGCGATACGTTAACGTCGTTATCCGTCTCACTCATATCTCATATGCAGGTTTAAATTAGTAGCTATTTAGGGATGTTCGTCGTAGAGCTGTTGTTTTATGTAAATATGTGCTACGCCGACGTTGTCGGACGTTGGACATTGGCGTTTTCATTCAGTTGTTGATCAGTATAGTCAGAGTATAGTTGTATAGTGTAGTGTGCTACATAAATATTAAGTAATCTTACGTTCAAAAGTATTTCATTTTACGTAAAAGTCAGCCAAGACGAAAATGCCATTTCAATGCGGAATTACAAAGAGACTATCCGTTTATGAAACCGAAATCAAGCACGGTTTCGGATATCGTTTACTGCGAAATTTGTAAGGGTGAAGTAGATATTTCAAATAGTGGTCGAAGTAATATCAAAGCCCATTTATTAAAAAAGAAACATAAACTAGCGGCAAACGCATCGGCAATAAGTAACAAGTTGCAGACTTTTTTTAAGTCATCACAAGTTAGCTCCGAAAACATGATGATTGCCGCCAAAGAGGGAACATTTGCTTATCATACTATTAAACACATGCAGAGTTTTAGATCTGTACATCTAAATTGATCTCAAATTTATTTGACACAAAATTTAATTCTGCTCGAACAAAAAGCGAGGCTATAGTGAAAAATATATTTGCAGAAGAATCAAAATCCCGATTGCACGTGGCTATGAAGAAGGTGGACTTTATTAGCATCATTATTGATTCATCAAATCATGGTGACATAAAACTTGTTCCGTTACTAGTGCGATATTTCGATAGTGAGAAAGGTATAGAAGTTAAATTATTACGCTTATGTCAATTACCGGGTGAAACATCCGACCAACTTCATAATTACGTTTTTGAGGTGTTAGAAAAATACAAGATCTCCAATAAGGTTATTGGATTGGCAGCAGATAACACAAATACTAATTTTGGTGGGATGAAAAGAAAAGGAACAAATAATTTATTCACTAAACTTAACAATTCGTGTGGCAAATCTTTAATTGGTGTGGGATGTACAGTAGGGTGGAGCGAAAAAAAATATTTTTGAATTTCACTTAGCCTATATGCGGAATAGTTGCCTTTGAATAAATGTTATTACTGTGCAAAATCTCATTTAAATCGCATATGTCCTTTGGCTGCCCAAATGACCTTGTTTTTTAGCTTTGTAGTATAAATATCCAAAAAACTTGTATAGTTTTTTAACTAAATGCAAATAATATCTAGGCCGATTCGAGCGCTTACCATATTAATTTTAATACAAATTGATTATAAACTTCGGAAATTATCGTCTAGAGTCGTGCTTTAGCAACAAGCACGGACTTGTTGCAGGCCGCAGGGCAAGGTGCTTCAGTTCAACAATAACAGTGTCGCAAGCCGCAGTGCAGTTGTTTCGTTAGTGTTGTTTTTCTTTTGTTAATAAATATGCCACAAACGCGTTTAGAATCATTCTGTCCGGTGTTTGGTGATCCAAAAATATTTACAGACAATATGCTTCCAACCTATGCCGACATTATTAGACATTATTTGTTTTTAAGACAAGAACTTTTAAATTTAAATAAACAAGAGCCGAGTTTGGGTAATTTGTGTTTGTCGTTAATAAATGAGTTAAAAGTTTTGTAGGAAAAAAGTTCTATTTCTGTAGTATCTGACCAACAAATTTTACACAAGATAAAGGAGTATCACAAGAAATATCGCGATATTAAAAAGCCTATAAAAAAGGATGGCAAGTTAAATATCTCACCCAAAGTTATTCGTTTTCGAGAATTTGGAGAAAAACAGTTATTTGATATTTCATTGTGTAAATGTAAAGACTTTTTGAAGTGTTTTTGCAAAATTAAAGTACCTATAAATGAAAGGAGCTTTTTAACCGACCAAAGAACTTTAAGGAAAATGGTCATTGGCAAAATTGATATAAAGGCAACTAAAATCCTTGAAAAGAGATTAGAGCGTAAAAATATTGCTGACCAGAGAACGAAACAAAAATCCAAAGAGGACGATGACATTTGTCAAGTAACATCAAGTGACAGGAAAGATTGCCCCAGAAGCACCAATGTTTCGTCCAACGATAGTATCGACCCTCAAGTTCCAAAAAATGTTGAAATCTTTAACGCGCCTTCTACGTCTCAGATGAGAACAAAACTCCCTTTTTTAGCACAGGCCTGTGATCGAACAGGAGTCTCAGACAGATCCGCTGCCATTCTTGTTAATGCTGCCCTAAAAGACATGGGATTAATAACAGCCGAAGAATCATCCAAAATAATAGACCGCAGTAAAATTAGGAGAGAAAGAGTTAAGACTCGCAAGAATTTAAAAAAGAAGCACGAAGAAGAAATATCCTGTGTCTATGGAATATATTTTGATGGAAGAAAGGATAGAACTTTGATTATGGTAAAGGAAGGAGATACAATTTCAAGAAAGACAACCACAGAAGAACATATAGTATTAGTTTCAGAACCGGGTTCCGTTTATCTCGGTCACATAACTCCGTCGTCTGGAAGTGCTCAAAATATTAAAAGAGGCTTATTGGAATTTTTGGAAAAAAACATGGATATTTCTGAGGTGCAAGCAATTGGATGCGACGGGACAGCGGTAAATACAGGTTATAAAAATGGGATAATACGGCAACTTGAAATTTCTTTCGTGCGTCCTCTGCAGTGGTTTGTTTGTTTAATGCATACTAATGAACTGCCATTGCGACATCTATTGCAGCATTTAGATGGAAAAACTATTGGACCAAAAGGTTATTGCGGAGAAATTGGAAAAAAATTAGAAAACTGCGAAAAACAACCGGTTGTGAAGTTTAAAAAAATAGATGTTAATTTTCCCGATATTGATCTTACGAAGCTAAGTACAGACCAAAAATATCTGTATGAGATCTGCATTGCGATTTCCAAAGGAACAATTTCGCCAAGTCTAACACGGCGAGAACCAGGCAAAATGGCACATTCAAGATGGTTAACAACTGCCAACAGAATCTTGAGATTGTATGTTGCTACCGAGAATCCTTCATACAATTTAAATATAATTACAGAATACGTTATGAAAGTCTACGCACCAACCTGGTTTGAACTTAAGGTCCGACCCTCTTGTCGACATGGTAGTTATCATTTTTTTGGCATTAAAAAAAAAAAGTAGATTTTTACCTGAAGAGCTTAAGAAGGTAGTAGATCCGGTACTGCAAAGAAATGGTTACTACGGTCACCCTGAAAATTTGTTATTGGCTATGCTAGCGGACGAAAGGAAGCATATAAGAGAACTAGGTCTTCGGAGAATATTAAAGTGCAGACAAGAAAAACATAATGAAAACCAAGTTCGTCAATTTAATATTCCCGATTTTAATTTTAATGCAGATGACTACTTTGAACTAATTAACTGGCGGTCAATAACAGTTACAGAGCCGCCTCTAACAGTAAAAATTTTGAACAGTGATCTCCAGGAAATGATTTCTGATGTCCCTGCTGAAATTGATATTTTAAAATTTCCTTGTCATTCCCAAGCCGTGGAACGCTGTGTGAAATTAGTTACAGAAGCATCAGCCGCAGTATGTGGCT
The DNA here is from genome assembly GCA_927349885.1 of Psylliodes chrysocephalus. NCBI lineage: Eukaryota > Metazoa > Arthropoda > Insecta > Coleoptera > Chrysomelidae > Psylliodes > Psylliodes chrysocephalus. Next base: position 53,691,973 of record OV651820.1, read on the forward strand.
ATGAAGCAAGAGATGGCTTTATTAGGTCTAGAAATGCCTCCAGAATATCCCTACCAAAATTTGAGACAAAAAGTCAGTATAACCAAGTTTTTAAAGACAACTGATTATAAAAACTGATTAAAAGGGTGGGTGGGTGGTGGAACTCGACTTGCAGCCACCTCCACGTGGTGAGTTCTGGGTTATTTTCATTTAGGAAGCGAGTTTTTTGGTTATTTATTATGAAAATAAGCGAAGAGCTGCATAAGAGTATTTTATCTTATTTTTTTTTTTAAATTTAGATGTCAAATTGGCAGCCAAAGATGAAGACTCAGCCAACCATTTTTTTCTACACTAATTCACTTCTAAAAGAGGCAACTATCCCCTATATAGGCCAAGTGATTAAAGGAAAAACATTTTTTAACCATTGCGATTTTTTTGGAAATTTAGATGTCAATTTGGCAGCCAAAGATGAAGTCTCAGCAAACCAATTTTTTGTATAGTAATTCACTTCTCTAAGAGGCAACTATTCCATACATAGGCCAAGAGATTAACGTAAAATAATTTTTTTTGGCCATATTCGCTCCACCCTAATGTACAGCACATATTTTGAACAATTGCATTCAAAATGCTACTGATGTTCTGCCAATAGACATTGAAGTAATTGCAGTAACAATATTTAAACATTTTTACATTTACACTGTCAGGGTGAAGAAACTCAAATCATTTGCTAATTTTGTAAATTGCGAATATAAAAAAATCCTTTCATTTTCCAAAACAAGATTTTTAAATATGATGCCGGCAATTGAAAGAATATTGCAAATGTATGAACCATTGAAATCTTATTTTCAGTCAATTGATAATTGCCCAACGATTATTAAACAATTTTTTAATAATCCCGTTTCAGAAGTGTGGATGTGGTTCGTACATAATGTAGCTTCCCAGTTTCATGAAGGAATCACCAAAATCGAAGGCAACAAAGTTAGCGCAACAGAAGCAGCTTTAGAATATTTTACACACTAAGAAATAAATTGGAACATCGTTTAAATGAGGTATTTTTGCCACTCAAAGTAAGAGAATGCCTTTCCAAACTAAATAATGATGGACAAAGCAATATGGAGGATTTTAAAACTCAAGTGCAACTATTTTATTCAAATTGCGTGTCCTATCTGAACAACTGGAGTTCAAATTTAGGAGAATTAAAATTATTTGAATGGGCAGGTTTACATAAATTTAATTGGAATGATGTTTTTCAATCTGTGGAGACCTTCAGAGCAAATTAGGGGAGGTATTATATGAAGACCAGCTTTTTGATGAAGTCGGAATATTAATTAACTTTTTATCTGTTGAAAAAAATCAACAAATGGAATAGCAAAGATAAAAATAGTGAGGATCGGTGGGTTGAAATGTTTAAATGTCTTGATGCAGATAGTGCCAAGTTGAATAACTTGAAAAAGTTGTGCGAGTTTGTGTTCTGTCTTCCTGGTACTAGCGCTGCTGTTGAACGATTATTTTCTATCATTAATAATTACTGGAGTTCCGAAAAATCTCAAATGAGTGTTTCCACTGTGAAGTCAGTGATGCAGGTGTATACAAATTTCGACGAAACTTGTAACGAAATGTTTCATTTTCTTCAGAGTAACCCATCTATGCTCAAATCAATATTGAGTTCAGAAAAATACGATTGGTTTAAAAAAGGGTATTTTAAAAAAGATAATCAATTTCCAAGTACATCAGTGGAAAAGTCTTTGTAAAATTTAAGTTCTTTTTATGTTATTTGCTTTATTTTAACATTTTTCGATGTTTAATATCACTATTATGCCTTACTTAATAAAAATTGTATTTTTAAATTAACATATTTGGTGTTTTATTTAATGTTGACATGATATTTCTATAAAATGGTGAATGCGTTCGAAAACAATCTTACTGTACTTTTTTTTTCTAAAAAAATTATGGTCACCGTATGTATAACAAACCCTATGACTTTTTGATAATGCGGATTTACATCTGACCCTCCATCAACCGTCATGATTACCACTGGTTTTACTAGTCCACGGTCAGTTTTAGCTAATGGACGAAACTCTTCAAGTTCGAGAAGCGTCTCGAAATCCTGAGCATAAGTATTAGCAGTAGATGAACTATCCTTTCCACTTCGAATAGCGATGTATGTTGGTCCAGAATATCCAACGGCTTGCGGTTGTCCTAGCATACTGGAAGTGATATTAATACCAGCATAAATAGATGGTATTAATTTATGACGATCAGCGATTACCCAATCGTGGTCAGGCAATTTGATTCTATATTCCATGTGCATTAGAAGAGGTGCTTGATTATTTACCGCAATTACGCCAATAGGGACTCGAGCTTTATCATCTTGAGATATGAAAAATATTTATGTTCTCTAAATAATGGATTGATGTTTCAGCGAACTTGCTATCTAAGTGGCTCTTGTGGTGATCAGTTTGAGCCCGAATGAGCTTAACAGGGACTGTCGATACGTCTTCGTCCCTCTGCAGAATTAGATTTTCTGGGAATCAAACGAAGATATGTCCCACTGCGACTAATGTCAAATCCTATTTTACGTAATTCTTGTGTGAGTTCATCAGGGGCCCAATTCCTGAAACTATGCGTTGAACGCCGCATTCGACTAGCGACGCATGGTCGTCACCGCATGCGACGCAAAATCTGTATTCTTGACTACCCTTCGTTAGGATAGTTTTGTGTCGCATGATGTAACGAAGAGTCTTTAATTATTGCAGTAGTTCAATCGTTTTAAACCAATAAAATTTTAGAACGTCATAACAAAACTGCATTATCGACTGAAAAATGTAAAAAAAAAATTCTTTTGCGAGTGTCATTGTGTAATCTCTTTTATTAATAAACTAAATTCTTTGAAAAATTTGAGTAGTGTTTTGATAATGGAGATTGAAAATGAAAAGAAAAGCTTCAAAATTAGCGAGCAACAGAGAACAGCTTTAATAAATTTTATGAAAGATCACCCGAATTTAGTTAGTGGCAAATTTACAAATTATTTCACTGCTACAACAGCTAAAAATTTATGGAAATAATGTGAAACCACACTAAATAGCATAATAGGGGGGAAAAAAGATTGGAAGCAGTGGAGGAAAGTAAGTATTTTTATATTTTTATCTATAATTTAACGATATATTGATTTTATTAACATTGTAGTGCTGGCATGATATCAAATCAAAAACAAAGTCTAAACATGCCAGATTAAGAACTCACCAAGGTGGAACTGGTGGAGGTCCCGCTACACCAGAAATATTATCTAATTGGGAAGAGAATATAATAGATATAATGTGCCCAACTGCTAGTACAGGGCACCCAGGAACTTTAGAGTCATCCATTGTTTTTGTAAGTATTTTATACAAATCACTAGTAAGAAGGTGATTAAGAGGATTATTATTTTTAATATTATTTATTATTGTTGTTAAGATAGAAAATACATGTTTCTTAAATTGTGATTTTTTATTTTCATGTAGGATCTTCCTCTTTTACAACATAATACTCCTGAGATATTAGAAAACAGTAATGCTCAAATGCAGGAAGTTTCTCAATATGAACTAGAAATTGAAACGAATATAACTAATCCTGTACAGATAGAGAATAGAACACTAAACAATATAAAAGGTAATATTGTAGAAAATACACTCTTAAGCTATTATTTATTTCAACAGTAATATTGAGCAATTAAAAGGCAACTAAAATTCGTCAATTTTAGTATCTTCTTGATTTAGATTAGTTTATACATTTGTATAATTTTTTTTAGAAAAAAAAGTTACTCGGAAACAGCAACTTTCTCAATCAGTGGAAGCCACGAAAAATTTAACAGTCACGTCCAAAGAAAGAAACGAAATATTTAAAGAGTATTCACAAGAAAAATTAAATATTTTAAAGGAGACCAATAATTTAAGAAGAAGGAAATTGGAGGCTTTAGAAGAGCAAACTTCTTTAAAGAAAAAAAACTGGAGGCAACAAAAGAGCAGAACAAAATACTGCAAAATATAGCAACTTTGCTAAAAAATATTCTCGAAAAATAATAATGCATATATTAATAGTTGTGTGTTAAATTTTTGTTTATTTTTTAGTTTTAAAATTATTTTGTTTTTTATTTATTAGGTTTAAGTTAGTTATATTGTTGTTAGTTGTTCCTGTAATTACATTAAAAGCAAAATACAATACATAGTAATATTAATTTATTTAAACAAAGTAGTTTTCAATTATTTTAATTATTCATACGCCTTCCAATTTTAATCTCTAAAATGTCCATTTATCACCAATGTTTGTTTCCTTCTTCCTGCTTCCAGATCTGTATTAATTCTTCTTTGGTTTCTAATACGTTGTCCTGGCTGTTCGTCAATAAAATTGTCGATACCAAAATCCACATTTTCCAGTTCCTCATCTAAATCTGGTTCTGGAATATTATGATTTATACACATATTGTGTAACACCACACATGCATTTATTATAAGTGATGCTTTGTCCGGGGTATAGTGCAATACCCTGTGCTTCAGTAAACATCTAAATCTCATTTTGAGTACACCATTACATCTTTCAATGATGCTTCTCGTTGATTTGTGGCAAGCATTATACCTGTATTCATTTGTGTTGGGAGGAGGTTCAACCTCTGTAGGGGTTAGAAGCCAAGCCCTGAGGTAATATCCTGAATCTCCTAAAAATAAATATAAAATTAATTAGATTATGAAGACATATCTAGAATTACCTAGAATTTTGAATTCTTCCTCATTCATGACGAAAACGAAAGACGAAAGAATGGAAGATGGCTGAAGAACATTCATGTCAAATATCACTTTGACCTACAGTGATTAAGAACTTAAATCTAAAAAGACTATTCAGTAGCTAATTATTATTATCATCCTGATTTACTGATCAAAATCTTTTTGATTGTAGTATAGAAATAGTAATCGGCTAAAAATGTTTCTAAAGTAGGCCATGACCGACAAAGACAGAGATACGAGTCATGACCGTGATAACTACGCATGGTTCTGAATTAAGACCAAGTGTGAATTTCTCCAAGATCTACTTTAGAAACATGTTCTGTGGTTCACTCCATACTGTACCTAATAAATGGTAACCATTATACCCCATTTGATGTAACCTTTCCATAGCTACCTTAATGTTGGAATTACTTAAAATATGATTATCATGTGTGCTTCCTGGATATCTTGAGTTGACGCTCAAAATTCTCAATTTGGAATCACATACCTAAAATTAACATTGTAATGCATTTGAAGACGATTTTTTAAAAAAGTAAATTACCAATTGAACATTAATTGAATGATAACGTTTTCTGTTAATATACATGTGTTCAGGATAAACGGGATCATTTGTTTTTGGTGGAACTATTGCCACATGTGTGCAGTCTATGGCTCCAATAACACCAGGAAACCCATACATATTGAAAAAACTAGAATATAAAAATCAAGTCAAATCTGAAAATTTAAAATACGCTAATTTTAACTTACCCATTACGAAGGTTTACCAAGTTCTCCTCATTTACTGAAAATTTAACCCAATGGTTAAAAATTTCTGGCCTATTTAGGACATTTGCTACTTCCTCTACAGCCCTGCTAACCGAAGATTGGCTAATGGATAAAAAAATATTTGAGCCAACATCTAATTGATAGCTTCCCGAGGCAAAGAATTTTAGTGAGCAAAGAACCTAAAAAATACTTTTAATTTTTAATTTTTAAGTATAAATGTTGACTATATTCAATACAATAAACAAGAATACAAATTAACTTACTACTTAAACCACCAAATTACATTTGGATTGGTATATTTCTGTTTCCAGTTTATTGTTATTAATAGATAAAATTATAGGAAAATAAAAATGAAAATAGTTGTATTTATAATTATTATGGGTTTAATTACTAACCTTTAGTTGTGGACTCAGAGCTGAATTTCTTCGTGGTTGCACCATGTAGTGAGTCACTAATATAATTATATTTTCAACTAATTCCTTAGTCGAAATATTCTTCTAAACTGCCTATCTGGTAAAAGAAATGGATCCTGTCGCCTGTTGTAATTGAGAGGTGGCAGTTCTGCATCTAATTGTGCCTCTTCAATATTATGTATTCCCTGAATAAGGGCAATTTCCTCTATATCGTCCATTTTATAAGAAGTTTCCAATAGTAAATACAATAACTAAATAAAATTAACACTAACGACTTATAAACAGCAAAACCGTAAAATAATTATGTAATAATAATAATCATTAATAATAATAACAATAATAATAAGATAATTATAAAAAACGAATTAAAATATAAACTAGGAAAATATAAACAATGATCTCTTATATTACTAAGTGACAGTGACAAGTAATATGCATGGATACCCATGGTTATCGCATGCGAGATAGGGTTATCGCATGGTCAAGACCGCTCGTTGCAAATTGTTCGCCAAGCACCGCATGCGGGGATAACTCGCATACGCCTAGGCTTTCAAGAATACCATTTATCTACTCGCATACGTCACCGCATGCGAGACAAATACGAACGCCGTCAGGAATTAGGCCCCAGAGTTTTTACGCTGCGAATAGATTCCTTTCGATTTCTATCATCTGCTGCACTCCCAAATAAAGCTATATCCGCAATTGTTTTCAATAGTGATGGTTGATTGCTTTCAAGATTAGGACGTCTCACTGAATCCCTCAGAGATAGTTTTTTTTTTATTTCTGGATTTTCATGACAAATATCTTCTAATTTTCTTTTTATAGCATCCCTGTGTTTCTTCTGGGTGAGCATTTTGAATCTTCCTGTTTAAAGACTGTTTTGCTGTTTTTATTTCCTCGCGCAACTTAATGATTTGTTTATCAACTTCAGCACGGCTTGGCATAGTATCTCTGGCAGAATACAAATCATTCAGATTTTTTTCGAGTAGAGCAATCTTATTTTTCATAGCTTCCTGAGAAGGTTTTGCTCTCTGTTTATCTGCATTATCATTATTTTCGCATTGCTGTTGTGATTCATTACCGGCTTTTATTTTATCTTCTTCCTGTATAATTTGTGTTTTTTCTGCACATTTACAGGTAGTCGTTGCCTAAAAATAAGAGGTTGTGAGGTTATGTCATGGAAAGTGAAAAATAATAAAGCTGAAAAAAAGTGTAATTATTAGAGCCAGGAATAAATGCGAAACGCCATATTTTGCATATATATATATATATATATATATATATATATATATATATATATATATATTGTTATGTTAATTATTATAATTATTTTTTTAATATATTTTAACACTCTGTATATGTATAACACTATTTATCTTTTTTTTTTTTAATAATAAACTATTTTGTTGTTAATTTTTTTTTTGTACGCCACTGATTTTAATATTTTAATTTATTTATATTTCATTTAAACAAATTTCACTTACCTTTTTCTTTTATTTATTTATTTTTTTTAATCACCAGCTAGCTCAATTCCCTTCATACACTATTTTATTTTAAGAGCAGAGATCTCTTATCTCCAAAGGAGTGGTTTCCATTTGTTAATTTAAATAATACAATTTTTGAATTATTAGTTATTACAAATGAATTTGATTTTATTTAATATTGAATGAATTTCAATACACCCTGTAGATAATATTAGTTTTTTTTTATGCCAAAATGTTTAATATTTTAATATTCTCTTTCAACACTCTGTATATATTCATTTTTTTTTTATTTTTTTTTTTTTAATGAATATACTGTATTCTTTATTTTACCTGTATATTTAATTTTCCATAATAAAACCAATTCTAATTATCAAATAAACACTGAAATACTACAAAATACATATATAATTCCAACAAATAAACAATTTTAAACATGTGTACTACAGTTTTCTGTTGTACATTAAAATACCCTATGAATAATAACCTTGTACCATGTTAGGTACCTAAAATATAAGAAAATGTTTCATCTATCTATATTACAATGTCAAAACAAATTAGATGTTTTTGTGTGTAAATAGCAAACGTCATTAAATTATCTTGCAATTATAAAACAAACTAAACATTTTTAAACAAATGTACCACAATTTTTGTTGTACATTAAACTTAACTATGAATAAACCTGTACCATGTTAGGTACACAAAATTTAAGAGAATGTTACATCTATCTATATTGATTGCAATGTGAAAACGACTTTTGAAGTTTCCCAGTTTTAATATTCTTAACCAAGAATTTTAGACTTGTGTACGCCAAAATACATGTCTAAATTATTTTATATTATGGATAAACCCATTATAAAGAACGAATTTAAACAGTAATGACTGATAAGAATTATTTATGGAACATCTAATTATGTTTTATGGATAGTAAAACGCACTGATTATATCTACAATTGTTACAAGGTAAATATACAATCATTATAAGTTATTTAATAAACCTTGTTTTGTTTTTTTAATAAAGTTAGTAGTTTTAAAATTCAATTTTAAACTATACCTTTGTCTGTTTCTTTTTAAGCACTGTTTACTGTCTTCATCAGTCCAAGGAAAAGTAAACTAAATATTTACTCTGGTCTCTGGTTCCGTGATACCTGCTTAGTTCCAAAGCAAATATTCTATTCGCCATGAAGATTGTCCATATACCATATTGTTGTCTTGACAACAAATTCAATAGGCTGGTAGGTTTTTTAATTCACTAATTTTTTAAAAATTAATTAACTTTACTTACATAACTTTCTGATACATTTAAGCAACAGTACAGATGACAACTAATACTTATTACTATAAATTAGTTAATTAAAATCGGTTTCATTATTTTACTAAATTTTATTTTTTTTTAGCATAAATTTTGTAAAATGGATGCTTTTCAAAAAATTTCTACCCACTGCAATTGTTTTCTACATAACGACCGATGTACAAATTTAGCCAAATATGCATAAAGTCTATTTGACCAATAAGAATAGTACATCTATTTTAAATTTTGATCTAGCTTTGAATAAGGTGAGTTTATTAAGAATATCACTTGTAATTTAATAATCTATATTTTTCTAATATGTTTACATTGATTTTATATTTATAGGAGTATAATATTTTTAAATTATTGTTATTTTTTAACTAGTTATTTTTGTTGGCACAACTGTCAATTCAATATTTGAAGTTAGTTGTCATTCTTATTAATTTTCAATTCATATATACAGGGTGTCATTTTAAATTCTTATCAATTTACAAATTAATCAAATTCATTTTAGGTTCAAAAGTGGAAATTTGTACAACTAATTGTACGAATAAGTGAAAAATATTTAAAGGAAATTACCAATTTAATAAATCAACTGTACACAGCATTAATCAGGACATTTTCTTGGAATTTGATGGGATTTATTTATTTATGAAGACCATGAAGGTAATACTTTATTCTACTTATTAATTGTTTTTATCTTCTACTTTGCTACATCTCAATATATATATATTGTTATGGGGATGTTTTTTTTTGTGAAATATATAGCACTACGTTGTGACGTTATAATTGTAATGAGCTTTAAATAATTTAAATCACGAATCATCATTCCCCATACAAATACTTAATGCTCCGGCTGAAATGTTATCTAATGCAATTAATAATACGATATGACTCAATTCTTTTAACTAATGGGTTTAAAAATTTTCATCCATGTATTTAAGACACTTACCTCTGAACCTCGTATATTGTCAGCTCTTGTATAGAAATAAAAATAAGTAAAAGTTTGAGACTCTGTGTATAACTTGTAGTTTTATTTAAAATAATTGATATCAGGGTTTAGTGCGAGTTCAAAAATTCTTTGTAACTAATGTGGGAAAAAGAAACAGAATATTGTTACATAAATGTAAAAATTAACATAGAAACAAAAATAATAAAATAATTCGTCATTTAACGATCGATTCTTGGATCGAAAATGGCGCATTATATTATAAAAATACAGTTACCTATCGAACTTAATATTCTACCCACCGTACGGCGCTTTTAAATACGTAAGTAGATCTCTTTTGGCCGGCTATATGGTAATTTCTCTAGTCGGACAAAAGATGGCTTATATGGAATTCTAACCTAATCAAATCAGATGGTCCAAAAAAAAACATTCTGATGTTATTTTATACTAAAATAGAAAGATTCATCGTCTTTACGATTACTCAAGTACTCAATATGGTAAGTACTTTCTTTTAATTGGTCACTAATGATAGTTTTTAATTGAAATACCTGTATAGCACTGTGAAATATAAGATGTCCTAGTGTTAAACTTATTTCTTTTCAGCGTCCATAACAGAAGGATATTACAAGTACCTGGGGGAAATGGAGGCCTTGCGTCTTGTATGCCAATGCATACTTCCTGGAACTCTTCTTCGGGCAGTTTTACATAATATTGCGTGGGTAAGTTAAATTTAATATTACCTTTGACATTTATACACTAATTAATCGTTTATACATAAACATTGAAGATTTAATATTTCTGTCTCTTTATTTTTAGGAAAAAGGAGTTTGGAGAGGAAATTCGAAGGAAAAAATTTTTGTGTCCTTCCTTTTTCGTTGCTTTTTTACCACTCTCTTTTGTTTCATCAACAAAATTCTCATTTGGATTTTTGAATCAAGTTGGATGAAAAAATAATTAGCCAATCAAAATTTTGACAGTTTAGTTACATCTTTAAAATTAGATTATTGGATTTTTAAAGGTGAGTTTATTTAAACTGCTTATTTCATAATTTCGATGATAATTTATCGTTCATTAATTAATAGGTTATTTTGAAATCCGTGTTGTAATTTTTTTACAAATTTACATTTTAAAAATTATAATTTTCGTGTGGTAACATTGTCTCACTACATTTAGTTACTTTTGATCTTGTCAAATTTATCACTATACAGGGTGTAGTCTAAATACTTAGATGAAACTTTTTTAAATTTATTTCTTTGAAGACTTTTTATCATTAACTTGATATTCTTGGGATTCCGTGTTTCATTATAACATTCCCTGAATTTTTTTGGATTATTCTAATTTTGAGTTTTCTCGAAATCTAGAATAATGCATAACAAAATTCACATTTTGTTGTTTTCTCTAATTAATCATTATTGTATAATATATTATTATCTCAAAAGGTAATTAATTTTAATTAAAATTTTAATTCAATAATTCCTTGACGATTATTAATCATTCATTTGTTTCTCAAAAACAAAACAAAATTATATCTTAAAATTACTATTTACACGTATTTACATTTTTTTTAGATCTTGGCTTATGAATTTTCATCAACTTCAGGAACGAATCTGTATAATTGGTCCACGTTAAAATTCCTCGGATTTTTCCCGTAATAGGATGGACAAGTTCATAGCTATTGATGCCATTAGAAGTCTGAACCATATATGGACCCTCAAAAGGTAATTGTAATTTACTACACATGTTATATTTGCGATTTGGTACTCTTAACGCTCGAATAATCACTAATTCACCTTTACTAAATGTCACTCGATTTTTAATTTTCTTTTTTCTCTTATTTATTGATTTTTCTGCATTTTTCTTGATCCTCTCATAAGTTTCCTTAACAATATTTTCATAAGATTCATTAATTTCTGATATCCATGGTCGTTCTGGTAGAATGTTTTTCAAAATTGTGATTGGTGATCTCTTCGTTACTTCATGTGGTATATTGTTCATACAGAATTCTACTTTAGGTAAATTTTCTTCCCATAATTCATGTTGTTCATGTACTAGTATTCTTAAACACTTGACTATTTCACGAATGTACCTTTCTGTTAGATTTGCACATGGATGTCGTATACTTATAAATTTTGCCTTGATGTTCGACTTTGCTAGCCAGGCTTTTAGATTTTCGTTATTAAAATAGGTTGCGTTGTCCATCACACACGTTTCTGGAGTTCCTATTTCTATGAAATATTTGGTTAGACATTTTTTTACCATCTTTTTATTTGTTTTAGGACAAGGATACATTTTCACATATTTTGAGAATACATCTGTGATAACAAATATGTGTTGATTATTCTGTTTGCTTGGCACTAAATTTGATATAAAATCCACTGATATCATATGTAATGGTCTTTCTGTGATTAAAGCCTTGGTAGACTCTCATTGTGATAATTTCTATCTTTTCCCAACTGACATAGTCTACATTTAGATATAATATCTTTCATTATTGATAGATCTTTTCTTCCTATGTAGTTTTCCCTAAAAATATCAAATAGTTTTCGAACTCCTATGTGGTTATATATGGCATGTAATTTTAATGTAATTTCTCTTATTAGCTCTTCAGAAATGACATAGAGTTCTTTACCATTATTTAGTTTGTAGATTATACCTTCCTTAGCCATTGTCCTTACTTTTTCTTTAGGTGTTAATTTTGTTTGATCTGACTTTATCTTTTCCAAGGAAAAAGTGCCAATGTCTGCTTTCATGATATTTACTCCTATGAACTTATTTCTCTTTTCTTTAGATTCTTCCCCGTCCATGCGTGTGATTGCATCTGCTATATTATTTTTTATTCCAGGGACGTATTTTATTTCAAAAGCATATTCCTGTAGGAGTAGTGCCCATCTATGAATCCTTTGATTACCATATTTATTTTTGAGTATTGTTGTCAAAGCCTGATTGTCAGTCTCTATTAAGAATGAATTCCCTAATAAGAAAAATCTAAGTTTGTTGATGCAGAAAATGATACTTGCTAGCTCCAGTTCACTGACGCTATAGTTTTTCTCAGCTTTTTTCGTTATACGAGACACAAATGATATAGGTACTTCACCTATTTCTTGATTTTGTAACAGTACGCCAGCGAATCTTTGTTGGGAAGCATCTGTCCGTAATATAAAAGTTTTCGAGTAGTCTGGATGATAGATTTTCACGTTTTTTGTAAACTCTTCCTTGATTTGTTGGAATGCTTTTTCTCTTTCTTTAGTCCATTGCCATTTTACATTTTTCCTTAGCAATTCTATTAAAGGAATTTCTTTTTCTGTCAAATCAGGTACCATGCGTTTAAAATAGTGTAAAATTCCTAGGAAACCTCTAAGTGTTTTTAGATTTGTTGGTCGCTTATAATCCTTAATAACTTTGATTCTATTGGAATCCATACTCACACCTTGTGCATCTATTTTGTAACCAAGATAGATCACTTCGTCTTTGAAAAATTCGCATTTATTAATATTTAGTTTTAAGCCTGCTTCATCGAGTGCATGTAAAATAGTTTCTATGTGTTTCCAATGGTCTTCTTCGTTTTCAGAAAATATTAGTATATCGTCAATGTAATGTAATGTATATTTTTCGAACTTATTTAGAACTTTATGTAGAGCCTTTAGTAAAGCTGAAGTCGCAGATTGAGTTCCAAAAGGTACCACTCTGAATCTGTACACAACTCCATCTATCATAAAGCCTGTATAATCCCTGCTATCTTCGTCTAGAGGTATCAACCAAAAACTGTGCCTTAAATCCAGTTTCGTGAAAATTTTTGCGTGTGATATTCTTTCTAAAATAGCCTCTATAGTCAGAGGAGCTTCATACTCAGGTATACATCTCTTATTTAATTCCCTTGCATCTAGGCAAATCCTAATGTCTCCATCTTTCTTTTTTACAATCACAATGGGGTTTATATATGGAGTAGTACTGTATTCTATAATCTTATCTTCTATTAATTTTCTTGTAGCTTCTTGCATTTCATCTTTATATTTGTATGGGATTGGATAGCTTTTTCCTTTAAATGTTTCCATATTTCTTACTTTCAAACTATGTACAAAAATTCTTGGCAACTCTTGATTTCTTATTAAATAATTCTTCATATTTCTCCAACAATTCCATCATTTTTTTCTTCCTTTCTTTTCCACAATCTAATTTCATCTCTTTCCAATTTTCAATATTTATTATATTATTTGCTTCATTTCCAACTTCATAATAACCATTCAAATTATCCTCGCTATCATTTATCATTTCTCCTTTTTCATATACCATCTTATCTTCATTAAAAATACCATACATTTTCTTTACCAATGTTTCTTTTTCGCTATTTTCTTTATTCATAATAATACTTGTACTTTCTTCTTCCAATTTCGTATCACTTTCTTCAAATTCAATCACTATCCCATTCAAATTTACAGTCTTGTTCTCATAGTTGATGTCTGCATTATTTTTCTGCAATTCATCTGTTCCCAATAAAATATCATACTCCATATCTTTCACCACTAGTAGATGCACTTCAAAGTTGTTGTTTTTACTATATAACTTAATAATTATGGATTTGTTCACTTCACTAAATTTCTTTTTATTTATACCAATTAAATTAATTTTAGGAATTTTTGTAACTTTATTATTTAAATTCAATTTATTTACAACGCTTTCGCTCACTAATGACGTTTCTGATCCCGTGTCAATTAAAACTTGCACACTCACATTATTTACACTTGCTTTTATCACAACTAAACTATTTTTTTGTTCTTGTTCTAGGCAATCCTGAATTTTGAGAAATTCACGTGGATGGACGTAATTATACAGATTGCGTTTTACTCCATCCATTAATGAAAATTCTGCGTGCCAGTACTGCTGACACTAGACCTAAGACTATCGTCAACACGAGCAGTGTCAGGACTTTCGTTGGTTCGCATATCCTGTGTAGAGACCTGTGTGTTTGAAGAACCCATTCTATCACAACTGTTAGATCTCCTGTGAAAATTGACTCTACGATTGTTATCTGTGTTATTGTATCGTGTATTATTTTGTACATTTTGACCAACATTTGTATTTAAATTTCTACTTTGGTATCGATTATTATTAGGATTATTATAATTATTATTATTTTGATATCTATTATTATTGTTATATTGCATTCTTGCATTGCCTACATTATTATTATTATAATTTGGTATAAACCTTCTATTATAATTATTTGTTTGTTGATTTTGGTTATTATTATAGTTATAATTATCGTTATTATTATTTTGGTTAAAATTCAAATTATTGTTATTATTATTATTAGGATGATTTCCCATACCCATGTTGTAACTTCTATTTTGGTTTGAATTACTATTATTTACATAATTAGGTCTGTAATAATTTCTATTATTAGTGTATCTATTAAAATTTGTGTCTGAGTTCATATTATTTCCTTCGTTATTAATTGAATAGTTTCTAAAATTTCTCTGACGTCCACTAGTCAGATTTCTCTCTATTCTCATAAGATATTTGCTTAATTGTTCAAAGCTTTTTATGTTTTGAACAGCAATTGTTTCAGCTATTTGAGGTTTGAAATGCCTCGATAAAAACATTATGATCTCTTCTTCTTTTATAACCGGTTCAAGATGTTGAGCCTGTGAATATAACATTAATGCGTATGAATACATAGAACTTCCTCTTTTTTCGTCATAGTGACCAAAATAGAGACGTTCTCTTATCTCTCCTTGAATTATTTCTCCCCAATACATGTCAAGAAAAGCAATTTCAAAGCTTTTGAAGTTTTTGAAATCCATTTCCTTACTTGTGTACCATAGTAAGGCTTGTCCTGTTAGATCTTTTCTTATTATTTCTCTGGTATCCTCAAAATTTTCAATATTCTTAATTCTATTTGATAAGATTCGTAGGAATACTCTAGGGTGTATCTTTTTTACATTTCCATCGAATCTTGTGTTTTCATCTGTGACACTCTGGTAATTGTTGTAAATAGTTGTTGCTCTGTTTCCCATTTGACTTCTCATTCTATCCATTTGCTCTCTCATTTCTTCTAAATCTTCTTCTATTCTCCTTTCTCTTCTGTCATTGTTTTCTCCAAGGCTTTCACTTCTATTTCTAGTATTTTCATTTTCTTGCATTTTGATTCTTTCCATTTCTTGTTCAAATTTCTCCATTCTTTTATAAATTTCTTCCAATTCTTCTATTTCCATATTACCTTCTCTTCCATTCATTCTCCATTGTTCTTTGAGTTTCTTTATTTCTTCTACTATTTCCTTTTTTGATTTACTTATTTCTCTTTCTGCTTCTTCTCTTACTTCGTAGATTTCTTTCTTCACATCCTTTTTAAGACCTTCTATTTCTTTTACTTGTTTGACTAAACTTCTTTTTACATCATCCATTTCTTTTCTTCCATTTTTCTCGATGATTTCTACGGTTCTTTTTATGTTTACTTCGGTGATTTTTCTCACCGTTTCTTGCATGTTTTTCTGTAAATCAATAACTTTACTTTCTTGTTTTTCCAATTCAATCTTCATATTATTGCTTAAATTCTCTATCTTCTTGTCTTGTTCTTCAAATTTTTTTATCATTACATCTATTACATATTGTTTTTGTTCTTCTATCTTCTCTAACATCTTCTTACTCTCTCCTTTCTGTTCCTCTCTCATTTTCTTACTTTCTTCTTTTTGTTCTTCTCTCATTGATTTGATGCTTTCCAATATCATGAGGATCTGTCTGTTTCCCAAATCCATTTCTGTTATGTCTCCTCTTTCTTGTGAATCTCCTGTTTCTTCCATTTCTTTTCCCTGTGATTCTTCTTCTGTCTTATTTTCTTTAATTTCTATTTCCTCCTCATCACTGTTGTCTTCTAATTCGAAAAGATATGTCTCTGGATCCTTTCCTTCAGAAACGATTGCCTCTTGTAGTCTTTTGATTAATGTTAATTTAATCCCAGTTTTGTCCAACCCTCTTTTTGTTAATAATTTTTTTAATTCTGTGATTTTTAATTCATTTATATTTTTAGTTTTACTCATTTTAGTAGTTTGTGTATAATAAAATTTGATGAAAATTATAAATATTTTTAAATTTTGTACTTGTTTAGGTACAAATAAATTTTCAGAAGAAGTAAAAGAAATATCCTGACTGTTGTGATAGTATCAGTTATCAAAGATCACACTTTATGAGTGACAAATTTATATCTTTTTTTAATTTTTAATGTAAAACATTTATCGAGCTACACGTTGGGTACGATAATTATTATAGAGCACCACGTTGGGCCGACATATTGTTATGGGGATGTTTTTTTTTGTGAAATATATAGCACTACGTTGTGACGTTATAATTGTAATGAGCTTTAAATAATTTAAATCACGAATCATCATTCCCCATACAAATACTTAATGCTCCGGCTGAAATGTTATCTAATGCAATTAATAATACGATATGACTCAATTCTTTTAACTAATGGGTTTAAAAATTTTCATCCATGTATTTAAGACACTTACCTCTGAACCTCGTATATTGTCAGCTCTTCTATAGAAATAAAAATAAGTAAAAGTTTGAGACTCTGTGTATAACTTGTAGTTTTATTTAAAATAATTGATATCAGGGTTTAGTGCGAGTTCAAAAATTCTTTGTAACTAATGTGGGAAAAAGAAACAGAATATTGTTACATAAATGTAAAAATTAACATAGAAACAAAAATAATAAAATAATTCGTCATTTAACGATCGATTCTTGGATCGAAAATGGCGCATTATATTATAAAAATACAGTTACCTATCGAACTTAATATTCTACCCACCGTACGGCGCTTTTAAATACGTAAGTAGATCTCTTTTGGCCGGCTATATGGTAATTTCTCTAGTCGGACAAAAGATGGCTTATATGGAATTCTAACCTAATCAAATCAGATGGTCCAAAAAAAAACATTCTGATGTTATTTTATACTAAAATAGAAAGATTCATCGTCTTTACGATTACTCAAGTACTCAATATGGTAAGTACTTTCTTTTAATTGGTCACTAATGATAGTTTTTAATTGAAATACCTGTATAGCACTGTGAAATATAAGATGTCCTAGTGTTAAACTTATTTCTTTTCAGCGTCCATAACAGAAGGATATTACAAGTACCTGGGGGAAATGGAGGCCTTGCGTCTTGTATGCCAATGCATACTTCCTGGAACTCTTCTTCGGGCAGTTTTACATAATATTGCGTGGGTAAGTTAAATTTAATATTACCTTTGACATTTATACACTAATTAATCGTTTATACATAAACATTGATAATTTAATATTTCTGTCTCTTTATTTTTAGGAAAAAGGAGTTTGGAGAGGAAATTCGAAGGAAAAAATTTTTGTGTCCTTCCTTTTTCGTTGCTTTTTTACCACTCTCTTTTGTTTCATCAACAAAATTCTCATTTGGATTTTTGAATCAAGTTGGATGAAAAAATAATTAGCCAATCAAAATTTTGACAGTTTAGTTACATCTTTAAAATTAGATTATTGGATTTTTAAAGGTGAGTTTATTTAAACTGCTTATTTCATAATTTCGATGATAATTTATCGTTCATTAATTAATAGGTTATTTTGAAATCCGTGTTGTAATTTTTTTTACAAATTTACATTTTAAAAATTATAATTTTCGTGTGGTAACATTGTCTCACTACATTTAGTTACTTTTGATCTTGTCAAATTTATCACTATACAGGGTGTAGTCTAAATACTTAGATGAAACTTTTTTAAATTTATTTCTTTGAAGACTTTTTATCATTAACTTGATATTCTTGGGATTCCGTGTTTCATTATAATATATATATATATATATATATATATATATATATATATATATATATATATATATATACAATTTTTGATTCTGAATGCATATATTGACATTTTGTTAATTTTTTTGGCATATATCTGACGTACTAATTGGCTGGACATATTAAAATTATGAGTTTTGGACCAAAAAAAATATTATTTTGTGAAATGCCTTTACAGGTCGATTTCCTAAAATTTTGAAGGATTAAATTTTCCCTGTAATAAATTACGGTTAATGGTGTAGGTACTTGAGAGGATTAAATTATAAACACCCTCCTTAAACCAACAAATTTTGCTAAATATCCTTTCAGGTAGTTGTATTAATATCTTCAAATTTCTAAATGACTCAGTTTACTTCATTTCAGTCTTTATTGTTGTGTTGTGTTAACCAGTGGAAAAATGGCAAAATTAATTGAGTCGTGGGTAAAATCTTATTCAGATTTTGTTGTAGAAGGTGATAACCAGGTGTTTTGTAAAACATGTTCTAAAATTGTAAGTGCTTTTTTATTTTATATTTTATTTTGACTTTTCACAATGGTAAATCAAAGACAGTAAAATATTATTTCAACTCACAGTTTAAAAAAAGTAGGGCAACTTTACAACGTACGCATTTATTTAATTTAATTAAAACTTCAATATCTACAGAATTTATTTGTTTTAGATTCCATGTAAAAAAAAGTTTCAAATCGACCAACACGCGAAAACACCCTCACATATAGCAAGGCAGAAATCTAAAGACACTCGCAGACAAAGTCAACTTCCCTTGAAACAATATTTAGAATCTGGATCGTCTAGAAGTGAACAAGCTATTTTTAATGAAGATTTATGCAAAGCTTCAGTGACTTCGAATATCCCTTTAATACGATTAAATAATCCAAATCTCCGATTATTTTTGCAAAAATACGGTAAATTTAATATTCCAGAGCAAAGTATATTACGCAAACGTGGTGTTGACAGTTTGTACATTGAGACTCGTGAAAAAATTCGTGAGATTACCGTTGGAAACCGTTTCTACATTATTGTGGATGAAACAACAGACTCTTGTGGTCGATATATAACCCATTTAATGATAGGTTCATTAGGCGAAGAAATGCAAATTGGTCCATATCTAATCGCTTCAAAGCAATTAGATAAAACAAATAACTTGACAATAACTCGTTTTATCCAGACGTAAGTGTCTTCCTTTTTTCTTCCGGAAGCCGTTCCAACAGAAAAATGTTTAATGCTGTTATCCGATGCTGCCCCGTACATGGTAAAAGCCGCACAAAATTTAAAAATGTTTTATGAAAACTTAATCCATGTTACATGTTTGGCTCATGGCCTTAACAGAGTTGCAGAAGAAATTAGGTCTAACTTTCCTTTAATAAATTATTTAATTAGTAATGTAAAAAAATATTTCTTAAAGCTCCTCTAAGAACTCAATTGTACAAAGAAAAATTTCCTGAATTACAGATGCCACCGGAACCTGTGATTACTCGGTGGGGTACCTGGCTTAAAGCTGCCTTTTTTTACGTAGATAATTATGAAAAAATTAAAGAAATCATATTTGATTTTGATGATTCATCTAAGGTAATATCTAATACAAAGAAGTTGTTTCAAAATAACATATTACCAAAGCAATTAGTGTTTTTAAAAAATTATGCATTTGTACCCAAAATTATATTAGATTTAGAACAAAAAAATTTACCTTTGGTGACTTCCGTAAATTTAATCAGAGTGTAAAAATGTCCAGGGCGATATTGGAAAGACGATTTTTCATAAATTTTTAAATGTAATTTTAAAAAATGAAGGATTTATTGTTTTAAGAAACCTTGCTAATATTTATTCTGGTAACTTTGAAGATATTAATACTATTCATCCAAATATTTTAGGAAAATATAAGTTTGCACCTATTACTTCTGTAGATGTCGAAAGGGGTTTTTAAGTACATACTGATAGGAGACAATCATTTAATACAGATAATTTAGAAAAACATCTAATTGTTCATTCGTTTTATAATAATGTTGATTTGTAAATAAAATTAGTTAATAATTAAATAATTATTAAGTATTATATTAGATATTGTAAAATAAAACAAATAATAAATATTAATAAACTATTTCGATCAAATAACAAATTACTCTTATTGCATATGCTCTGCATATTTTTCAATTTTTTACGCATATATTGAAGTATCTTGCGGCATATATATGCGCATATTTAACTACTTTTTGGGTGTATATTCCTAGGTCTAGTAATTATTGTAAAAAAAAGGTGGT
Source organism: Psylliodes chrysocephalus (assembly GCA_927349885.1). NCBI lineage: Eukaryota > Metazoa > Arthropoda > Insecta > Coleoptera > Chrysomelidae > Psylliodes > Psylliodes chrysocephalus. The sequence goes on from OV651820.1 coordinate 53,712,690, forward strand.
AGACAGCGTGGATTGTTACAAGTGTAAGGCGAGTTATCACCAAAGTTGTGCAGAACGTGTGAAAACCGAAAATTCGAGCGGAAAATTCGCATGCTGTGATTCCTCAGAAAAAAGTGAAGTTGTTTACTGTTTGTTAGTGTTTAGAGACTTTTTATTAGTGCTTAGTGACATTTTATTAGTATTTAGTGAGTTTTTATTAATATATAGTGATTTATTCATAGTTTTTAATTTTCCCTAGGTGAGACTAGACTATTAATAAAGCTGGCTTTAAAAAAAAACATGTCTTAGAGAACAAAACCACTGATTCTGATACATGGAAGTTGAATGAGGCAACATGGATTGAAATATCTGAACTGTTCAATTCTAATTCAGGTACTGGTGTATATAATATTACCTAAATCAATTTTATTTCAAATGAACTGTTTTAGGGACAAATACTAGGTCAGTGGAAATACTGAGAGTACGATGGCCTGAAAAAAGATTTAAAAAAAAAGGTTAATAAAAATAAGGCCGAAACATTAAAAAACTGGTGGAGGGAAACTGGAATATATTTCAATAAAAGGTCCAGAAAAGGATTGAGCCTTTCGATCTCTGGCCTACCATCAGGGTTCTGCCTAAAACGAGTAAGTTTAATTTAATATGTATTCTTGTAAAGTTTGGTATAACTTTTAAAGCCTTGTTTTTGAATAATACATGATAGTATTTGATTAAATTTAGCAAATCAGCATAATTGAATTATTTTTTTAATAATAAATTGTAAATATACATATACCTATATATATTTCCAAAAGCGTTTTAAGGAAGTTATTTATAAAAATGGTTTTTAGCAATCACTGGTGAGATTATGATATAGGAAACAAATAAAGAAGATCCATGGGTCCCAGCTATAACTGAGCATGAGCTGGAAAACTATAACTTACCCATAGTAAGTCATTGTAATATTTATGATTTTTTATATATAAAATAATTTGATCAATCAAAACTGTATAGTGTATAATACACATTTGCTTAAATTTTATTCTGCAATACTAACCATAACATTTACTTTTAGATTTTTCTAGACGAGACAACTGGGATCACTTCAGGGGGTCGATTCTCGACTCGTAGGAATATTTTCCTATAGGAATTTTTGACATTTTTATATACATCGAAAATTTATGACATTTCCCTACATATAGGAAAGTGTCACAAATTCCTATAGGAAAAAGTTCCTACTAGTCGAGAATCGACCCCCAGATGTGTCAGCGGCGAACATAGAGAACAAAAGTGACTCCGTTAATACTGATTGCAGTACCTCTGCTGGAACATCAGGGATAAATGTAATTTTATTTCTATATTTTTTAATATTAAGATTGAATAAACATTATCTGGAAATTTGACTATTTTTCAGATTAAAAAATCTTGGAAATCTTGGTCTCCGAGAGATCTAGAAAACAAGAAAAACCCTCTATTAACCCCCCAAAAAAGGTAGGCACACAGAACACTGTGAAAATGGATAGTGTCCTAACATTAAGGGAAGAGTTATTAAAAAAATCAAATAATTCATTGCAAAAATGAAGAAACGAGAGCGAAGGCTAAGCACGACAAAGAGGAAGCAAGAGCGCAGGCTAAACATGAACGGGAAATAAGATTATTGGACTTAAATATTATAATTAAAGAACAATAAATAAATAAAAAACTATAATGTTTTAATTTTTTTAATAAATAAACTTAATTTGTGTACAATTTTATTTTTACAATATTCCATTATAATTTGTATAATGCTTCCCACTTGCAACAGACAATTTGAGCTTGGTGTACTCATTACAAAGATAAAAATAAAATGTATGAATATACTTTTGAATAATGAACTAGGTACTTTATTAAATTAAATATCGTATCAATTTTTTAATCATGATTATCATTCACATGCCACTAGATTAGCAAATATATCAAAACTAAAGTTAAAACAAAGTTTAGTGAAAGGTATATTCTATGTATAAGTAATTTTATCAAGGCCATCTTGGGAAGAACAAAATACAAAAGAAATAAGAGAATCACGCACTACTGTGGAGAGGAAATTGGCTGAAAATATGTCCCTAGTGGAAGTTGAAGGAAAACGTGGGAGAAAAGTTCCAATTTTACTTATCAAAGAAAGTATTAATGCTTTAATAAGACACAGAGATGAATGAAAAATTTTATTACATAATAAATATGTATTTGCAAGATTCAATGAATCAAGTGGTTTTTTAAGGAGCCATGATTGTCTCAAAAAATTTTGCGAAGAGATACGATTAGAACACTCTGATGCTATAACGGAGACAAAATTAAGAAAATATGTAGCTACAGTTTGCCAATTATTCAATATGTCATAAAATAAATATGATTGGCTTGCTCGACATTTGGGACATGATATTACAGTTCATAGGGTGTTCTACCGAATGCATGAAAGCACAATAGAACTAACAAAAATAAGCAGAATTCTAATGTCTGTTGATCAAGGAGAAGTCCACCAATATGTTGGAAAACGTAATAATGAAATAAGTGTGGAAGGTTAGTACTTATAGTTGTTCTATTTTTAGATTTACCTGCTTTAGATGAAGATAAAGTTCAAAGTGATATCTCGGAAGAGGAAGAAGCACAGAGTGACCAAGAAATTGATGGCGGCAGAGCAATAAATCAAAATATAAATGCAATGGCTGTTAACAAATTAAAGACTAAGAAAATCAAAATACAAAAAAAGGTAACATTTTTCTGCTATTATTTTGCGTAGCTATATACTGTCAATAGCAATATTACACCTTTAACATAGGATACCACTCTTTGCACCTCCGAAAGAAAAAAATATTAATTTAACTGACTAGAATTTTTAAGTATTGTGTGTACACAATCACAATATGTACAGGGTGGGCAAATTTCGATGTTTTAATAGCTATAGCATTAACTATAAATGGTATAGAAAAATGGACTTCCCATCTTCGATCTCCTTTTTTAAAAAAACTTAAATGGCATTTTCAAAAATTGGCTATTGTCTTTTGTTTTCGAGTTATAAAGAAAAGTTGGCTTTTTTAAAATTTTCATTACATGGCATTATTTCGCTTATTTATGAAAGTTTGAATATCTTAAATATAGCACTACAAAAGACGCTGCTTTCTGTTTTGTATGTCTTGTTTCCGTCAGGGCCTGGCAGAGAAGATTAAAACATCGTGGATAAAAAACGGAGTCAGAAACTGGGGCAAAATAAAAAGTAGTGGTTCCTTAAAATTAGGAAAATTAGCCTTGCATTTTACTTCGAATGCTCATAAAGCTGCTCTTTATGACTACTCCAATTTTTTAGTGAAATCTAGTGGAATTGATGCTATTTTAGACAAAAAACGCGCAATATTCTTATAGAAGAGAAGATAATTTTAATAAATTGTAAAAATATTATTTGATGTAGCTAGGACTTTAGGTACGCAGGGCATTGCATTTCGGGGCAATGAAGAAGATGAAAATTTTATACAAATTGTAAAACTCATGGCAAGATATAACAATTTGTTAAAAAAATGGTTAGATTGTATGTTTGTTTGCGACCTTACCACGTTACCTACTTAAAATCAAAGTCACAAAATAAATTTATAGATCTATTAGGAAAATAAATTAAATTAAAAGTAGTTAATGAGATAAACAATTCTTAATGTTTTACAATAATGGCAGATCATACGCCTGATACTTCTCATAAAGATATTTTTTCTATAGTAATAAGAACTGTGGATAACAACGGAGTACCCAGAGAAAGATTGCTTCGTGTTGTAGAAGCTGTTAACAAAACTGGGACTGGTACAGCCCAACAAATATTAGATACCCTAAATAGTTACCATATTGATGTGTCTAAGTTAGCCTTCCAGTCATACGACTTTGCTTCTGCTATGTCCGGAAAATTTAACGGGAATCAGATTTACTGGGTCGAGAAATCCCATATATTTCTTTCCAAGCACACAGAACGCAGTGGAGCATTGTTCTAAAGCTAGTAGGTTAGTGACTGACAAATTTTAGAGGAACTTTATGTTTTCTTTAATTCAAGTACAGAGAGGTACCAAACGCTGAAAGCTGGTTTACAACAAATAGAAAGTTCCCTTTCTTTAAAAAATATGTCCAAAACTAGATGGACTACTCGTGCAGAAACTTTAAATGCAGTTAACATTTTATTTTAAATACTTTGGAGAATATTTCTACAAATATCAATGTCGACAGTAATATTAAAGGAAAAGCATATGGTCTGTTCAAACGTATTTTAAATTTTGATTTTATCTGCTGTAATTTTTTTAAAAACTTTTTTTTAAAGATAAAGGTTGTTACCGAAATTCTAGAATCCACCAAACTAAATGTTATTGATACATTTTCTATTATTAATAGTACCATAAGATCAAGTAAAGATGAAGTAAATAATCTAATTGGAGCCTCCAAAATGTTTGCTGCTTCATTACATGTCAATGCAGATGAAGACTTTAATAGGCATCACAGACAGAAAGTTTGACCAACAAAATGAAAATGCCGCTTTCATGGATATTAATGGATTTTATAGGCACCAATTCTTTCAAGTGTTAGATGTCCTAATCGCTTTTTTGGAAAAAAATTATCTGAAGTCCTAAAAATTATACAACCTTTTGTAAATCTATTTACTTTCCCATTGTCCAAAACAGCTATTATAGATAATACAAATATTGAAGCTGCTATATTATTATATCCCTCCAATAAACCCGATCCAAGGCGAACCTAGAGGTATGTTTTGATATTTGTATGGAGAAAATGACTACTTCCATATGAAAATTGCCATTGAACAAAAACATGTTTTAAAAGATAGTTTTCTTTTTTGTCAACTTATTTATACCGCTACGTTTTCAGTTGCAACAAACGAACGTAAATTTAGCACTTTAAAAATTGTAAAAAACACATTACGTACCACCATGTCTAACCATCGGATAGTGGGCTAACTCGCTTCAAAACCTGGACATAGACATAAAATGAATACAAAAATCTACAATACTGTGTCCCTATAGGTTTTTTGGGTCACTGATTACGAATATGATGTCAAAAAAACACAATTCAAAATGGAGAATCCAATATGGTGGTTCAAAAATGATAAATTTGTCGGATTTGTATGTAACTTTGGATATATGATATTTTGACGTCATTGATTACGAATTAGACATTATAATTTAAAAATTCAAAATGGTGGATCCAAGATGGCGGATCAAAAAAAAAGTTAAATTTAGTAGATTTAAATAAAAATTTGGATATATGGTATTTTGAGGACACTGATTATGAATTAGTCATCGGAATTGTAAAATTCAAAATAGCGGATCTAATATGGCGGATAAAAAATATACATTGCGCGAATTCATCTAAAACTTTGTATTTAAGGTAATTTAAGGTACTTTAAAATACTTTAAGGTTAATAAATATGCATTAAATGTTGGAATTTAAACTTTTTATTACATATTTACATGATTATTAAAAATCGTAGTCGCTAACATCTATTTCGCTATCATGCGGGTCGCTATCGGATTATCCAGCCAACTCTTATTCGTAACCTCGAATCTGTCGCGTTTCCGTTGAGTCTGATTCCATCTTGTTGACAATTTCATCTAAGTTAATCGCAATTTTTTTTAGGCAGCAGCTATTATCTGAAAAGGACTGCCTACGTCTACACACAATTTTGACTGTACACCCGCAACTTGCCTGTCGGTCCCTTCTGCCAGTATATCTCTGACAAATTCAAATATTTTCTTTCGGATATAGGCCTTCGAAATGGAAGTATATGCTGAAGAAGAAATCAGTCCAAAGTTCATCACAGAATTCATAAAATTAATTTCTCAACAATGAATTTAAATTATTGATTTAATTATTATATTGAATATAAGCGTTGGTATAATTTAAATAATTAAGTAATTAAATTACTTAATTTTTTATAATTAGTTTTGTACATCGAAATAAATACTAATTGTAAATAAATACTATTCGAATCATGATCACTTTTATTCAGATACAAAATAAATATTTTTTGATTGAAATAAACAAAATCGATAATTAAAATTTTTTTCGAAAAAATTTAAAAAAAATTTTTTAACCCATGATTATAATTAATAATTTCTTATTCATTATTTATTAGCTGGTATGCACTGCGAGTTTTTTAAGTGCGCGGGGAAGTACAACAATACAGCCATCCCTGCCACGCTTGCCGGGCTCTTCCACGCGTAAGAAAAACTATCGTTTACTGAAATGGCGCAAATATGCGCAAGCGATTTCTTTTGAACTCGTCAGCTACATTATTAAGGATGTAGGAGAGCCATTTTACAAAGTGGAGAAACGTGGGGAATATTTTGTAGCCTATGATTTGTGAGAATTTGGGTGTTACGGGATACATGTTAAAATATACTTCCATTTAAAGTCAAAATAATTTTTTAAAATGGTTATAAATGTGATAACTTACCTTTTGGTGTACTATCCATCGTATGTAAACAGAAGAACTCGATTTGATCACTTTCAATAATGTAAAACAATGCGCTAAATGTCAGTTAAAATACCGCTGTTATCGACGCCGTGTGTTTACTCGACTATCACGACACGTATCATCCAGATTAGGGAATGGAATGCCACCAAAGTGTTGGACTAGTATTCACTGATGTCTTCTAAGCGAAATTTCATGAAACTAAAATTTAAAATCGCAACTTTTTTTACCAGGTTTTGCTGCGAGTTAGCCCACTGTGCATCGGTTAGATTCCTTAATTAGGCCTAAAAAGCGAGCGCGAAATAACCGATAGCATAGGACTGAAAGATGTGATCGAGTCTTGGACCAAATTAAAAGGTAGAAGACTGAGGGTTCAAACCAAGTAGTACTAAAAGTTGCTACAGAGGTCATTAAATATAATTTTTTCGTTATTTTGTTTATATTTTTTAGGTATATCTTTAAACTGCTTTCGTTTATATTTTTTAAGTAAGGTATTTTTCTTCCTATTTTTTAAGTAATATGTTTTGTAAGTTAAGGTATAGGTTAGGTTGAAAATGAGTGGGATGATCTCATCGCCTTCCACTGCGACCTAGATGGGTCTATTGTGGCTCCGGTAGGTATAACCTAATAGTTTAAATTAGTATTTTATTTTAATTTTTTAATTTACCTAGTAGGTTGCATATTTAATATGTTAAAGCTATTTATACTTAATACATATAACCAAAATTTAGTTGTATTTTTTATCTTCTCCCCCCCCCCCCAAAAGGGTGCCTAGATACGGCCCTGGTGACGCGTAGCGGAGCGCGACAATATGTTGAAAGCGGCCACGAACCTTTCGCTCAAAGTGAACACAAGATTTTTTCTACGATCACATTATTTCAAGAAATATATATGTAAAACTGAAAATGTGTCATAAGTAGTGTATAATGTGTTGCCTACACCTACGTTATTCATGAAAAAGGAGTTGATATTCAAAGTGAATGTTAACTTGGATAATAAAAAAACACATCAAACTAGTTAGATAATTAAATATATTTGACATAAGCACAATGATATGATAGCAATTGGTCAATTGTTATCAAGACTATATCTAGCTATTCTTATCGATTACAGCTATCTCAGTTATCAGAAAAATTGGAAAACTCGCGAGTGTGATGACGTAAGACAGTACGAGATGGTCCTATCCTACCCGCCGCAGGAACGGCGAGAGGAGATTGGTGATCCGGAAGATGAGAGAGAATTTGACCCTTCATCGAGAATTGTCACGTTTCCGGCAGGTTACCTACCCTGTGTGGATTATTAACCTGAGTTTATGGTCAAGAGTGACCAGTGTTTTTTTTGCATATTTGTTATTGAATGATTCCAGAGGAGTTGCCAAGAGATTGTCAAGACTAATTAAAATTTAGTCTAGTTTGTGTCATAGTATTCGCATAGTGCCAACGTATTAAGGTATTTATGAAATTAACTTTTTTTGGCGCGTTTAATTAAGTTACGTCAATCTGACTGTTTAACGGTTACGCAAAACACCCCTCTATAAACTTTGTATTAACTATTTTTTTTTGTTACCTATTATTCAGCACTTTTATTTTTTTTGTAATTTGTTCCACGCTATTTCTATCTTTTGTTTAATTAAAATTTTAATTTTGACTTACTCGGTGTTTGGATTTACTTAAATTTAAAAGAAACCTAATCCTAAATAAAAATTAAGAGTCTTAAGTTCACACGTACCATGCCGGTGTCCTTCAAAGCCAGAGCAGATATCATGGTTAAAGGGTATAGAGAGGAAAACTATTTCCCTCTTAAATTGGCTGCGTCGTTTGTGAAAAATATATTTGATGTCCATGTGGATGAGACAGAGTTATTAGATACCTTTATGAGTTACGTACCTGACTCAGAAGCGGACAATCCTAAAACGTGCGTATAATAATTTTTGTGAAGTTGATGTTGATGAGCTGCTTAAAATACTCGACAGCTATAATTGCCTAGCGATAGCAATATTAAGCAGCTATTAAAAGACATAGTTCACAGAAATAATTCAAAAACCGTAATTTATTTCCCTATGTTTCAAACTAAGGATCTGTGATATCGACTTATAATTTGTATTCTAAGTGCGTGCCGACAGTCAAAAATGTTATAGCCAAGTTACGGTTTAGTGACATTTGTGAGGAATCGGACCAAATCGTTTTTATTTTTTTCAAAAAATACGTTAGAGAATGTGACATGAAAATAAGGGAAAATTTATTAAGATTTTCTACCGGATCTAATATCGTTGTCTCGACTATCCAGATTAGTTTTAATAATTTGACTGGAATTCAAAGAAAACCAATCGCACATACTTGCACTTATAATCTAGAGTTGTCTCGTTTTTACGATAATTGTTTAGATTTCCGAAACAATTTTAATGAAATTTTCAAATCTAATATTTGAATTATGGACATTATCTAAATAAAGAAAATAATTTCGATATTTTTATTTAGACTCATTGTTCCTATCATGTTTTTAATGCTAAGTTCGTAAATACTTTTTATATTTAAATCTTTCGAATATTCGGTGTGTTTCATCGAGTTTTCACCTGTATTTCATACAATGGAATCCAAAACTGATTTTCCAAGTACTACCATCTCAAGTGAAGGAGATAAGAAGTCGAACAGCAATTCGCGTAGAGGACGCGGATCGCGTAAGAAGAAGGAGGAGCAATGGCGTGAGAAAGTAGGCCAGAAAATACAAAACGAACGACAGGAGGCGTTCCGTAACAAGTATGCTCAAGGATCGGCAATATACGAAGCATTAGAAAGGATGGCTCAGCAGCCCCAATCCCGCGCAGTCCCACTGACAGTTTCCACTCGAGGAGTTGGAATCGCAGCTTCACTCCAGTACCACCACATGTCAACCACAGGGAACATACAAGCAATTGAACAGATCTGTACCATATATCAATTCACATTAATATATTTAATAGAATCAAGTTAGAAAATTATACAGAAAATCAGTGGCCAATATTAAACCTTTTGAAGACAAATGGGACAAAATGCCAAGATACTTAGAAAAAAAGACTCCACCCTTCAATTATAGAAGATGGGAGAACTACAATTCAAAATTCCCTTCTAATACATAGTCCGACGAAAGACTGCACAGTGACCTATAGTCAAAGTCAGAGAAATCGATAGAAAAATCCTGAAGAAATCACAAGTAGAGCCAGAAAAAACCTCAGAAATATTAAAAGACAAGAAAAAGTATCAAGCCAGAACCTTAAGTAAAACTAGCGATCTTAGAAGGGATGATGTACGAACTACCCCCAACTAACACAAAATTCGAAACCCCGAAAAAGACTAAGAAGCTGAAGCACCGAATTCAGCAAAAAGTCAAAGCAACCCTGAAGACTAAAAATAAATATCAAGCTCTTACTAATGAGTCTGAAAAAGACGAAGACAGTGACGACGACGAAAACGACAAAAATAGACGGAAACGAACAAAGCCAAACACCCCAAAGGGAACTGAAAAAGTACCACCAGTGGCAGCTAAAGTCAAAAAGACCTCCATACCACCAATTGTCATCGAAGGAGTAACTATTAATCATAGGGAGATGATGACAAATCTCAAAGAATCAATCCACGGAGAGGTACCGGACCTCAAAAAAATTCGCGAGTTTGATACATCACATTGTTACATTTTACCATTATTTTAATATGTACATATTAATGAAAATAAAGGACTTTTTGTTAGATTTGATCATCAAACGCTAAATACCTTTTTTATATATATTTATGTTAAGATTAGTTTGTTGCCTAATTGGAAAGAGACCATGTCAGTTGTCATAAAACTAATATTCTAAGAATGACATATGTCATGTCAAGTAGTAGACAAGATTTCCTTTTTCTTTCTCTTTTCAAGAGGGTTGATGTTGTAAAAGGTTGTATGATGAATGTAGAAAAGAATCCATGTTAATCCGTAAAATAAAGAGAGTAATAATATAAAAAGTCGTTTAAATATAAAACTTTTAAACTAAACTGGTTTCTTTGAATATTTTAATTTTCATCATTAGTATTTTAGTATTCGATAATATGTAGAAATTTATTTAGATTGTGATACACCATCTACTAGCAAGTAGTAAGAGGAAAATACACTAGAAGTTGTTACTTATCTATCCGCTGAGATATTGAGTTTTCAGACTGTAAATTTGTATTTCTACTCTAAGAAGAAATCTATAAATTATGTATTTGTATAGAATTTTAATTTTTGCGTATGAATGGTGAGGTGTGAATGTTATTTCTTTAGGATAAATATTAGGATTTAGATTTATTTATACAAATACCCGTACTGTTGAATTTGTTTGATTTTAATAGTATACCGTCCTTGATTAATCGTTGTTCGAATTATTTAAAACTTTTACGTGTAACAGCCTATATTTTACGATTTAAAAATAATATTTTTAACCTTACAAAAAATAATAAAATTATTGGAGCTTTAAATCCAGATGAACTTGATAATGCATTACTATTCTTGGTAAAAGTAGTTCAAATAGAATGCTTTCCAAAAGAATACAATGCTTTATTACAAAAAAGGAATGTTCATAGAAAAAGTAAAATTTTATCCTTATCGCCATTTTTGCACAACAATGTTATTAGAGTAGGTAATTTCTAACATTTCATAAAAAACATCCTATTATCTTACCTATATCTCATCATTTCTCAGATCTAGTAGTTAGATACGAACATGAACAATTGATGCTACATTTTCTTTTTTTTTTGGCTTACCATGTTCTTATGTAAAAATATTTTGTAAATAATTTATACAAAAACATGGTATGCTATGTGGCTTAACATATTATTGCGTAAACTTTTTTCAGCATTAGTATTTTAGTTCTTATTTTATTGTGTTTTAGGATGAATCGCAAGAGCATTGTACTAGGCTTAGCAGGGGTATAGAAGAGTCTCCAGAGGAACCGAAGCCGACAAGATGGAGACATCGGAATAAAGAAAACCATGAACGAAACAAAAGAAAAAGGAGACGCAATTCGGGACATCAATATACGGCGACAAAAACTAAGAAGATTATCAATCCGCGTGAAAATGGTTTTCCTTACAAGTGTAAAAATAGATGCAGGGAGAAATTGCAAGATAACCATGAACAACTGTTTACAAAATTTTGGGATTTGGGTTCATTCGATCTCCAAAATAGCTATCTTTTTGGGTGTATAAGAGCAAAAAATAAGAAAAGGTCATTCAAGAAAAAACAAAAGAATAATGTTTTCAGAAGAAAGTTTACCGCTGATTATTTGGTTAATATAGGAGATGAGGATATAAAAATATACAAAACCGAATTCTTGAGTGTTCACGGTCTTCAGACTGTAACGTTCATATGTGCCGAAAATAATCATATTTAAATGAACGTGAGACAGTAAATTTGTATGGATTATCGTTTAAGATTTTTTTTATCACAAATTAATAAAATAGTATTTCAGTTACAAATACCATTCGTTTAGTCATTTTTATCACAAATAAATTAATAGTATTTCAATTATAAATGCCATTGGTTTAATCGTGTTATCTACCTTTAAAGTGTACACTAGTCTCGTTAATTTCTAATTCTTTATTTCTTTTGGTCATCTATTTTACCTAATAAATTTAAATATATTGTTTGTTGACATTCTTTTAACCTTTTCCAAGTAAACGTCACTGTCATTCAACTTGATAACTAGTAGCTACGTTTTTCAAGTAATTCTTATAAGTCCGTTCTTTCGGGGTGCTGGCTACACCAGTACCACTCCGAAGTAACTGGTATGGTTTCTCAATGCCTGATGGCTGACTCGTACTTCCGTTTGCACAAATAAGAAAGGATTCATGTATTTGTGAACTGAAGATCAGGCTAAGCGCGGAGCTGATGAAGTTACTTTTGTTCTAATGAAATTTTTAGAAACTAAATTAGATTATGATGAACTTGTTCTTTTTACTGATAACTGCCCGGGTCAGAATAAAAACTGGCAGATGATGGCATCTTGGTTGCAGTTAGTAAAAGAAAAAGGTTTTAAAAAATAACACATCACTTTCTTGTTAGCGGTCATTCCATTATGCCGTCAGACAGAGATTTTGCTCTGATCGAAAAACGCCAGAGACAGCGGGTTCCAGTTATTTATTTACCACAAGGTTGACTAGATATCATTGAAAAAGCAAATAAAAAACCCTTTTGTTGTTACAAAAATGACCCAACAAGAATTTTTTCTTTTGAGTCTTTACTAGCTAATATCAGCAAAAAAGCACGTTTTCCTGACAAGCAGAATTTAGAATTGGCAGGAACATACAGTTTCCTTTTTAAGTCAGAAAATGTTGGGTCATTTTTCGTTAAAAGTACAGTCAATGGCGAGTACAGGGAAATTAATGTTTTAAAACAAGGTAGACCTGCAATAATATTAAACTTAAATACAACGAGCCAGTAAAAATTGCAGAAAAAAAATTAAAAATATACAGATATTATTGCCTTATATACCGTCAGCCTACCATTCATTTTATACGCAACTAAATGTTGCTGTTAACGATTTAGACGAAGAGGTTGAAATCTTAGATCAGTAGTATTGTATTTCTTCAGTTATTTTTATAATGAGTTTAGTTTAAGCAAAAACATGTTAAGCCACATTTTTTCAAAATAAACTCCATTTTTATAAACAAAATATTTTTTTTAATATTATTTGCTTATCTTTTTCCCTCTTTGGCATTATATACTGACAAAATTTGAAATCTTTAAATCAGAACCATTTTTTTATAGAATTTTTGAATACTTAAAGGCCGCTTTTCACGGCGCAATTTTGTTGCAAGTTTCATGCTATGCAAGTTTGCGGCCATATCTTGCAGAAGGCCAAATTGCACCATATTTATAAAATCGTTTCATTTTCATGGTGCAAGTTTGTTGGGATATATTGCTTATTTAAACAATTCTGCCAACCCAAATATTTTGACTTCTGTTTTCTGTTGGTAAAACTTAACTCACTTTTTTTGTTTATTGATAATTGTATTTTTTCATAATGTCACCTCCACAAATTGATCTATTATTATTAACATGCGCAATTGCAAGTGTATTAGTCAGTAGAAATAGGACAAATCGCAAGAAAAGAAAGCCAAAAGCACATTGGGTGAAACCTTGGCTGGATAGAAGACTTGGAAATTTAAATATTGTTAATGAGTTTAAGGATTGTAGTGATATCAAAAGCTTTAAAAATTTTCTACGTATGAATGAGGCCACTTTTATTAAATTATTAAAAAAAATAGAGCATAGAATTACCAAAGAAAATACCAATATGCGAGAATGTATTCCTGCGAAAGATAAACTTATCATCACACTAAGATATCTTGCTACTGGAGAATCTTTTACATCATTGCAATATAATTATAGAGTATCGCTTACAGCAATATCAAATTTTATACCAATAGTATGTATTGCAATTTTTGAGGAACTTAAAGCAGACTACCTAAAGGTGGGTATTCCTTATATTGCATTACAACTGTGATTATAAATTTCTTTATTTTTGTAAGGTTCCAAATACAACAACTGAATGGTTAGAAATAGCTAGGCAATTTGAGGACCACTGGAATTATCCAAACTGTCTAGGGGTTTTGGATGGAAAGCATATATTAATTAAAGCCCAATCTCAAGAAGGATCCACATACTATAATTATAAGGGTGGGCATAGTATTGTGCTACTAGCTCTAGTTGATGCTCAATATAATTTTCTATACATCAATGTTGGTGTAAATGGCCGCATGTCGGATGGTGGAATTTTGAGAGATAGTGATTTAAGCCAAGCCATCGATAAAAATGCTCTTAACTTTCCCGAAGACAGAAATCTTCCTTCCAGAGAAAAAAAAATACCCTTTGTCATTGTAGCCGACTCTGCATTTCCCTTAAGTGAACACATTTTAAAACCCTATCCATTAAGAAATATAACTAAGGAACAAAGAATTTTCAACTACCGTTTGAGCAGAGCTCGAAGAGTGGTTGAAAATGCATTTGGAATTTTAGCTAATAGGTTTCGAGTTTTATTAAATGTAAATGCTTTAAAGCCACAAAAAGTAAAAATAATAACAAAGACCTGCTGTACATTACATAATTTTTTGAGACACGAACTTCAAAATAAGTACACGGGAGCTGACCCTGAAAATGAAATAGATAGAAAATTCACCTTACTCAATGGTTTAAGTGCTCAAGCAGGGAACAGACCTAAGAAAATTGCAATAAATAACAGAGAAGAGTATAAAGAGTATTTTAACACGGTTGGGACTGTATCATGGCAAAATGAAATTATTTAATTAAATTAAAACAAGGATTTATTTTTTTATAATTAAATTTATGTTAGTTGAAAAGTAATATAATTTTATAAAATCTATTTTTTAGCAGATTTATATTTTTTTTTTGCTTGGAACAACTGAGCAGATATATTTTCTTTAAGATCATCCAATATATCTTAATCCTGAATCTTGGACATTTCTGCTGCCAAATATTGGCAAAAAAGGTTTTCTGAGGGTTTTTGTGTGTCAGGAGCTACTCTTCTTTGACTCGCAATTACTTGTCCAGTAACCTTTAGTAGATTTTTTATATCATCTTCTTCCTCTTTCTTTTTTTTAATTATAATATCTTCATCTTTCTTTTTTTTAATTATATTATCTTTATGTTTTAAAATAGATTTGGGTGTTTGGGACTCAGGTATAGTTCTTTGTTTTGAAAAGGATTGTTGGGATGAAGGACGGAACACTAAAGCTGGTGTTCGGGATGTAGAACAGGATGGTCGCGATAAGGGAGGAGAAAAGGGAACGGAAACATCACTGACATCTTGGTCAAAACTCATTTCTGACTCCATTTCATTTACTTCTTCAAATATTTGGTAACATACCTCATCTTCATCTTGCTGGGTGTCTTCATCTTGCTGTGTTTCTTCATCTTGCTGTGTTTCTTCATCTTGCTGTGTGTCTTCCTCTTCTATATAAACCTGGGATAAATCCTTAAGGTCTTTAAGAACTTCCTCCAAATTTAAATTAGACTCTCCTCTAGAAGTAATGACAGCTGAATCAGAAAGGAATCCCAGCATTTCAAAACACCAAAGCTTGGGAGTGTACAAATCATCTGGAAATACACCTGTCGACTCAGATTTTTTAATTTTATTTAATTCAGCAATATACTGAGAACGAATTCCATGAATTTTGGTTTTTACTTGATCTAGTGAAAGTTTCATACTTGGATACATGTCAGTCATTTCTTTTAAAATGTATTGAAGCGCCTTTTGCCTTTCATTTCTATTGTGGTAATCTTTTCTTTTAATATCATATAGACACGGAAAGTTTTCATACAAAAAGATAAGGTGCTTTGCACTTTCCGTAGTCCAAACTTGTGGTTTTTTACTAAAAAAAAATAAAAATAAGGTAAATCACAACATAATTTGTTTTTATTAAAATAAATATTTAAATATGCGGAGTAATAAATAAATCCGCGTCTTTTAAACCACTATACTTAGTATAAAACTAAATATTTGGTAAATATATATATTAAAAGTACCCATTTTAATAACCTAACCTATTAGTCACAGTTATTAATTTCTTTACCTTTTCGATTTTGTTGACATGATTAAATATTATAACCTCTGACAAACAATAACAAAGCCTGTAACTTAAATGATGCGTTTTAAATTGTAAATTTGTTCGCTGTAGATTTATATAAAAACTTTTCCATTAACAGTTGATGCGGAGATGAAACAGGAAATACACAGAACCAGGAAATAGAGTAAACAAAATGGTAACATTGGTAACTTTTTTTCAGGTTGGTATATCAAAAATCACTATAAAAATGAGTCAAACTTGCACGGAAACTATCAAAAAATAGAACAAGTTCTATTTATTTTATGGCATGAAACTTTCATCAAACATGCCCGTAGGCATGCGCAGTAATTACAAATTTCTTTCAGCAAACTTGCATAGCATGAAACTTGCAACAAAATTGCTCCGTGAAAAGCGGCTTTTAAACCGTAATGAGTGTTCTGAGACAAAAAGGGAACAAGTAAACACAGCGTTTCAACAACTTTTTGATGACCTACTTGATGTGTCTACTTTACTTCCGTACAAACATGTATGACAGTTCGTTAAAATTATACATGTTATGTACATAGTGCCGACTTTCTGGAGTAGAAGTTTTTGATTTATGTTGAAATCAAAAAAGCAAATTGCAATATTTTTTGAAAGCCCCATTCAACTGAGACCCTTAAATTAGAGGAGGGTAGGCCACAGTAAAACACAAATAAACTCATAATAACTTTAACTCCGTTTTAAAAATGGTTTACTAAAAACTACAAACTATTGGTGTTTATATGTAGACAGTCTCAAATGTAGCAACTGACTTATCTATGAAATATAAGTCTCTAACAAAAAAAAAGCTAAATTAAATAAAAGAAAGTAGAAGAGAATAAAATAATGAGAGAACCGTGAGTCGACATAATTCACGGGCCGCAATGAAACAAAACTATTATCCCAATTTAAAAATGTTTAAAATTAGTTGTGTCATCTCTCATTCAATATAATAGTATTTATACCATTTTTTCTACTCCGATACCTGCAAGTTTTTGAGGATACCATTTTCCATTTTTATACTATTTTTTGGCTACTGATACCATTTTACTACCATATTTCTAACGCGTAGATTTTTATTTAATTATATTAATACGAGTATGACCTAGTACTCTGCACATCTCTACTAAGAAGTAACAGGAATGGTCACATCTCTACTAAAACACGTCATAAAGCTAACGCTGGCTGCCAGCTGCCAGTACCTTTCACAAGTGATCATGTTGATACGATCATAATGTGATGCAAAGTCACGATACTATAGGGATGCGCAATTTTTTTTAAAACATCGATGTTGACATCAAATGATACATCGAATACAGACTATCGATATTTTAAAACAATCGGAAAAGAAAATATCGATTTTGCTAAATATAGATGTGTTTGTAAACATCGATGTTTTCCAAAAACGTTCATTGAAGAAAAAAAAAAAGAATAACGTTTAACAAAAAGGAATTCAAACCATCAACTGAAACGTGACGCTTAACAAAAAACAAAAGAAAATCATCGATGTTAATTGAAAAATCGATGTTAACAAATAACATAGGATAAAAAAAAACTCGATGTTAACTAATAACATCGGATAAAACAACATCGATAATCGAAACCGAAAAATCGATGTTTTTTAAACATCGATACATCGTGCGCATCCCTACGATACAATACACCGCGTGATTCGTGCTTGTAGTTCGTTAATTATTAAACAATTTGCGAATTTATGGGTCTCGTATTGTAAAAAATAATTATAGTATTGGTGTTTCACTGTTTTTAATTTTCAACAATTTAATACAAACCAATCATATACAATGAGCGATGATGACTCGCCGTATAATACAGACGATGAGGAGATATGAAACAAAATAGAGAGGGTCCTTAGCATCTAAAAAAAAAGAAAATTGAACAAATGTACAGATCCGAATGAGAAAAACAATTTCCTTAGATAACTGATATAGAAGGTATGAAGTAGCAAAGGGTAAGTTTTATAAATTAAGTTACTTTTTTATTTTTAGAGAACCGATTTGTGTCGAAATGTAAATGTTGTGACGCTCGCTTAAAATGTGATGTTTCTGTATTAAAAGCCCACCAAAACAGCGCTAAACATATTAAAAATAGCTCAAAACTAGACTGTAAATCGAGCAATTTTCTTTCTCAGTTTTTGAAGCCGCAGAGTGACAATATCCTCGTTGAACAGACAAAAAAATCGGAAATAATATTAGCAGGTTTTTTCGCAGAACATAACATGGCTTTCTTGGCATCTGGCCATTTGACTGATGTTTTAAAACGTTGTTTTCTGGACTCTAAAATTGCGGGAAACCTCTCATTAAGTACAACAAAATTAACCAATATCGTAAAAAATGTAATTGTTCCACGTGAAAGGCAAACTTTAGCAGAAAAAATATCGACACGCAGATTTAGTGTACTTATAGATGAAAGTACTGATATTGGTACAGTAAGTAGTTTATGCATTGTTGTAAGATGTTTTGATGAAAAAAAAAAAAAATCATATCCCAATTTTTTTAAGTTAATAAATGTTTTTGACGAGACGAATGTCAACACTAGTGCCACCGCTGAACATATGTATAACATTCTTATTAATGCATTTTTGTCTCATAATGTTCCACTTGAAAACATCATAGGGTTTGGGTCTGACGGATGTAACACCATGATGGGGACAAACAACTCAGTTTCTTCTCGCTTTAGGGAAAACTTTAAAGGCATAATAATAAATGTATTTGTCATTCTTTACATTTGGTTGTAAGTCAGGCTTGTAAAATATTACCTAGAATTTGTGAAGATATGACACGTGACATTTATAACTTTTTTAAGAACAGTGCCAAACGCCAAAGGGAACTTGAAGAATGTCAGCACTTTTGCGAAGTTGAGCCGCACAAAATATTAAAAACATCGCAAACAAGATGGCTGTCACTTTTAAGTGTAGTAAAAAGAATTCTAGAGCAGTGGTCAGCTTTAGAATTATATTTTACAAGAAGTTCCCTAGAGGATAGAATGTTATCGTCAGAAAATATTTTGTATGCTCTAAGAAATCCTTTAAATAAAATATATTTTTACTTCTTAAATTGGATTCTCCTAAAAATTGTGCAATCAAATGAATATTTTCAAAGTGATAAAGTTATAATTACTGAAGTATACCCTAAAATGTGTTCGACATATAAAGACTTATTATTATGTCATATGGATCCAAAATATATAAACCAAACAGAGCTGTTTCTTGTAGATCCCGAAAGGGAGGAACAATTTATAACCTTACCCAATATTTATTTAGGTGTAGGAGTTCTTGAGCACATAAGTAAATTAAATGCAGAAGAAAAAAAAGATTTTCTTATGAGATGTAGAAATTTTCTTAAAACTTGTTGCACAGAAATATTAAAACGTTTTAATTTTAATGATCCTATTTTAAAATCCATTTGTATTTTGAATAAAAAAAAAAAAATAAAACCGCAATCAATAATTGAGTTGGCAAATGCTATATCAAGAGTGTCTAAAAACTTTTCATTACAACAGCTTAACAATGAGTGGCGAGCATTATTTATAATAAAAACGCACCCTGAAATTGATTCCATGGTCAATACGCAAATTGATCAATTTTGTGCAGAGTTACGTACTGTAAAAAATTTGTTAGGTGAAAATCAATTTGAAAATATAGCCAATTTTGCTCTTGATTTACTATGCTATCCACATTCAAACGCTGAATGTGAAAGAACGTTTTCCAAATGTAATCTAATTAAGACTGATTTACGTAATAAACTAGGATGTGATACAGTTGATGCACTATTGCTTTCTAGCCAGGCGACTAAGAAAGCATGTATAACTTTTAAACCTACAAGAAAAATGTTATCTTGTATGACTAGTGACACATTATACAAAAAATTATAGGTTTTGATGATTCACCTGCATCTGTCAAATAGCTGAATAATAATTACCACTCATCGTCCAGCTAATTATTGTACTGTTTTTAGATCGGTACCCGTTTCTGCTATATGTATAGGTACAGTGAGGTCGTACAGGTTGGAATAAATATATTTTTCTGCCTAGACAGTATTTTAACGAAATGCTTCCACAGGACAATTTTTATTTTAAACTGCACGTCTTACTCTATCACTGGATATACTAATTATAACATCACTTTCGTGTACGTGACGTCATCGATTTTTTTTGAATCC
This sequence comes from Psylliodes chrysocephalus, assembly GCA_927349885.1. Classification (NCBI taxonomy): domain Eukaryota; kingdom Metazoa; phylum Arthropoda; class Insecta; order Coleoptera; family Chrysomelidae; genus Psylliodes; species Psylliodes chrysocephalus. The sequence continues at coordinate 53,732,936 of OV651820.1, forward strand.
CCCAATAATAGACTTTTACAAAAATGTATCTATTATCGAGGAATTCAAAAATGAAGAGAAAAAATGTTTTATTTAAATTTAAAAAAAATATATCGATGACGTTGTAGCGTAAAAGCCGATTCCACCGTTATGTTATACTAAGTTTAAATTATTAAACGAGTATTGTTAATGTAAAAATGTCGTTTTAATCTTCGTTTAGTAATGTATACTTTGTTTAATACAACGGTGGAATCGGCCCTAAGATGCGCAGTTGAAAATAAAAATATTGAATTTATTCCAACTTATACGTCCTCACTGTGTATAATATACTTACCTATAGGTTGCAAGTATCTAAGTAACTAGCAAATTTGCTTAGTATAGCAAGATCATAACGACCAGTACAAATATTGCAGGTACTGGTAAACAGATTTTTGGTGTTGCTGAAAGTGACCAGAATCAACAATACCATAAAAGAAGAATTATGACAGTGAAAATAGACAGCGATTGATATATTCGAAGAGAAGAAGACGGAAAGTAAACATAACCTTTCTGGTATGAAAAAAGGACTCCTTTATATAAAAATAATAAAATGCCTTAGTTCAAACAGTTTTGAAAACTTATAAGGTTTGTTATCTGATTTTTATAATTATTTAGTTGAATATGACTGATAAAATCTCATCCCTAATATTTTCATAATATGGCAAATTAAAACCGTAACACGTGTTTAGTTTCTTACAAAAACATTTTTTTTTCGGACAGTTTATTTTGAATATTTCTCACTTCTGAATCCAAAAGTGGTGAGTTGATAAATTTTTATATTTTGCAACATATATTTAACTAACATTTAAACAGTAGAATTGTTTACCTCTACTAAAAATTTTTAGAGTAATCTAAAATTTATCGACAGAACTAGTAAATATCGCTATATCTAAATACGACTTTCCGACATAATTTATTGATCTTTATCGGCAATATCCATGCTTATGAAACAAAAAAGATCCTTATTACCGCAACAGTCATAAAAGAGAAGCTGTTTATAATATTTTGGTGAAAAACTACAAACAACTGGATAAAAATGTGGTGGTATTATGCGTAAGTGCTATCCATCTACATCTTCGAGATAATTTAAAAATTGCCTTCTGGTCTGAAAACCTTCGGCAATCTTACTTCATTCGGTTTCAGTTACTGGTATCTGCAAAAAGTACATTATCTCATATTAAATTTCAATTACATAATTTAAAATGTTGCTGTAATGACTTGAGTATTTTTATTTTATTTTCTCATAAGATGACTACAATCTACTGGTGCACATGATGTACTTAATGGAAAGAACAACACCGAAGAAGATTCAACGAATCTATTCAGTAATCCAAACACTACATTCCCTATTACTGAAAGTAAACAATTGAATGGTAATGTTAGTAGTTAAAGTACAACAATCCAGCAGAAGCTGCTGCATTCAGATATGCTTACTATCTAAGCTGCCAACGCAGTTAGGCAGACTTCAGAGCTCTTCAAACTGTTGTGCCATGTTCAATCCACATATTTTCATTCGGTGATGGCATATATTTCGCATGAAGAGCTCTCCATATGGCAAAAACAGTTGAAGCGATTATATTAGATACAGTTGAGTGTCCCCAGACAAAGTAGAATACAAGGGAGGCCATAGATGCGCCAGTACCCAAATACCTAAAAACAGAACGATAATTATAAATTAGGCACCCGAATTTAAAAACGGTATATGTTCGAAAGAAATCCACTCCAAAAAGCGGGTCAGCTGCCAAGAAGGAATACTACCTCAATAAACTGATATGCATATAAGAATTTAAATGTATAATTTATTTTTAATACCCAGTATAGCTAGCTCAGTAATTACATAAATTTTTTATTAGATGATGAACACTTATATTTGTATTAGAATTTTGGGTTGGGTTCTCTCATTTGTATTTCTCACTATCAATAATTTATATAATCAAAAGAAAAGAAAAATAAATAAAAAAAAATAAACTCACCTACGAAATCTCTAACTTTTCACTTCCAAATATCAATTTACCTATTCCCTCTATGTTTGATTTGATCACACTGTATTGTAATTTAGACTAAAAATTAAAAAAAAAATTAATTTAGAAATTATATTATTTTTTATTGTCGTCTTCTTCTTCTCAGCCTTGTCTGCACTTCCCTCTCCTTACTCTCCTATTTACACTGCTATTGTTCTACCGCCTGCCTTATTTCTGCTATCTTGCCTTGCTTTCTGCTTTAATCTCCCTCTGCTACCTATCTATTTTTACTCCTATCGTTCTGCCTCCTGCCTTATTACTGCTATCTCGCCTTACTATACTCTGTTTTTAAACTAGGAGGAGCGAATTGAAAAGATGCATTTACACAGGAAAAAGTAACTAGATTTGTTACTAAGAGCGAGTTTCGAAATATAGTCGTGTTCAAAATTTATGAAATAATTATCTTTATCGGCCTTAGTCGGCGAACGGCCAATGAGCGGTTAAGAAAGGACTAAATGTCATAGAAGTAATTTTTTAATTGGTCCCAGACAACGGTCGCAAATTTCACATTATTGTGATCTGAAATGTGTGTCTAAAACGAAATGTCACTGTCAAATTAAAGTCAATATGGTTGTTGATTGATGTCAGAAATACTTTTTTCTTGCTTTTGAAATCGACTTTTTGAGAATAACTATGATCTTTTTAAAATGGATATTAAATATTTAAGAAAATTGTTAATGGAATATACAGATGTAGCCAGGTTAGTATAAAATATAAAGATCTGTTTACATTTTTATGGATATATTTGTTATAGGTATAAAAAGTAAAAGTTAGTCAGTGAATGACAAGTGGATCACACAGTAACTGGTATCTCTTCTATGAGTAATGTGGATATTATGGCTTATTTAGTGTTAATGCGCTAGAGGGCAAATAAAAGCATTCAAAAGTGTACAGGCCTATGAGTCAGAATTTGTTTTGAAAACTGGAACCAACATTTTCATAACACTACATGTCAACATATATTTTTTAAAGTGAACTATTCATACATACCTATGTATTAATTTTAAGTATTTTTAAAATATTTTTTGTGAAAGTAATGTTAACTCATTGTGCCAAATTAAGATTATCCCTAAAGTAGTAGATGGTGTTTTAAATGTTATAACTATTTTGTAAATAGTTTTATTCTATTCTAATAAATAAAATTTGCTTGAATATTTAGTTACATTTTAATCATTTTGGTTAGACATTCGTCAATTTTTAGTTTTAAAAAATCAGTAATAAAATTATTTTTTTCTAAAATACTTCGGAATTCATCTCTTCATGGTAATCTCCCATCTTTTTACCTTCAAAAACCAATAATCCATTTTCTACAAAACCTTCAGAATCAGCATGTAAAATAATAAGGTGTCTTCCCTTTCTTGTAAGGCTTTTCAGGAATTGCTACCTTTAATAGTACTCAGTGTAGAAGAATCCATAATTGTAGATTTTCAATACAATTGCTTACTGAAGAACTATTATTTACAAAATAAAGTAAAAAACTAAGTAATGGATGAGATATCAAATTATAAAATGTCAGAACTGTCAAAAATATCGATTATTAGCTGATGTTCATGCTAAAAAGTAATGTGTGAAACTGACTGTAATCTGACCAATCAGAAGGCTACAGAATTGCCAACTTAAATTCAAATCGCTCCTCTTAGTTTAAAAACAGAGTATAGTTTTCGTTTACTCTTTATTTTAAATAAAATTTTCCTTTTACCTTTTTTTTATGTTCTTTATTCAAATCTCCATCTCATTACAATCTTTAACCTTCAATATTTCCCTTTATCTCTTATCTTTACATAAAACCATCCTAGACCATCTTACAAAATTCCCCTTGACAATTCTCCCCTGACAATCAATAATTAATTTTCTAAAAACTTCAAAATTGACTTTTTTCCCCGAAACATTTTCATTTCTATTTTCAAAACCAAACATAGATTGTTTCATTTTCAGTTAACCAAATTACGTCATAAAATATATGCAATTCTTTCTGCCCCATGTGAAACTCCCTGTCAAATCTACTGGTAGTAACTTACCACCCCTTACCTCTAAATCGTCTAAACGCCAGTTAAGTCAAAAAAACAGTCAACAAGATGCTTCATAGGACCAAGAGACTTTATAACAGAAGACAATGAAGAACAAAATATTGAAATTGGACAAGAAGTGCTTTCAAATGAAGATTCTACTAGCACTGTCGATCCTCAAACCCGTTAGAAAACTGCTAAATCCTCGTCTAATGTTGATCAAGCTTTTGTGGAATACTTTCAAGCAAAGAAACAAAAAGTGGGTACTAATTCGAAATGCCACCGACTTAGTTTGTTCCCAGAAGTGTCCGGAAACCAAATTTAGAATGTTTAAAAGAAGCGTTTGGACTTCTGGATGACCTCTAGGTGAAACCAGAAACACTAAATTTGTTAAAAGCCCTATGCTCAAATTTTATAAATAATTCTATTATTAGAAATAAGGATAATTTTTCATTGGATCACACAAATTCTCAAAATTTTATAAAAACTCACAAAGTATATTTGGGAATGAAAGCCAATTTAAAAGATGTTAATGAAGACGAATTAAATATTTTTTAAGTATTCAGAACTTTTACATCGAGTTAGTAAATAATATTAAGAAACTTTTACATTTGAAGATAAAATTTTCAATTTGTTATCTATTGTTGAACCCAAAAATACGCAATCTTTTGAAATAAAATCTCTTCAGAATATTTGTGTCCGATTTCCTAGAAAACCATGTAAATAAACAGAGTTTAGATAATGAATGGCGCCAGCACATTCTATTAAATTTTAAAATTTTAAATCTAGATACAAATAACGCCAAGACGTACTTTATTTCCAAATTAAAAAATATTAAAATGGCGAAACAAATATTATATTTTTATATGTACTTATTTACCTAACTTATAAGTATAATGTGTAGTTAAGCTCGTTTTTTAATACTTTTACATTTCTTCTTATAATTATACATAGGTAATTGATAAAGAGCTAATGATAATAAAAAGAATAGTAATAATAATAATAATAATAATAATAATACTAATAATAATGTAGCATAGCAGCATTGTATTCAGCAATGTTGTTGTTGCTACCGTAGCAAAGCTTTCCAAGCAAGACGATACAGCCAGCGAGCTTGAAGGGGTCACGAGTAACACCAGTAACCCATACCGGGCCTTAAATTGAGCCGGTAGCCCATGAAATGCCGTAACTCGTCGAAGTGCCCTGGGGTAACATTCAAGGTGCTGGGATCTCGCATTGTTAAGGCTAGCAATGTAGAGCTCCTGACAATCCACCCTTCTCGGATGGGGGTGATGGGCAAGATGGAGGAGCACCAGGACGGATGCCCGATAATGACCCTGGCAATGGAAATGGACGCCTTCGATGGACGGATGAACTCAGGGACGATTTTCTAGACGCATACGAAGATAGCGAGCCTGGTCGAAGAGACTACATGGCAAGAATGCTTGGATTGTGGTGCAAGAGACACCCAGAGTTTAATTACATCTCTAAACAACATCTTAGAGACCATGTAGATCCGGTTATGTGAGAATACCGCAAAATGATACAGAAGTGCCGGTCCAAGATCAGATTCAACCGGTTCAAGAGCTAGCTCAAACCCAGCTCGTTTACCCCGAGAACACCAACAATAATGGACTATCTCTAAGACAAACAAGAATTAACATCAAGTATAACATCAAACCGTAGGATATCATTAACATGGATGCAGCTCTCGCTGGAGAACTTTCAGAAATAACAGACATTATAACTCTTAACAATGCCGTCTATCGTGCCGCTAATCAGCTAGTGGCAAATGCCAAAGGTGACAGCTATGCAGATAGAATACTCAAAACGGAACGCCGAATACACAGAATCACCAATAAAATCCTTTTGGCACGGCAACAGTGTGTGGTTGAATATATTACAGCTAAGCGGCCTTTTACTGGAAAATCAGAAAAATAACGAGACAACTTCGTCAAGAACACCACACTCTGAATAAGGCAAGGCTGCTTACAATCAAGCAGCGCTGCCTAGGTCGTATACGCTCTTTAGAGGTAATAAAAAGAGCCTAATTAAGAAAGTTAGCGGAATTAAGGATAACAACACCTTCCTCACCAAACCCTCTAGACTACTTGATGACCCACAGTCTGTGATTAAAAATTCGCCGTCAGCTACTGAAGTAGAAAATTTCTGAAAGAACATCTACGAAAGCACGACACCCATCAAGAATAACACATAATCCTAATCAGGTTCAGATCCTATTGTACCCGATTTCAACAATACCACCGTGGCAATAATCCGCAAGTAACTCAGGAAGAGATTAGAAAGGCACTTGAAGGTACTAGAAATATTATAACTCTTAGCTCAATGCAAACGAACCAATTCCTGAGTGGTTAGTCGAAGGGAGAACAACACTTATACCGAAAAAAGGCAACCTAGCTAAGCCAAAGAATTACAGGTCGATCACCTGTCTCATTTCCTGTTAAAAGATATTTACCCGTATCTTGTATTATAGGCTTTTGAGCTCAGAGGAACCGGTTCTGAATGACGTGATAGAGCAGCGAGGCGGTAGGAAGGGATTCCAGGGATGCAAAGAGAACTTATTACTAGGTGCATCACATAAGACTCAATCCAGTACAAGCGAAACCTGTCAATGGCTTGAATTTATAACAAAAAAGCGTTCGACACAACATCACATGAACTACTATTACATCTGCTACGAATTCTTTATGTGCCCATGCCTTTGGTAAGATGCATTGAACAACTTATGCTGCTCTGGAAATCAAAATTTTCCATAACAACTAAAAACAGTAATAACAGAGCCAGTAACATTTAAGAGATGAGTTTTTCAGGGCGACTCACTCACTCTGCTATTCTGTATTTATGTACTCCCCATTTCGGTAGCTCTTCGGCAAACTCGCATATATCAATTCGACACACCTGGGAATCACACACACAAGGTCACACATCTGTTTTACATGGACGACCTTAAGGTCTATACTATGAGCGACCGAGATTTACAACAATCTCTGAAGGTGGTGCAAGAATATACACGGGATATCGGTATGGAATTTGGATTGGACAAACGCGCCGTTCTAAGACTTCAGAAAGGTCGTTGCGTGGACCAGTCTGAGAACAAGCAAGTTACTGTCGGAAGCATACTTCGTCACTTGGAAGATGACGAAACTTACAAGTATCTTGGTGTTGATCAGCACCGAATGCATGACACTAACAACGTCAAAAAAACGCTCCGTAGTAAGTATAGGTAGCGTCTCCGGAAAATATGGGAGTCCCAGCTTTCCGGAATCAACAAAAATGCTGCCACTTATATGCTTGCCGTTTCTGTGCTCTTGTATTCATTTAACGTGCTCAAGTGGAGGCGAGAGAAACTACGGGAACTGGATGTAAGCACACACAAGATGATGCATATGAACAAAAGCATTCACCTACGCTCATCGGTCTCACGCATTTACTTTCCACGTCATTAAGGGGGCAAATATGATAAACGTTTTGCTGATAAAACAACAAATAGAAGCCAATCATGGAAATTGATTGGATTTTCAATAGAAAAAAAATGTAAGTGAAAATTCTGGAAAAAGGCGTCGGCAAAGCCAATGTAAACCTACAAATCATAAATTATTTCTCATACATCAAAAAACTACAGGAGCATAAAAAGCAGATGAGCCAGCATTTTTGCTGAACTGCATTCAATACCAAGTAAATATTACCTTCGAGCTTTTCAAAAGTACCATATTAATCAGGTTTTAATTAAGTAATTATTTCTTTCAGAAGAAAAACACATTTGAAAAACCATTTCATTTGAAGGATTCATTATAAGAAACTAATGAAAATATAGAAAATGAGTCATTTTCAAAATTGTCTAGATTCCAAAAAGTTTCAAAAGTTAGACCACCTCGAAACGCAGACAAAGTTCTACAAGAAATAAAAGAAAATAGACTGCTTAGAGAAAAACAGTTTGTTCCCTCCAACAATCATTAGTTTTCCATTTTTTTTAAATCACAGAAACACGAGAAAAAATTTAAATAAAACATTACAAGATAATTGACAGGTAGATTTACATTGCTTTGACAATGACACTATTGAGATTTGACATCGTTGAATTTCTGCGTTAAGGTGCTAACCACAATAGCCTTTCGCGGTTGATGGTGACATTTCAAAGTGACATTTCTTTAACAACCAAAGGGCTAACAAAGATTACAAATCGGTAGTTCACCTAAATTCGCCTTATATCTGGTTATATCTGCGTAACAGTATGACTGTGCACGTGGCATCGGAAGGGAATGACTACTTAGCAGTTCTTATGTTCCTTTTGTTTTGTTAAATGGTAAGTATAACAAAAAAATTTAGTGTACATTGAGTGTCTTAAACAGATATATATAAATTTCAGATCCCTGAGCTGCGGAACAGTTTATTGAAAACAATTCAAAATATGCAGAACCTACTGATGCAGCCTTAGAGGACGAGGAGGAGGAGGAGGAGAATACTGGGCCTGGGCACTCAAATCGAAAGGTTTGGACGAATAAAAGGCCATCCGCAAATGACGTTGAAGCCACAGAGCTGTTTCTAAAACTTCGGTTGGAATATGCAAATAAGTTCGACGATTGAAAGACTGTAAAAGATTAAATATGACATATTATAATGAAAAGTGACAGGTAAAATTTGTAAATTTCCAGAAACAATATTTTCTGCATGTTAAACACATGAATACGACAGGAGAATCGAAGAAAGAAGAACCTCCCCGTTTTGTAGAATGCACCATATTTTGGGGAAAAAAGATAAAACTAATCCAAAAAATACGCAAGATATAACCGAAATGTAAATTCCTAAAACCAAATGCTGCACAAGAGAGGTTGCTAAAAGGACAATGGTGGCAAATATCGACAAATATTACCAGAAGAAAAACACTAAATAACATCATGGAATGCTAAAAACAAAAATGTGACCGGGCTTGAGTTGCATACTCCCCCGAAACATAGAAGATCTCAAACGGCTTTCAATATTACCTTCCGATAAACAATGAAAATTGAATCATAAAGAAATATGTCTGTAAATCCAAGTTTTTGGAAATCCTTGAAGTAGGGAAGAAAAGAGAAGGAGCATGGGTTTTTAAACAATTTAGAACTTCCAGTAATTCCAGATAATCTATAGGAAAAATATGAATCTGAAATATCAAACTTTAATAAACACATTACTGAATTTTTAAATTCTTTACCAAATGTAGAGTCCCATTATTGCAGAGCTTCCAGCAGATATTTAGAATCAGTCTGAAATAGTTACATTCATTTATACCGCGAATTCAGTAATCATTGCCAGCGCTAAAATATATTTTGTTTTTATTTTAGACCGAATCCGCTTTATCCACTTTAGGAAAGGTAACTTTTATATTCCTCTTAAACATAGACTATTGAAATATAATCCCAAAAACAGTCGCATCCTGAAATCAGATGCTCTACCTACATCTATCAGGATCTTTACAGAAGCCAATACATATTATGTCAGATAGACAAGCTCGAAAATCAAAAAAGAACAAACGCTTAATTGCAAATCTATTTAAAAAATCTGAAATGGAATCTTAACCTTCGACTTCCAGGTAAAATTCCTACAATGCTCCATATAATACAATTGAACATATTGGTTAGCTAGTAACTACTATCTATCTATTATTTATCTGCTATCTTCTATTAAGAAAGTAAGTTTTTATACATCAGTTACATTGTTAAAATATAATTGTTACTTAAAAACAAATATAAAAAAAATCATGTTTTGTTTTATGTTCACAGACGTCAAAGTAGTCAAACTCAAAGAAAAATTAAAATGAGACACGTTTAAAACAAGTTAATACAGTGAACAATGAGACTTTCCAAACCTATGAAAATTTATTAGCAGCTTTTTTTACACCTGGACAAATAGAAAAATTAATAAAATGTTAACATAAAGATTCGTTGGGTTCCAGACTAGATTACCTCCTCGGTTTCTCTTCGTAGTGTCAACCCCAAAGAATATAGGTACTTAAGAACAAATAATTATCCGTTGCTAGCACTATCTATTTTAACACTTTAACTGCTAAGGCAAATTTCGTTAAGTTTCGATTCCGCCAATTTTTTTTTTTCAAAATCAATGTATTTTAATTGAAAATGTAAAATTCTTATATTTTGTCGAAGTAAATTCAAAAGCTCGCCAATTTTCAAACTGATATAGCATTACAGTTTTCTATATTACCGACTGAGTATTAGTTGCACAAAACTATCCCATATCCCAACTAACAAAGTAGCTTTATAATTTTTAGTTTATACGACTATTATATTTTATTGATATTATATTGCTGTGTCTGGAATGCTAATTTATTGTATTACAGTTGCAGAAATCACCATTTTGTTCTCTGAAACTAAATTGTTATATAAATTAGTTTTTACAATATTCTTACAGCAAAATTATAAAATAGTTTTCACGATAACTATAAAATTGTTACGTAAACATTTATACAACTGTTCTATACAATATTTCAGCTTATAAAATTAAATTGCTTTATAGTTATTCTATATTATTGTTCTGGATTACCTTTAGAACTTTTTGGTTATACAAATATAACTGTTTCTTAACCTCATAATAACGCTTTAAAAAATAGTTATATAAATATTAGTGTGAGATAATTCCGCATCAATAGCAATTTGCTTCTGATGAAAACTCTAAAATAACTGTAATATATTGTCGAATCAGAAAATCAGAAAACTGTATAGCAATTATTTTAGTTAAAAATAGTATTATCACTTTAAAAATATTTATAAAAAAAAAATAAAGCAACTACATTTGGTAGTACCTACGCCAGATTATTTTGTATTTTATGTTCGTTCAACTACTTCACATACCAATTGTATGTGAGTGTATGGTCTGAAAATGTCAGATTTAAATAGTAAAGAAATATAAAAAATAAGTGGTACCTGCTTTTCAGAGAACAGTAAAAAATATTAGTAAAACATTTTGCTGGTTTGTCTAGACACTCAAAAAAAAACTATCATTCAGCCAGATAATAATTAGGTATGTTCTGAATAATCATGCCCCAATACTAAAAGAAAGCCATATTTTTGGCGATGTCCATGTTAAACTTGCTTATTCTCGTAATATTAAAAATTATGCATGCTCTATAAAGCTGTAGAAACAAATCTAATCATTTCAATTCTCAAATACGGAAATGATTTAGTAAGGTTATGTTATATTTTGTCATATAGTGCAGCAATATGAAACTATTATACAACAAACCATGATGAACTTGTTTTGTAGAAATGAGTAATACAACTTAATTATTGTATTACAACTGTTTTTACTACAATAATATTTTATAATTATGATTCAGTCTTAAAATAACTTTCTAATACCTCTGAATAGCCGCCATATTTAACAAAAACCTAAGACAGTTTTAAAGCTAAATCTACTGTCGGTTTTACTAGTATTTAAGACAAAACCAATGTTAATTAAAGATTTTAATCATTAGTAATATTAGCATAATCTTATTACTAAAAAAAATCAAATTGCATTAATTTAATTTTTGTTTCACACTGAAAAAGTATTAGAAATATGAATCAAACTCGAGGCGCTTAAAAATTTAGTATTGTATGTGCTATATAATTAACAGTAATTCTTGCTGCGTATCCAAAAACGCTTTATTGTAGGTCATACATTATGTCTAAACCGCGTCATAGATATATCTTAAGTAGATACTGCAATTTTACTAATATCGCCTTGAATTTACTTTCATGACAAATATAGAATTAATTTGTTTTCACCAGATACATTTAAAAAACTAAAATGTTACTGATTTTGATATGCAACCTAACCTCAAAATTGAAAATTTATAAAACAGTTATAAAAGTTTAAAAAAACATTTGTTTAAAGTCTGTGTAAATGTGTAGTAACTGTTCGGTAACTGCATTCAACAAATCTTATAGAATTTACAAAAGAACCAAATAGTTCTGTAATACTGCGCCCATTTTGTGTTTATTACTGTTGAAAGAATGTTCCGGAAATGTTCTAAGCTAATATTCTATTTTATAAATTTGGTTCTGTAAACATTTTTTCAGCTTTTATAAAATATCAAATTGTTACTTGGGATGTCGCTGAAGGCAAACATGTTGCCAAATTTCTGTGTGGAATCTGCAACTCTTATCCTTCCTCCAGGGTTCAGTCAGTTTTGCGATATTGTGTGTGCACGTGCTATTGCAACGGATATTAATAATAATAATAATAATATAATAATAATGTTTATTCATAAATAATGCAATTAAATTAAATACAATATAATATTTGTTATGAATAAAGAAAAATATGCTAAGTGTTAAACACTTGTGCACAGTAAAACAATAGGTATACCTGCATTTAAAATGAACTCTTAACTCGTGGCAACGCTATTTGTACAATTGAGGTGACAGATATTTAAAAGCACAGCTTGTTAAAATATCTGCAACCCACAATGCCAAATTTATTATTTAAAAATAGTTTTTATATTTTCAAAAATTAACTTAAACAATCTTTCCTTACTGCTATGTACACATTTACAAGTTTTACAAATTTTGAGGTTAAAAAGAAGAAACAAAGTAACAACTAAAAGAAGTTATCCAGATGATAACTCTATTAAGGTAAGCTTTATTTATTATTTGTGTATGTATTTAGTTATTCAGTTTAGACCTTTTCATTATTTAATTATTTATTTAATTTCAGTTCTCGGATTTATCGTACTATAGATTTTTTAGGTCTATCCAACTATGTATCTCATTCCTATTTTTTGAGAATATCCAATTTTTAACTTTTTTTTTAAACATCTTTATAGAATTTAATTGTTTAAAGGGTGGTGGAATTATATTGTATAACCTAGGTCCTAAATAGAAATAGCTTCTTTGAGTTCCCGTTTTAGAGACTTTGGGTATTATTGAAATATTTTCTTTATTCCTTGTATCATAGTATCATTGTAAGAACTGATAAACAAAAATATCAAAAAACTTACAATCATTAAACAACTGGTCAGAAGGGTATCTAAAATGTTTTCCGTATATTATTTTTATTAACCATTTTTGGGTAATTTCTAATTTGTTTAAATAGTTATTTGTCACGCCTCCCCAGGCTATAATACCATAGTTAAGATGAGGCTCTATAAGTGCATGGTAAATTATACATAGTTGCTCTATATTTAGTATTTGTTTTAAATACCTGAATCTCCATAACATTGATCTTAATTTTTTTATTATAAAATTTATATGTATATCCCACCTGAGATGTGAATCCAAGTATATGCCCAAATACTTAACATGTGTTTGCCCTGCTATGGTAATATCCGCACATGAACAGTTATTTTTAATGACTAGTTCGGTAAACTCAGGTAAGTTACTATTTAAGGAAGTAAAAGGTACATAGTAAGTTTTGCTGTAATTCACAGTTAGTAATTTAGTTTTGAAAAAGTGGATTATTTTACACATTTCCTTTTCTACTTTTGATTTTAATTGGTTCCATGTTTCTGCACTAAAAATTACTACAGTGTCATCAGCAAAACTGACTACTTCGCCATCAACTTCCAAATCAAATAATTGGTTGATATATATATTAAACAATATAGGTCCCATGACGGTTCCCTGAGGTACACCATATTGTAACGTTTTCTTTATACTTACCGTGTTATTAATTTTTACAGATTGTTGCCTATCACTTAGGTAATCGCTTAATAATTTATATGGCATACCTCTAATACCTATGTTTTCAATTGTTTCCAGTAACTGTCTGTGATCAACCGTATCAAACGCTTTTTTTAGATCAATAAATACTGCCATACAAGGTTTGCGATTATCAATAAATTTGTAGATATTTGTCGTTAAATATACGAGAGCATCCTGTGTAGACTTTTTTTCCGTAAAACCGTATTGCTTAGGTGATAAAATATTGTTCTTATTTAAAAAACTAGTAATTCTATTTTTCAATATTTTTTCAAAAACATTTTGTTTTTTTGTTTCAGAAAAAATCATCTGAATTAATGTAGAGAAGTGATCCGTGATTATCGTGTCTAATATCATAGGATTGTATTTACATTTTAGTGTATTTTTACTTTTAATAAATATGTGGTCTAGACATGTTTTTGTGTTATTTTGTATTCGTGTTCTCATGTTTATTGTTGATACAAAGCCCTTTTCATTTAATATATTCAAGTATGTTTCGCATATTTCATTATTTTCATCTAACAAATCAATGTTTATATCTCCTGCCATAATATGGATGTCATTTTCAGAATTATTATTAGAAAAATATTCATTGAGGGAGTCGCAAAAGACTTTTGGGCAAGTTGATGGAGACCGGTAGATGGCTGTGATAATAATGGTTAAGTTAAAATAGCACAACTTTACTTGTACGCAGTTAGATAAACCTATTTTAACTATTTTATATTTATATTTTAGTTTATTGTCTATATAAACTACTACTCCGTCGCATTTATTTAAGTCACCTTCACTATAGATCGAATTATACCCTTTAATAGTAAGAAGTTCCATATCACTAATTTGCCTAGTTTCAGTTAATATCATAATGTGAAAGTCCAAATTTAAATCCCCAATTAATGCTTTAAATTCATCTAGATGTTTCGCTAATCCCCTAATATTACTACAGTACAACTTTAAGTCTAAGTTATTATTTTTTACAATTAGTTTTTTGCAACAATTTGTGCTATGTGCTATTTTTGTTTCTATCTTTTCAACCTCAAAATTTCGTATATATTCATCCATACTTACAATCTAAAAGAAAAAAAAACAAATAACCAATATATATATATATATATATATATATATATATATATATATATATATATATGTATGTAAAACGTAAAGTTTGAGGACGTTTTTTGAGACATAATGGTCAGTTTAAGGACATTTGTTAAGTTTGGGGTCCGTCCTCAAACTTTTTTGTTAGGAATTGGTTAGTTTGACGACGTGTCCTCAAACTTTTTTTATGAAATAGATTAATGGTTAGTTTGAGGACATTCTCAGATAAATGTTTATTGTTCAAGTAAAATTATTTAATTATTTAGGATTGGGCATTTCGAAGATTATTCTGGGTATTTAACATATTTTTCTAAATCCAATGAGCAAAAAAAAGTTGAGGTAGAATTTAAATTTAAAATATGTGATTTTTTTCGTTATTACTGGA
This sequence comes from Psylliodes chrysocephalus, assembly GCA_927349885.1. NCBI lineage: Eukaryota > Metazoa > Arthropoda > Insecta > Coleoptera > Chrysomelidae > Psylliodes > Psylliodes chrysocephalus. The sequence goes on from OV651820.1 coordinate 53,748,156, forward strand.
AAATTCTTTGGATTCAGCCTAAAACAGAAATACAAAAATGTTTACAAAAAGTTTGAGCCCATTATGACCAAAATGTTTTAAAATTTGTGATTTTTTTTACCATTAAATTCAAATTCTCGTTTCTTATTTGTATTCAGCATAAAGAAATAAACCAAAAATCGAATTGCGAATTTCTACCTATTAGGATATAAAATTATAATAGGGATTTGAAGTTTTATATTTTGTTTTTTTTTGTGTTTACTGTAAAATTCAAATTCTAATTTCAGGTTTGTCTGTATCATTAAAGAATAAACAAAAAATCAAATTGAGAAAACTTTGTGCCTATTAAGACAAAAAAGTTGGAATAGGGGTCGAAGTTTTAAATATTTTCTGTTTTTTAAAAATTGTGGAAAACGCAAAGAGGTATGGACGACTAGGTTTTTTACTCCTTAACAATCCTGAACATATAAAAAATTAATAGGAGTTTTTTTATTAAAGCACTAAAAAAATGAGTTATAACTATTTTTCAAAATAAAAAATTGTTTTCATCACCAGGGAAATGTTTTATGATGATGTAAAAATCACGAATATATCGAAAAATGTCCACTCATATTATTTTAAAACAAAAATACGTTATGTACGTCAAGAGCGTCGCCAAATTTAAACAAAAGTTAGATTTAACCAGTGCCGTACAAAATGAGAATGTGTAAGGACACCATATTAGATAACTTCTATATAAGCTTCCCCTTAAGAACTTAATAAGGAGGGTAAAGGATCCCATATTACTGCTATACTCACCTGAGTCAACGATTTTTTTTTTAATTTAGTGATATATCACTTGTCAAATTAAAGACGTTTTACCTAAAACTAAAAAACTAATATCATCAGTGACAACAAATTTTAATTACACTCCTGTCGTAGTTCTTTCGTAAATTCGTTTTAATTTAGTCAATACGAATATAATAACAGGTTACTTCGACATTTTGCATTTTAGGACTTTGGGAGCTCAGAAATGTCGAGAAAAGTAATAAAAAGTGGGGGCAAGAATTTGTTTTTGCCATCACGACATTAAACTGAGACTTTTGGGACTCAGTAATAGTAAAAATAAAACAAGCAAAAAAATAATCGTCTTCTGAAAGAAACTAATATTTTCTTTACTTAGGAATACGAGAACTTTGAAATCAGTTTCTATTGAAGAATATCGTCACCACTAACCAAAACTCCACTTTTTAATACTCTTCGTAATAATTTGAGGGTGGCCGTTAAGATACGAAACGTCGTATCATCGTATCAAATATTTATTAGTCCCCAAATCGTATAAGGACGTTTTTTGAGACATAATGGTCAGTTTAAGGACATTTGTTAAGTTTGGGGTCCGTCCTCAAACTTTTCTGTTAGGAATTGGTTAGTTTGACGACGTGTCCTCAAACTTTTTTTATGAAATAGATTAATGGTTAGTTTGAGGACATTCTCAGATAAATGCTTATTGTTCAAGTAAAATTTATGAAATTATTTCATTATTTAGGATTGGGATTTCGAAGATTATTCTGGGTATTTAACATATTTTTAACATAATAACAGGTTTACTTCGACATTTTGGATTTTCGGACTTTGGGAGCTCAGAAATGTCGAGAAAAGTAATAAAAAGTGGGGGCAAGAATTTGTTTTTACCATCACGACATTAATACTGAGACTTTTGGGACTCAGTAATAGTAAAAATAAAACAAGCAAAAAAATAATCGTCTTCTGAAAGAAACTAATATTTTCTTTACTTAGGAATACGAGAACTTTGAAATAAGTTTCTATTGAAGAATATCGTCACCACTAACCAAAACTCCACTTTTTAATACTGTTCGTACGTTTTGGCAGTGGCGGCTTGTCCTAAGGGGCCAAAGGGCCATGGCACTGGCGCAAAATTTGTAAATATTTCGGTGACTAAAAATATTTCTTTTTATGTTAATTACAATAATTATTACAATTGTCGGATCAAATTATGGCTAAACGATACATTATATAAATTATTTATCATTATTTAATTTGATCCCGATGAAAAAACTTGCGTCGTATTATTCCTAGACAAAACAAATTTAATAATTCAAGCAATTGACCGTCCGTTGTCTAGCCGAGCACATCGCTCAGTGGCCCGGCTGCTTACATATTAATCCATTGTAAAAGGTTACTCGAGGTCACGCAATTCGCCTGTAGAACGCGCTGCTTATACGTTCAAACGGGGCCACGTTTGAAATGGCTCGGAATGAATAGTTAGAAAAGTATTGTTTCAATCCCGTCATTGGAGAGATCGGCGTATTGTTTAGTTAGAATAGTTGAGTTTTTAAAGTATAATTAAATTAAAATAAATTGAACAAATTAAATGAATTAAATGAATTGAATTAAATGAATTAAATAAATTAAAAATCGTCCGAGAGTCCGAGGCAAAATGAATAAAATAAGCAATCTGTTATTGAAACCTTTTTCTACGCACTAGCTCGAGGAGGAAATCCAAATAAAGGATCTTGGGAGACCTCTTCCCGATTTGGAAATAACAAAAACGCAGAAGGCTTCCACCTCAAGTTCATCAAACTTCGAAGGCCGGATAAGAAAGTTTAACCGGAATTATTACTTAAAAAATAATTGGATTTGTGGATGTGATGAAAAAAATGCATTTTTTTTTGTTCATGGACGATGCATGGTGCAGGCACCCGAAAATGTTAATCCATGGCTCCACCTATGTGCTAAGGCACGAGCCACTACTGCGTTTTGCTAACTGTATTAGCATCATAAGGAGTTGATGATAAACACATACAGTTTATCATCAACTCCTGATGGTGCGAACATAATTAGTGAAACTTACAAGAGTGTTAAAAAGTGTAGTTTTGGTTAGTGGTAACAATATTCTTCAACATTGTTGAAAACCAAAAATTACAAATTCTCAAGTTAAATAAAAAAAGCACAGATTCTAATAAAAGTTGATTCAGGAGAAATCTGATTTGAAATCTTCAATTTTCGTTAATTTGTATTATTTGTTTTATCGAAATTGTTAGGAAATATCAAAGTATGCCAATTATTATACTCGTTTTGACGAAATCAGAACTACGACGGACCGTAATTAAAAATTATTATCACTGATGATGTTAGTTATTTCAGATAAAACGTCGTTAAAATGACAAGTGTGATATATCACTGAATTTAGATTTTAACCGTTTATCAATATTTGTAATAAAAAAGTCAGGTTCATATTTAAAAACATAACTTGAGGGTGGCCGTTAAGATACGAGACGTCGTATCATCGTATCAAATATTTATTAGTCCCCAAATCGTATGAGGACGTTTTTTGAGACTTAATGGTTAGTTTAAGGACAATTGTTGACTTTGAGGTCCGTCCTCAAACTTTTTTCTTAGGAATTGGTTAGTTTGAGGATATGCTTATTATACAATTAAAATTATGGACATTATTTCGGATTGGATATTTCGAAGGTTATTCTGAATCATATATTATTTCAAATCCTATACGCAAAAAAGTTAAAGTAGTTTAATTAAACGTATTACATAAATGAATTTGGATCGAAAAAATCCTTCATACAATGCCATGGATGTTTCTTGGTATCTCTAATGATAAAATGACAAGTGCATATTAAGATAAATGTTTTCATCTGAAAAGTCAGAGTGATTTATCATAATATCCGACCCCAGAAACTTCCCACATAACAATTTTAAATAACGAATGAACACTGTTCTGAAAGATTGCTCAAGAAAGAGTAAATCCTGGTTCTTGTTATTTGAGATAAACTGAAAAATGTCTCAGGAGGAATTAGCTAATCTCACCAGTCTTCTTGATTTGAGCTGAAACAGCTATACCTATTTAACCAAAATTTTCATAATTTTACAATAAATTACAACTACATTGATTTCAATAAAATTTGAAGTTACACGAACGTTTTTTATTTAGAACACAATTTAATTTAGTGTATATGTTGTAACAATTTAAACTCTGAAAATGGAACAGGACCCTTCTTAGAAAAGTTCCCGAAGTAGAGGTCATTGTCAATACATAATAAAAAAAAATATTCTACAGAGATGAATAGAGAAAAAATTGGGTTTCAAAAATAAAATAAAAACTACGTATTAAAAAAATAGTTGAGTATGGCCCTGCAAAGACGAAACGTTGTTTTAAAAATTGGATACGCTATGTTAAGAGTATTTGACGTTCAATAAAATTTGACCTAAATAAAACGGAAATCGTCAATTTCGGTTTTTCCTAAATATCTCGTAAACCGGTCCTGATATTTTAATTTTGAAAATACCATTCAATTCTTTTTGAAAATGCGCATATTAGTTAAAAAACCCAAATGTTTTTGTATGTTTTAAAAATAAGCTTGAATTTCTATTTAAAAAAAAATTAACTTTCTGTTGAGTAATATTTTAAAACAATTAATAAATTTAAGCACAACTTTTTTGTTTCAACATCCATGTAAACATTTTCCCCTTAACTCGTTGACGGACACAACTGCTTTAACAGTAATTTTGAATTAATCTACTGGGGCACTACTGCCATAGCAGTAGATAATTTTAGTCTTGAAATTAACACATCTGCTATAGAAGTAACGTTTCCCACAACGATGCATGTTAGTTTACACCTTACTGTCCCGTGGGATATACGTTAAATTTGGGGCACTGTCACCTTAGACCAAAAAAAGGCGTATGTTGTGATTTAGAAGTTACAGCTGTGTATTTCTGAGGTACCCCACCAATTTCTCACTGTCCGTCAACGTGTTAATTACATTATAATATATATATATATATATATATATATATATATATATATATATATATATATATATATATATATATATATATATATATATATGTACCATTGGATGAGTTTGGGGACATCATTTCGCAAGTAGAAAATTCCCGCATTTTTAGAGAATTTACGAATATATATTTGGCATTTGTACAATTTGGGGACAATACACGAAAGGTGGAAAAAGTCTGAGCTTTAAAACAATACCCTTGTATTTTACTATTTAGTTGAGGACTAATTTCGCTGAGAGAATCATGTATGTGTTAGTAGAGTTCGAAAAGTATTCTACAAATATTTATCCGGAAAATAATGTTCTTTTAAAAGAAAACGATAAGTGCATTGTGAGACATAAAGGAACCAAATATGAGGCATCTGTTTTATTAATGCACGGTAAGTTTATTCTTTTATTCTTCTAGTGAATATAGTGAACATTTAGTTATATTTCATTATTTCGTTTTTAATTTATTTAGTATACAATTTTTAAGGGCTACATGGCGGCCTCTTTTTTAAACATATCCAATAAGAAAAAATATATTTTGAACCCCAATCTGGAAACATTTCGTAAATTATATAGAATCTATATTTATACCGGGTGGCCACGAGTTAATGTACGCCCCCAATATTTTGGTTGTTTTCGAATTTAAAAATTAGGTTTTTGGCACACATCAATTAGACACTAATGTGCTACTTTTAGACTAACAGGAATGAAAATATCACTTCCTGTTGAGCCGGAAGTAACATCAATTTTTTTAAATGGAATGACTATATTTTTTTGACCGGTGTGAACTTAACAGCCATTTTTCAGCAGTCGATTTTCATCCAGCAGTCAAATAACCAGTGGCGTCGGAAGACGATTATATTCTTGAAAAAAATTCTTTTGAGGGACCTGTAGAGAATAACATATAAAATGAAAATATTAAATATTGCCACACATCAGAAACACTATACACATTTTAACAAGGGTTTTCTAGAGCAAAGTTGTCACCCTTAGAATTATTAAAAAATCTAAAAATACTCTTCAGAAAAGATTAGCCAAGTTCAACTTTTGCACAAACATTACTAACTATATGTAGAATAATTGTATTAATATGTGAATTGATTTGCAAGCCGTCAAAGGGGTAGTAAATACCCTCACAAATAGGAAAAAAATCAAAAGTACTCTTCAGAAAAGTTTAGCCAAGTTCAAGTTTTGCACAAACTTTCCTGATTTTACATATATAGAATAATAGTAATAAGATGTAAATTATTTGCAAACTGTCAACGGCGTGATTTTTTTTAAGTTATGAGGATTACTACCCCTTTGACGGCTTGCAAATAATTCACATCTTATTACAATTATTCTATGTATAATGATCAATGTTTGTGCAAAATTTGAACTTGGCTAAACTTTTCTGAAGGGTACTTTGGCTTTTTTTCCTATTTGTGAGGGCATTTACGACCCCTTTGATGGCTTGAAAATCAATTCACATATTAATACAATTATTCTACATATAGTTAGTAATGTTTGTGCAAAAGCTAAACTTTTCTGAAGGGTACTTTTCATTTTTTTCCCATTTGTGAGTGTATTTACTACCCCTTTAACGGCTTGCAAATAATTCACATATTATTACAATTATTCTACATATAGTCAGTAATGTTTGTGCAAAATTTAAACTTGGCTAAACTTTTCTGGAGGGTATTTTTGATTTTTTTCCTATTTGTGAGGGTATTTACTACCCCTTTAACGGCTTGCAAATAATTCACATATTAATTTAATTATTCTACATAATATAGTCAGTAATGATTGTGCAAAAGTTGAACTTGGCTAATCTTTTCTGAAGAGTATTTTTAAATTTGTTAATAATTCTAAGAGTGATAACTTTGCCCTAGAAAACCCTTGTTAATATTTGTATAACGTTTGTGATGTGGCAATATTTAATATTTTCATTTTATATGTTATTCTCTACAGGTCCCTTAAAATAATTTTTTTCAAGAATATAATCGTCTTCCGACGCCACTGGTCATTTGGCTGCTGTATGAAAATCGGCTGCTAGAAAATGGCTGCTAAGTTCACACCGGTTTTTTTATGGTTTCTCATTAGGCATACATTTCTAACTGCAACAGTTTTTTCAGTTTTAAAAAATTCAAAAATATAAGTGAGATTCGAACATTTTTTTAATGTATTCAAAATGCGTTGTAAGAAAATTACTATGTAGGCTATGGAAATTATAAGTAAGGTTGTTGTTTATCTAGTTTATAAATCATTACTTCTAATAAAAAAATAGTACAGTTCCATTAATCGAAATTCGATATCACAATTTATGCAATAACAGTTAAAGCAACCCTGTTTCTGCTTTTAAAATTTCATTATTAGAAAATCACTTTGTTCTATACTTGGACCTAAAAATTTGTGCATTGTTATAGAATCGAAGGAGTACTTAGAAAAATATGCAGAGACTTTATATGCAGTTCAAAGCGAGACCACCAAAGAAAACGAGGAAAACAACTTGTCTATGGACCTGAGCAATTTTTCCATAGGCTCAGAATTTATTAACATTAATTCTTCTTCTTCAATGCTACAAACGTCCGTTCAAGATGTCAGTGTGGAAATGGAAGAGTTTGTTAACATTAATTCTTCTTCAATGCTGCAAATGTCCGGTCAAGATGTTAGTGTCGAAATTGAAAAATTTGAAAACATCAATTCTTCTTCTTTTTTAATATTACAAACGTCTATTCAAGATGCCGTAGCAATGGAAGATGAAGAAAATATAGGTGATAATAAGCTATCGGGTAAATATTATACAAATTAAAAATAGAACCCATTATATTTTATTCTTCTTCTAGTAAACCTCTTTTTCTTTTATTCCCTTTATTGTTCAATTTTCGATCAAAATTCAGAACGTATTTAAAAATCCGTAAGAAAAGTCAAAATCACCTTTTTTTAATTTTGTACATAGGTACCCATAAAAAAATATAATTTAACTAAAAAAAAGTATCGTTTTTTTTACAGAATCACCTACTGGATTTTCTGATAATTCTATTGATGACCCCATGTATCAACCAGATGAGGAAAAAGAATGTAGCTCAGAACATAGTGACGTAGCAGATGAATCTAGCTCTTTAAATTCTAAAAACAATATATCCAATAATTTGTTGGAGAGGTCAATTGATACAACAATTAACACTTGTGACGACAAAAACCTTCTTGTGTCAGTATCCAAAGCGAGTGGAGGTGGTGAAAAACTGAATGTTTGCATGTTTTGTTATAAAAAGCAAACCAAACTTGCACGACACTTAGAAACTGTTCATAAGAATGAAGATGAAGTGAAGAAATTCAAAAATTTACCGAAGGGTTGCAAAGAACGAACTGATATCATTGGCCTCTTAAGGAAAAAAGGTAATTTCAAGTACAATACAAGTGCATGTCTAAATGACGGTAATCTAATAGTTTCAAGAAGACCAAATGCTAAGAAGTTGAGGAAGGCAACTGATTTCTTACCTTGTGTTAAATGTAAGGCATTCTTTTCCAAGAATAGTTTGAGGGTTCATTTTAAAGCTTGCACTGGAATTTCTAGTGCCAGAAACCGTTGCGTTATAGTAACCGGAAAAAAAATTGCTGCAAGGTTACATTGTACAGCCAATAAAATGGTAAGGGAAAAACTTTTTCCACCTCTTAGAGATGACGATATTGTAGATTTAATAAAATACGATGAATTAGTCATTGTTTATGCCAATAAAATGTGCGAGAAATATCGAAATGAACGGTACTGCGAAATGATCCGGCAACGTATGCGATTAATTGGAAGATTTTTAAAAGCCTTGAAGGAGATCAATAAGGATATTCAGAATTTGACAGATGTTTTCGAACCAAAATACTGCCAAGATACAATAAGGGTAATTAATAAATTGGCAGGAGCCAATGACGATACTGGTCATTTTCAAAATCCTACAGTTGCTTCATCATTAGGTACCATACTCAAATACATTTCAAAAATTTTGATTAACCAATGTATTATTAAGCACGATGATGAAAAGCGAAAAAATACAAAAAACTTCTTACTACTATTTACCCAAGAAATTGAGATTAATGTAACAAGAACAGTGACTGAATCGCAAGTTCATATGAGAAGACAAAAAACAGTTGATTTACCTTTGACAAGTGACATCAGAAAGTTTTATATGTATTTACAAAAAAATTTAGAAATAACATATAATAAATTAAAACAAAAATTTGATATTTCCACCTGGCTGAACCTATCAGAATACACTCTTCTTAGTATTCAGGTCTTTAACCGAAGAAGACCTGGTGAGCTAGAACGAATACTAATTGAGGATTTCAAGAAATACGAAGGAATCAATGACGTACAAAAGGATACACTGTTATCTGAAGAAACCCAAAAAATGGTTGAGCGTTATGTACGTTTTCTAATAAGAGGAAAATTGAATCGAACAGTTCCTGTAATTTTAGATAAAAAACAAGTCCAGTGTATAGAACTTCTCCTGAAATACCGGAGCCAAGCAAAAATAGATCAAAAGAATCAATATGTATTTGCGGTACCTGGCGTAAAAAATGCAAAATACTTGCGAGCCTGTAATATTATACGCAAACATGCAGTTCTCTGCGGGGCAGAGCATCCAGAAAGGTTAAGGGGAACAAAATTACGCAAACATATCGCAACCACCTGTATAAAATTAAATTTAGAAGAAGATGAAGTTACAGATCTTGCAAATTTTATGGGGCATGATGAAAAAATTCATAGGAATATATATAGACAACCCGTGGCTTCACGAGATATTTTACGGGTGTCAAGACTACTCGAAGTTGCTCAAGGAAGGAATGAAGAAGACAAAGAAAATAGTAGCGATGAAAGTAGTGAAGGGGAAGAACCGGTAAAAACACCAAGAAAAAAAAGATCAAGTAAGATACAATCAAGGTTAATTTTCAATGTTTTATATATATTGTTTCTAGCATCTCCATATGGATTTGTTAATAGGAGAAGATGGACCCCTGATGAAACTGCAACAGCATTAAACGAATTTGAAAAAAATTTAAAAAATAAAAAATTACCATCATTTAAAGAAATACAGGAAATTAAATCGAAATGCCCGATACTGAGTCGACGATCTTCTCCGCAAATAAAAACCTGGTTACACAATCAATTTAAAAAACGTGGAGGAAAATAAAAACTCGTTTGGAGCAATTTAGGCATATTACAAATCAGTTCGTTTTTATTTTAAATTCATTTCAAACGCTTATTTAATATTTTTTAAATTAATCAATACATTCACAAAGTGGTTGGAATTTCATAATTTTTTAGTTTGTTTTAAGCTGTTCGTGTAAATTGAATAAAATTTTATTTCTATACAAGCAAGTATTTTTAATTAAGAGGTAAAAAAAATAAATCATGTGCAACGTAGTTTTATAGCTGTTGTTAAATTGAAGTGGGGGAAATGGCAATGATGGTAATGGCAATATGCCGAAACTAGTTGCCGTTTCCTCGTCTTCAGTTTAACAACTGCAAATAAATTCTGTGGTACATGATTTAAAATTTAGTACCTCATTATTTGACCATTTGTGATAATGGATAACCTCTTGGGCTAATTTTTAATTAACATCAAATTTTTATCTTCTGCTCAAGTTTAAAAAACTTACATCATGTGCCATCTACACTAGAACAGTACAGAATAGAATTTTTCAAAAAGCAATGAATTTTTTATTTAACATTGATGCACTATTTACCCTGTATCTGACTGATCATAACGATTAAAATTGCAAATAAAATAATTACGATTTTATGTATTTTTGGAAACTAAAATTACAATTTGAAATATTTTAAAAAAGTTCCAGCGATGAAACTTTTTTTTTAATATTAATATATTATAGTGCGACTCAAAAAGTCTGCACCATACGGGAAAAATTTTTATTATTCATTTGACAGAAAATGTTATTCCTGATAAAAGTTGGTGCATTGCGTAAAATTGCTATTGCAATCGTCAAACTTTCAAATTTCTAAATGGTATACAAGGGCGGGCAAAAAATAGGATTTTCGACCAAGAATAAAGTATCCTTATTTTTGACAATATCAAATAGATTTATTTAGGAAAGTTGTTTAGAATAAAAAATTACACTAAGATTTAAAATCACAGCCTCCTACGTAAAAAATCCATTTTTTTATGTTTTTAGCCTAGCTCAAAATAATATCATTTCGAATGCACTTTAGAGGCCTTCTTTCAATCACTATAACACATTTTGGTTAAAAAAATTTAGTTTTCTTCGTTATTTTACACCATTCTCGGCCTTTTTTTAAATTTTTTATGATTTTTGTTTTTTTTTTTGGTGCAAAGTTGAAATTTCACCCTGTAAACCAACATCTTTTTTAAATAATGTTAATAAAGAATTTTGTGCACGAACAATAAAATGTATGGAGATGGAAGGTAGCTATGTGAAAATTTAAAGATTATTAGATATTAAATTATTTTTGTTATTAGGTTGTAAGTAATTATTTTTCTTTTGTAATTTAGTTTTTAATTACTACGATTATTACGGTCATTGTAAACCTGCTGATATGTATTATTTAGTTGCTTCGTTCTATTTGTTAACTTATTTAATTTAAATAAATCATATTGGTAGTTTTTATGTACATGTCTACAGGGTGAAATTTCAACGTTGCACCAAGAAAAAACCAAAAATCATAAAAAATTTAAAAAAGGCCGAAAATGGTGTGAAAATAACGAAGAAAACCAAATTTTTTTAACCAAAATGTATTATAGTGATTGAACGAAGGCCCCTAAAGTGCATCCGAAATTATATTATCAAAAACATCAAAAAATGGATTTTTTTCGTAGGAGGCTGTGATTTTAAATTTGAGTGTAATTTTTAATTCTAAACAACTTTCCTTAATAACATTTTTTGATATTGTCAAAAATAAGGGTACTTTACTCTTGGTCAAAATTCCTATTTTTTGCCCGCCCCTGTATACAATTTGGAAATTTGAAAGTTTGACGCTTGCAAAAGCAGTTTTACGCAATGCACCAACTTTTATTGGGAATAAAATTTTCTCTCAAGTGATTAATAAAAAATTTTCCCATATGGTGCAGACTTTTTGAGTCGCACTGTAATATTTGTCTTGTATTTTTCTTAACTAAACTTACCAATAAAAATAGCAAAAAAAAAAAATAATAACTATTTTATTCTATTTCGAAAAGCATAGAATTTGAAATTTATTCAAAAGAAGTATCAGCAAATAATTTTTTATTTATTTGATGCACTATTAACAAAGTCTCTTTTTAAATTAATCATAGCTATAAACATGGCAAATAAAAGAAAGAGATAAAGTTTCAGTAAATATGACAGATCAGGAATATTTACGTTTTATCATTTTTCTATTTGTACCGAAAAAAGTCCCCAAACTTAACAGTATATAGACAAACTCGCAAAAACCAAATTTTTTCAAAATTTCCTTGTTTCTTTGATTTGTAATGGTAATGTATACGGATGTATACAAAAAAAAGTATAATCAAAAGATGTCCCCAAACTTTACGTTTTACATACATATATATATATATATATATATATATATATATATATATATATATATATATATATATATATATATATATATATACATACAATATACATATATTTTTGTTTTAACTCAAAACTTAAACGGAAAGAAAAAAAAAAGGTTATTGATTAAATAAATTTTAAATAATTTTAAATATACTGAATATAGGTTTTAATTTTTCCGAACTGAATTTCATTTCTTTTTCTTCCTCCTAAGTGATCGTATTGGCGGACTTGAATTTATAGTTTTCTTTCTTTTTTGTGCAGTCTGCAGATTATCAACGATTTTATTTTTCCCACTGATAGAAGGCTGTTGGTCACTGTTAGGTGCTATTTGTCTCATTCCATTTTTCCTGAGTTTTTCTATATCGCTCTCATCTTCTTCCTCCATCTCCTCATCATCAGTTCCTTCATTTGAAACATCACTTTCACTATATGATTCTTCCAATTCATCAACTGTGTACCACTTGTTTTCTATTTCTATTCGAAATCCTTGTATTTTTGTTTGAAGATTTTTCTCTTTAGCTATTTTGTAGTGCTTTCTTAATATTTTATGATTTTTTCTATCTATTTCGCATAAATCATTTGAGAGTGATATGTTTGCCCCCTTTAATGATTTTAGTTTTTCTACATTTTGAAATATTTCAATTTTTTTTAGATAAGAAATAAATTCTACTATAATCGGGGCCTTTTCATGTTTGCCTAATTGATAAATATTGTTAATATCACTTAGTGAAAAATTTAGTTCTAACAATTGATTTAGTTTTTCGATGGTTTCTCTAACTATATTATTTTCATTTATATTTAGGCCAAAGATAATGTGATGTTGTTTTTTCGAATTTTTCGTTCTAGGAACAGACTTCTCTTTTCTAGGAAAGAAATCTTTTCATCTCTTTTTTTTACATCGGTTCTCAAAGTTCCGATCTCTTTCTTAAAATTTTCTCTTAAATGGTCAGTTTGATCATCCAGTAATTTTTTAATATCTTCAATGTTCAATGTCCCCATTTATTTCCTGCTTGATTTTATTCTTCTACTTTTATTATAAGGTGCAAGATATGGCAACGTGGTAAATTTTCTTTAACGAAAAGATCTGTTTTAACTATAGATATATGTTTTAACCTATTCGCTAAATAGATATTTTGAAACTGATACAGGTTTTTTAAAAACAATTTTATTGATTAAAATTACAAACGTCTTTGCTTGGCAAAGGCTAGACAAAATCTAATTTAATAAACTAGAGAATTAATGTAAAAGATTAAAATAACAAGCTAAGCACTGAAATATAATATGATACGATAGGGAGTCCGAATGTCAGCTGTATACGCTCACGTAACTCCTCCGTCCTTAAGACGCAAAAATAAGGGAGTTATTTTTGCGGTCCGAATTTTCTGGAATTTCCTCCATGTTGGCTTCTTTTTCTTTCGTTTTTGAATTTTGGCATCTTCTTCTTACAAAAATGTATAAAAATACCATTATACATAAAATTTTTAAAGTTGAAAATATTGTTAATATTGGAATTTGGTAAGAGTCCTTTGGTTCATCTATTGGCGATTGGCGATTCTATTGATTTCGTATAGGTTGTCGAAATTTATTTTACTGATATTTGAAGTTTGATAATTTCTTCGAATTTTAAAAAGTTCAATTTTGAGTTTTGGTAGAATTAGCGTTTTTCCCTTTTGAATTTCTTGTTCATTTGAAAATGTAAAATCTCTTGACGTGATTTTACAGCCTTCTGGAATGCGAATAAGGGTTGGATTCTGAATTTTGAAAATTTGGTTACTTCTACAATACGACTTAACGTTTTCTGGTTCTTTGGGAACAATCATGATTTGATTGCTAGCAACTTGTTCGAATATTGATTCTTGCAAATTTACTTCAGTGGCGTAGCATCCTTCTGGTAACTGGCCGTCGAGAAGTTGTAAAGTACAGTTATCCCTCGGGATAAAATCTTGTAGACAATAGTAGGTATTTTCAAGTTTTGGGCATTCTTCTTTTTTCAATTGGACTTCTTCTTTGTTGCGTGCCAAGTATGGATATGAAGGTGTGAACATTTTATTATTTTGGATAACGGGATATATTTGATAAAATTCTAAGGATTCGACTTTTGAGATGGGGACGTGGATAGCAAAAATTAATTTTAATTTGGAGAAGGTAACTTGAGTACCAAGAAAGGTATAGTATGTTAAGATATTATTAAAATTTGGAATTTCTTGTTTTTTGTAAATTTTCTGTAAATATTTTATCATGTCTGAAATTTCATAGCTCGATATTATAGAGCTATGCAGAGTGTTCATTTTGGAAAAGAGAATTGCATTTTCAATATTGTCTATAAATGATATTAAATTTTGACAGTCAAGGTTTATTTGGCTTATTGTTCCTTGAAAGGTTATATATCTGCTTAAAGAGTCAATTTCGTTATATATTGCGTCTTGGAATCTTTTTAAATTATCGTGAAGTTTTTGTTGATTTTTCCATAATATTGTTAATGATTGATTATAATGATCTATCAATTTTTGAAATAGTGAAGTTTGTAAGTTAATTTCGTTTGTTATCTGTTTTTGATTTCCCTGCAAAATTTTAATGGCACTGTCACAGCGGTCTCCATTATCAGAGTCGAGGTTGCCAAAAAGCCACTTATTGACTTTTCCAACTCCGTTTATTATACCTCTTTTTGAACGCATATGAGGATATAAATTTTGAAATTTTCTTCCTAAGGAATTAATCAAAAATTCTGTTCTTTCAAGCATATTTTCACTCAAGCCATGGTATGAAATAGGGTTCGAAACGTTACTTTTTACTACAGATTGTTTAATTATAGAAAAATGATTATGCAATAATTCTATTTGTCTAAGAACTACTTTTAAATCTAAGTAATGGATAAATGTGTGCTTTGTGTAAATTAACCTAGCGTTGCCTAACTCTATGGGAAGAATAAGATTTTCTAAGGGGGTTATACTTATTTCTTCGGTACTACATTCTATTTTAGACGTTTGAAGGACCAGGTACAGCAGGATCATCAGTGAATTCATTGTCCTGGTTATCCTGTAAAACGTTTTCTAAATTAATTTTAGGTTTCCTAATTATACTCTTATGATAGGTGCCTTTGTTGGTTTTCAACAAAACACCGTTGTCTTCAATTATTTCTGTCTTTTTGAATTTGGGCAATTTTTTATCACGTAATTTTGTACGAACATAAGCAATTTCTTGACCTGAATAGTCGAGAGGATTAAAACGACTTTCATTGGCTTTATTAATTAAATTTTCTTTGACTTTTTCATTACGTTCTTTGATAATATTATAAAGTTGTTTGCTAGCTTCCTTGTGGTTTTGAACATAAAAGGAAAGAATGTGATGATCATCGAGATCGAAAGGATCAGGGTTATTAATATGGCCTTTAGTAATTTCAAATGGCGTGAATTTCGTAGCAGAATGTATCGAATTATTATAACTTAATATTGAATGCTTAATTAATTGATTTGGTGATAATTCGTTATTTTGTTCTCTTAAGCACCTATAATGCTCTATTAAACTAGAGTGAAAACGCTCTACTGGAGAATTTGAGGTGCTATTTTTTGCCGTAGTGAAATGAAGTTCTATTTTGTGCAACTTGCAAAAATCTTCAAGGTCCATGTTTTTAAATTCGGTACCACAATCCGCGGTTATTTTGTAAGGGAGTGATGCTGTTGGGGTTAAGTTAAATTTTACAATAGGGGGATTCCGATCATATTTGTTTTTAAGACATGTTTCGCAATTATTTACAAATTCTTCTATGTCTTTTGAAATATTCGGCCAATAATAAAATTTAGTTAAAGATAATTTCAATTCATTAATACCACGATGTCCTTTTTTATAGACATGATAATATTCTAATTTTTCTTTTTGAGCTTCTATTGTTAGGAGGTCATTTAAAAATTTCGTACAGTGAATAAGTTTAAAAGCAGAATGTTTGAAAAATTTTTGCAGAACAGTTACAAAGATTTCAGGTGAGAAATTTTTAAATACAAAGCATATGTACTTTTGGGATTTAAAAATTCTCTAGCAAATTTTACAATACTTTCTTCTAAATTTCTTTGAGATAAGGTAACAAGAAATCTTGTATTTTCAAATAATTTTTCTCTTTTATAGAGAGTTTCGGTGTTATCACCACAAGTTAAAATAATTTGATTTTTATATTGATTAACGGCACGATCCGTTATCGGTATTGAAAGAATTGGATTTTCAATGGAAGTGTGTACTGTTTCTAAGTCAGTACTTTGTCGTCTCTCTATTGGTGGTTTAATTTGAACGTTTTGTAATATTTTTACTTTAGGGGTGTCTTTTATTATTTCATTAATATCGTTTACCGATAAATTTGGTAACTCATTAATATCTTCAAATTCTTTTTGAATTATTAAATCTAAATCGTCTAAATTAACATCTAAAGATGCTGTTTCTAGAGCGTTTAAATCATGTGTAGGGGGTGCCCTCGATAAGGCGTCGGCTACATAATTAAGTTTTCCTTTTAGATATTTAATATTATAGTCAAATTCTTCCAGCTTTAAGCGCCAGCGCATAAGGCGAGAGTTTGGCTCTTTAAGGGAGAACAACCACTCCAATGGCTTATGATCAGTGAGAATTTCGAATGTTCGGCCAAATAAGTAAGGACGAAAATATTTACATCCCCAAACTACTGCAAGTAACTCTTTTTCGATTACTGAATAATTTATTTCGGCCGAATTTAACGTTCTAGAGGCATAGCATATAGGGTGATTATTTTGAGTTAAAACTGCTCCGATTGCATACATCGATGCATCGGTCATTATTTCGAAAGGTTTTTCGAAATCCGGATACGCTAAAATCGGTTCCGATATTAACAAATTTTTACAATAATTAAAACAATTAACAAATTCCCTCGTATGTTCGACTTTATTATCTTTTTTCAAACAAATCGTTAGGGGTTTTGTTATTTTCGCAAAATTTCGGATAAACTTGCGATAGTAGCCAAGGAGGCCAAGGAAGGACTTTATTTGTTTTTGCGTTTTAGGAATTGGAAAATTCTTAATGGCATGAACTTTATTTGGGTTGGGTTTAATACCCTGTGGCGTTACCACGTGTCCCAAAAATTCTACCTCTTTTCGCAGAAACTCGCACTTATCTAACTGAATTTTTAACCCCGCTTCTTTTAATTTTGAAAATACTAATCTTAAATTTTGCATATGTTCTTGTAATCCCGTGCTGAAGATAATTATATCATCCATGTATACAAGACATGCTTTATTCTGAAGGTCCTTTAAGACCTCGTCCATGACTCTTTGGAAGGTACTCGGAGAATTTCGGAGCCCCATTGGCATCCGTAAAAACTCGTAATGCCCGTTATCGACATTAAACGCCGTTTTTTCAATAGAGCATTCACCCATCTCTATTTGATAGAACCCACTTGCGAGGTCGAGCGTACTAAAATATTGCGCTCGCCCCAATTTATCTAAAATTTCATTAATATTAGGTATTGGGTATCTATCGGAAATTGTTTTTTCATTTAGCTTCCTGTAATCAACGACGAGACGCCATTTTTGCCGCCCCGACGCATCCAACTTTTTTGGTACAATCCATATGGGAGAGGACCATGGGCTAGAAGAGGGTTTAATTATCCCCTTTTCTAACATTTCATCGATTTGCCGACGCACCTCGTCTTTAAGGGCGTACGGATACATATAGGACTTCACATGTACGGGTTCTTCGTCCTTAGTTTTTATTTAAAATAGTTACCGGGATTTGTTTTAATATTCGTTCAAAAGGACCAACCGAAATTTGATATTTTATATCATGTGGTTGTCTAAATTTTATTGGAATCCTCACGCGATCACTAATTAATTGTTTATTATTTAAATCTATATTAAAATTCATTGCAATAAGGTCATTAATACCTATAACCCCGTCAAAGAATTCGTGGAAATCATAAAGAATACAAGTCAATATATGATTATCGTTAAATTCACGGAAAGCTGGAATATCAGCTTGATATTTAATATTTTTAGTACCTAGAGATGTTGAAAGAGATACATTTGAATGATAAATCGTGTTTGGGTAAAATTTTTCTGCAATAATGAGTTTTAAAATGGATTTAGTACTTCCAGTATCAATTAACATTCTTAATGGTGGGTTATAAATTTCAATATATGGCAGAGGGTTATTAGAAGTTATGTTTAATTCTACTAAGTCTGATTCTCTATCGAGGCTGGGTTCTGAAAATTTGGATCACAATCATTATCAAATTGCTGATTATTTTCTTCACTTTGTAAAAATTATCATAATTATCTGCTTCTATTTGATTTTCACCGTAGTCACTAACAAATAGTTCTTCAGATATAAAATTACGCTTTTGATTATTATTTTGGAAAAAATTATTAGACCTATTATTTGGGTTAAAAGTTCTTTTACTATGCATTGATGGGATTCTCGAAGTGGTTGACATTGGTTGAGGTTTGGGAAGTTGATTCTGTGGAATCGAATTGGGTTTAAACACATTTCGTGGGGGTCCAAAAACTTGTGCGTTTGTTGGATAATTACGATGCTGAGGGCGTGGTTGAACATTTATAGGTTGACGCGACCATACAGGTTTTTGAAAATTTGATTGTTGGGATTGATTTGCGTTTGAATTTGAAAAATATTGTTGATTTGTCGCATTAAAATTTGGGTTAAATTGTGAATTAAATTGTGGATTTGGTCGATAATTATTATTATTATTTGCTTTAGGAAAATTTTGAAACTGAAAGTTATTTTTCGGAGTATTTAATTTTGAGTCGCAAGGATGCGTATAAAGACTCTCAAAATTTTCATATTCGTTAACATAGGCTATAGCGTCTTCTAAAGATGCGGGTTGCTTCAGGTGCATATTATTTTTCAATGTACCTGTGCACCCTGCAATAAACGTATTTAATGCGGTTTTGTCACAGTGGTTCATATTACAAATTCTTTCGTTTGCACTAAAATTGTTATCATTACTGATTCTCTCTACTATACTACTCCTCAACAATTGCAATCGAGTCCCAAATTCTATCAAACTTTCATTCCTGTACGGTTTGGTCCTAGTTAATTCTTGGATAAGACAGTCTAAATTAAGTTTATCGGAAAAACATTGCCTCAGTGCATTTTTTAATAAATTCCAATCGGTTAATTCCACCCTATTTCCGACCATAAACTCGGCTTTTCCTATTAATTTACCCTGTATGCAATCGAAAATATGATCACTTAATTCCCTATCATTATAACTACTATATGTTGCCATTAATTTTTCGCATTGAGAAATAAATTTATTTAATGTATTAACATCGCCATCATATGGCCTAATATTTTCTATTTTAGATTGAAAAAGCTCCCAATTAATGGGACGTTTTTCCGGTGTTGGTGTCATCTTTGCGACTGTACTAGAAATAAGTTTATTTTCTGATGTATTTAAACTAAGGTTATCAAAAAGATTTAAAAGATCAGATTCGCTCATAAAATATACTGTAAATAACTATACTTTTCTTTAAATATCTTAACTACTATCTCCCTGGTCCTCGAAAGGGATTTAAGGAAGGCAAAAGGAACTTGGCACTTACCACGATGGTTTAGGGAACCAGTTTCCTCTCCTGAGCTTCTGTCTGCCGTCTGGATCAGCTCCAATTTGTCACCACTGAAGGGTAGGTTCGTTGAATTCACGATTACGACGTTGAAACGTCTAAGTCCCAAAAATAACTGTTTTTTCGTAAGAATCGATTTTTCACAATTTTTCTGCGACCTCGCGAATCCTACTGACTGCGCCAAATAGATATTTTGAAACTGATACAGGTTTTTTAAAAACAATTTTATTGATTAAAATTACAAACGTCTTTGCTTGGCAAAGGCTAGACAAAATCTAATTTAATAAACTAGAGAATTAATGTAAAAGATTAAAATAACAAGCTAAGCACTGAAATATAATATGATACGATAAGGAGTCCGAATGTCAGCTGTATACGCTCACGTAACTCGCTGGATTTATTTATGCCGATAAGAATGTAAACTTAGTTTTTTGTTGTACAGGTTTTGTGAATTAAAGATTGCCTTTTCTTTGATATACGTTGTATAAAAACGGTGCAAACACTTACATGCATGTATTTGATAGTCTGTTAACTAACGGTACACTTTTAACTGATTAAAATTTTCGAATTATGCACTTTTGATTTAATTTCTGAGATCAAAATTTTATGCGACTTTAACTCGTTATTGCGACGTTGCCTATTATTATTATTATTATTCTGGTATTTGTTTTTTGTTTACTGTGGTGTGCGAAAATTGTTGATACTATGTCTTGGAAAAAAGTTGAAAAAGATCAAAAACAGTTAGAACAATTGGCGGAGCAGGTTTTTGACGATATGAGTAACGACAAAGTGAAAGGCATCGACGACGAATACGAACAGTTTGACGACTCCGATGACAGAAATTATAGTCCAAGTACCAACGATAATTCAGAAGATGTTCGTCAACCTAACTCCGAAGATAGAAAAAAAAAAGGTAAAATATTAAGCATTATGTTTTCTTTATTATAATTGCTAATTATTTTAGGAGACAGAAAAAACTATCCACGTTCGGCTAAAATGCGTAGAGTAGATACCCGCACCCCTGGTACATTTAGAATTGTAAAAAAATAGGTATTTTTATTAGCTATCCACCCCCTAGCTGCCGTCTGAGCGACGTCGAAGGCCCGAAGGTAGGAAAACGTTCCAAAAACTCTAAAAAGAGTATGATTTACTTACGATGACGACCTGTCCGTGAAGTTGTTAATATAAACGCACTAAAGGACGTGGAAAAGTGGAAGGAAGTAGTAGATGTTGTTCAGGCTGTAACTGACAAGTGTTTTACACCGAGAAGCCTGAAAGACCACCTGCATTTATTGCTGGAAATTTGGAAGAAAAAATATACAACAAATGTTGGCAAGTATGTACATAATGTACAAGTTACCATAAAGTCTTCACAATTTAATATCTAATCTTAGGTCAGAGATAGAAGAGATTTAGTCTGAAAAAGATAATTTACTGCAAGAATTCGCGGATATTTGCAGGGAATTAAATATTTCAATAAAAGCTAAAAAACCGAAAATTTCCCGGAATGACAAAATTATAATTCTAGGCAAAGAGAGCAGAGCATATACAACAGCAGCTTTTTTTAAAGAAATTGCTAGTCATGATGATAGTTTTGTCATTGAGGGTGAGAATATAAATAATTTAAACCTTATGAAGTTTTTAAAATTATGTAGATGAACAGGATGATAACATATTTCAAGTAAATATGCATAATTATTGCATTGAAGGGTTCGAAAATGAAATATCTTCAGTCGATGTGATAACAAATATAACCTTACCAGAAGAAAATAAGAAACCTTCTGCGAGTAATGAGGATACTACTGCCCCTACATGTGATGCTGCAAGTAAGTATATATTTGCTTTGAATTCGGGGTTTTCTTAATCTTGCTATTAACAGTATATCTACAAACAAAAATAAGCTAAGCAAAAGTAACTTTTCTATAAATCGGACTACTTTTTAACGAATCCGCCTAAAAGTACTATTTCCAATTAATTTAGCTTATCCTCACTTAGTTACAATACTTTTGTACCAAGTGCCAATGTAATGGGAGTATTTGGCTTTTTTTTGAGGGGTGGATATACTGCATTTTTATCTATAGAAAAATGGAGGTAACTGTAACCTAAGTAATTTTTATCAATTTATTTTAGAGCCTAATAAACAGAAAAAACCAAAATTAAAAGCTGTATGAAAAGATGCAATACATTTCGTTGAAAATAGAAATGCCAAGGAACAGGCTATAAAAAAATAGAATTGGATTTGCAAAAAAGAAAATTAAATTTGAAAGAGAGGCGAATGCAGCTGAAAGAGGAAAGGTTCAAGTTGGAAAAAGAAGAGAGACAATTTAAAAAGAAACTCGAAACAGAAAAATTTTTGTATGAAAAAAATATAAATATCAATCAGCAATCTCTTATAGAGAAACAAAACAAAATGATTGATTTATTAATAAACAAGTTTCAACCTTATGACAGTTGTTTTCAAATCCTTATTTTTACAAAGTTATCACTTCAACGTTAAACAACACATCTACATGATACATAGGAATGTACTTTTGTAGTGTTGTTTGACATTACAGTGGCAAAATATGGTTATTTGTATAAAATGTAACCACTATGTGGCTAAGGGAAAACAGTAACAAAGTATACACATAACACATTAGTAAAATTTAAAAAAATCGTTGAGGCTGGATAGGTACAACCAAAGTCAAAACAAATATGTAAAAAAAACTTACATAAATCATATAAAAAAGACATTTTAATAATTAAAAAAATAATTAAAAATTATACAATTATATGATGTGAATGAAAATATATTTTCTTTTATTAATACTAAAACTAAATTGCTATATTTTAGACGAAATCCTAAAATAAACGCAGTTAGACAAAGAAAAATTTACTGCCTAAAAATAGAAATTCTGCTACAATTTTACCAAAACCCCACTCTACTGCTTATCTTACAGGTGACCTGGTGTTCTGGCGTTAACCGTCTAGTGGGATATGGGCATATTAACAATTCTCTAATCCCATAAATAACAAACTGGACACCGTCAGCTGTTCATATATATTACTTTGCCGAAAAATGCCAGAATCATGATGTCTACCTTGAAATGTTCCTATCAAACTAGCGATCATTCCATCTGGACACACTATGGATTGATATTTTACACAAAGTACACGTTTATCTCCAGAATATTAATGTTCTTGATCTTCAGATGGTCTACATATTTGTCGTGCAGTACCACCAATAAAACCCCAACAATTATTTATAGCTGCACCTTTATCCCGTATGGCCTAAAAGTAAATGTGTTAAAAACAGTATACTCATTTTATTAGACAAATAAACCGGGGCATATCTCTCCAGTCTTTGAAAATTCAACTATCTTAAATTATTGAGGTTGGTTAAAAGATTGCCCGAATTATTATAAATAAAGGTTACCATGTTTTGCATAATATCCGATATGAAAGGTCCAGATATACCAAAAAACTGCTCCAACTCAACCAACCTGTTAGCCAGCCTTCTGAGATAAATTCATAAACCTGTAACTCCTAAAAATGCAAAACCAAGTAATTAGGTATGTATGTTTTAAGTGAATAAGTAAACTTACCGATCACTGCATGCCTATTTTCAGTTTTTATTTCATTGGGAATTCTCAATGATCGGACTAGGCGATATAAATCTTGTCTTTCAAATCTAAAATTTAATTTCAACTCTTCCTCTCTTAATAATTCTAAATCAAATGAACCATACTGTATTTACTTAGTAGAGGAACAAGGATGATAAACTAAAGAGAAGGATGGGCCACTTCCATAAGAAGCCATATTAACTTATTTTATGACGTCACGAAATACTTCTGTCACTGTCAGTTGTCAAAACATCGATTATACAGAGTTGTTTATGGTGTTATGTTAATTTTTCAAAGTGTTTTCTGCTGTTGTTTTAAGTAAAACTTTTTTGCAGATATTTTATTGTTATTTGAACTGGTTGAATTTTTCATTTAGTTATTTTGGAATGTAAGAAGGTTGTCAATGATTATAATTATTAAAAATTCTTAACATAAATTGTATTATATTCTTTTTCACCTACCTAATATGCCAGGTGCATATTGTGTAATTTCTGGCTGTAATTCAGAATACTCTGCTTATAAGAAGGCAGAAATTGTTAAATTGTTGTGTCATTTCACAAATTTCCCAAACCAATGTTTCCCAGACGATTTTAAAGAAATGGATTATACGATGCGGAACTAGAAATATTGATCCTTTAAAATATCATATTTGCTCTAATCACTTTTCGCCCACTGATTATGAAAGATATTTGCAAAATGAATATTTAGGTATGTACCGACATTTTTCAAACAATTTTTTTAACTATAAGAATGTTATTTATTTTTGTAGGATTGCTACCTAAGAAGTTTAGAAAGACATCAGTTCCCAATAAAAATCTTACAAATGTGGTTTTGGCTGTAACAGAAGTGAATGACGAAAACCAAATGGTATCTTCAGAAGTACCTTTTGGAAATGGTTCAGAAAATGCTGACTACAAAATAAAATATTTGGAACTATAATAATTATAATTTTGAACGTGAAACCTCGAGTGTGTACCTTGGTTTTATGCAATACGCGTTTCCAGAACGAAATTTCTAATTCAGTCGTATTGACAGTATTCCGATGGTTTTTCTGAAGATAATCAACCTACTAACAAAATTAAATTTAAATTCTTTCCTAACACACCGTCATAAGACGTAAAATAGAGTGAAATACGTTTGTCTTCCCATGCCATCCAGGCGTACCAAGACCAAACGAACACAAGCTCCCGCTCCAGTTCAGCCTCGGCGATCCGCCCGGAACAGGTCAGCACCTTCATCCACCGATGGCGTCCAATCCCCTCCCCGAGACGACCCCAACTGCAACCCCTCCACCTCCACAGACACCCCCAGCCCCAGTTTAATCACCTGACCCAACAACGTCCTCCACATGTGTCCTGTCTATCGAGCCCGTATCTAACAGGCCCGAATTTGATGCCCTTTGGTCGCAGGGACAGCGATTACACGCCCCTCGTCTTCATCATACAGATCGGCGGCCAAAACACTCTCAGTGGCGCGACTTACGACCAACTGGAACAGCTGGTCAATGTCACTCCCCCGATAACGAAGGAGAACTTCATTCGAATGTGGATGAGTCTGATGCTTAAACGTGCACAAGACGTGTACGAGCAAGAGAAGCACCAGAGAGCCCCAAACTTCGTACGATTAGTACGCAACATCCTCCTCCTCGCCCCTCTCGCTGATCTGTTGTTCAGAATAGGCCAACACCATTCCATGGCCCGTGGCTACATATACAACGTAGTCCCCCCGCAAAGGGTAATGAGCCTGAAGCCTGGTGGGAGATAGATGCTACCATCTTGATGCAGTTCCAGACTGTCATACATAGAATGAAATCTATGTATATGATGAAAGAATACCCGTTAATGTCGGAGTATAGTAATAAGCCCCTTGCAC
The DNA here is from genome assembly GCA_927349885.1 of Psylliodes chrysocephalus. Taxonomy (NCBI): domain Eukaryota; kingdom Metazoa; phylum Arthropoda; class Insecta; order Coleoptera; family Chrysomelidae; genus Psylliodes; species Psylliodes chrysocephalus. The sequence goes on from OV651820.1 coordinate 53,773,554, forward strand.
TCGTTCGAGTCCAAGACACTGGCGCCATGCGTCAAAGTAAGGCTTACACGAATGAGCCCCTCCCGTCGGATGCGCTCGTGGCCCTCACGAACGATGTCCTGTTTAATGACGCACACGGTGTGTCATTTCCACAATGCGCTTTGCGCATGACAGACGAGCTCCACCGGCATCGGTGTTTCATGAATACGTAGGTTCCTACGTGCTTGAAACTAATAGCTAGCCAGCTATAGTCCAATCTATTTAATTTCTTACCTCATTGTTTAGTGTCCATCTTTCTTTAGTTCATAGTAGTTAGACTACTCTTGTAGCTACCCCTTTACAGTAGACTACTCGTATATTTGTGTTTGACAGAATGTTGTTTTAGTTTATTACTTTAATAGTTATAATAGTTATGACAACTCGAGAATTAACGAGTCTCATCTGTTTTCTTTGATAAAGGTTTCTTTATTTATTTTTAATTTTATGAAGAGTTTTACATTTCGTCTGTTTTATTCCGTGTGGAGTCCTGATGTTACACACTTCCCTCTTCCCAGTATCCAGATTTACTCACCCAATCAGTAAATTAGGAATCCACACCGACACCCGCGAAACTGCAGAGACTTATTGAATTGCACTGAAGAAGAGATACTAGATGAACTTAAAGAACAAGGAGTAATAGAAGTAAAGAGGATTAAAAGCAAAATAGAAGGCACATTAGTAAATACAGCGAATCACATTTTAACTTTTAATTCTCCTAAGTTACCGCTAGAAATAAAAGTGGCATTCTACTTACTTAAGTTCGCCCATTCATACCGTCGCCCTTACGTTGCTTCCGATGTCAATTATTTGGACACACTCCCACTAACTGCAAAAAAGAGCAAGTCTGCGTATGTGGAAAGTCAATCCATACAGGCAATGCTTGCGAGACACCCATCGAGTGTGTTAACTACAAAGGAAGCCACTCTGCTAGATCAAAAGATTGTCCCATTTTTAAACAAAAAATTGCAATCCAAGAACTGAAAGTTAAAGACAATCTTTCGTATTTTGAAGCTAAGAAAAAAAATAATAGTCAATACGCCAAAACCAAATTTTTCGTATGCTCAAGCAAGCACTTCTAGAACCCCTCCCATGAATACAGAAAATATAGTAAAATAACTCCTCCCTCATCTTCTTGAAGCTATAAAAAATCTCCTGTCTTCCCTTCAGAATAACCCCCCATATAATTTGGCCCAAGCCAATACAATTACGGACATTTCAATGGATACAGCACCTCGATCGCAATTCGTTCTCCAAACAAAACGCAAGCAACTGTCTTACTCTTCTGACTCAGACTCCGCAGATTCCATAACAGGCAAAAGCACAGCGTTCCTCAAAAGTAAGCAAAGATAAGAAAAAGAAAAAAACCTGGGTGGCCAAAAGGCATGACCAGAAAAAATTCGAGGAAAAATAATCAACTAATGGTAAATGAACCAATGAGAGTTGACGTAGGCAGAAATAAAGATCTGCCACCATTCCAAATGACCCACCAGCTCCAAATACGACTCTATTATAATTTAATTCAATGGAATTGTAATGGTCCTCGATTTCACCTTCCAGAACTCCAATTTTTAAGGAATAAACACTCCACTAATTCTCGCTATACAAGAAACTCACCTAAAACCAACGGAAAACTTTTCTCTTCGAGGCTTTAACATTTTCCGCAAAGATGATACCCCAGACCTTCGAGCAAAAGGTGGTGTAGCGATTTTTCTCAAGAACTCTTTACCAGGAAAAGAAATTAAAGTAAATACGCGACTGCAAACAGTAGCTGTACAAATAGAGGTCCCTTTTAAACTTACCGTATGCAATATTTATTTACCAAATCTTAATTGGAGCACCCATGACATCTCTCACCTTAATAATAATAATAATAATAATAATACTCTTCCTAATTCACCCGAGTGAATTTTAACCCCAAAAGCTGAGCTTGTGCGGGGAAAGGGACGGCTATTATTATTTGCCTTGGCGCTCCGGGGCGACTTAAATATGATTAATGGTGCCATTTGACTTACAGGTGAGGAAAGCCCGGAAAACCCCACCCACCATCATCGAAAGTGGTAGCGCATGGTGATTTTATTTTAATAATCTGGATGTTATATCAACAGAAATTAAATTTCTGCTAATATGGCATCCATCAAATCCTATAGAGAACCATGCAAATAAATTCACATGGTCTTCCGTAGGATCTGAAATCGTGTCGCGTTTTACCAGAAAATTGGCTGACAAAAGAATGCCGCGCCGTAGACACCTACACCACCGTAGTCAGAATTTAATAAAATAAATCAAATCAAAGGATCCTTTCTTATGAAAATGAATGCAGAATTCAGAAAGTTACTTTTCAAAATAAAGTTAAAAGGTTACAAAACCAAGTCAAATATAGAAACCGGATGCAAGGCAAAACGGATGTTGAGAAAGGACGTTCAAAAATGGCTAGCAATTTATTGAAATCGATTTTTACAAAAAATCAGGTAGATAATCTTAAAAACAATGTTATATTGTACAGTTTTTATTGTTATTTTTTTAATTTCAGTTAAATTTGTTGTTAAAAAAGAAAAACAAGTTAGATGGACTACAGATGAAATGAAATAGTAAAAAAAGCTATTTATATTTGAAAAATAAACTCCATTACCCATTACCATCATTGTTATTCATAAAAAGATGGGCTTCCAAATGAAGTGTTAGTAGAGGAATATTGCATATTTTGGCATTATTAAAACTACATGGAGAAGAAATTTCTGCATATGAAAAAACGGTGGTACTTCAATTTGATGAAATCAAATTAAAGTCAATTTTAGAATACGATACAGCTAATGATGAACTAATTGGCCCGCATAATTATATGCAGGTAGTAATGGCAAGAGGATTATTTTCCAACTGGAAACAACCAATTTTTATTGATTTTAACAAGAAAATTACTAAAGACCTCTTTTTAAATGTAACAAAAGAATTGCATTTAGTTTCATATAATGTGGTAGCATGTGTTAGTGATTGTGGAGGAGGTAATGTTGGATTGTGGAAAGAACTAGGAGTTGGTATGAAAAATTCTCATTTTTTGCATCCAGTTACGAAGAAAAACGTATGTATGTTTGCAGATGCTCCGCATTTACTAAAACTGATACGCAACTGGTTGTTAGATAAAGGTTTCAGTTTAGATGAAAATACTGAAATTACCAAAGCGCCTCTTATAAATCTTGTTAAAATTACAAATACAGAGGTTAATTCATGCTGGAAAATTTTAGAAAAACACATAGGGGAGGGCGACTTACAGTGGCCAGGTAAGGTACAGCGGCCACATGAAATTTTTAATATTTACAGGACTTGAAGAGAAATGCCATCTATCCAAAAATTAACGAAATGCATCGCCTAACCTTGAGAATCAAGAAATTCTCAGTTTAGTTTATTGCAATCGCTACGCCAGGTACGTAGGACGTTGTTTATCAGTAAAGTTTTTTTTTGTGATACATTTTGATTGTTATCTATTGTTACCTTGGTAAGTTTTAAATATATTTTTGTATCCTGCTTTTAAATATACTATTTGGGATGAGATTCAACGATACATACAATCGTATTTATGCACGATTTTTCCGAGGTTATATTTTGTTTTTATAACGGTAAATTTCCTACAGTGGCCATGCCTTAAGTGACATACAGTGGCCACTGCTTTTTTTGGTGGCCACTGTTGGTCACGTCTGAATAAATAAAAAAAATATCAACGGCTATTTTTCTATTTCAGAAAAATGCCTCGTCCAAAGCCAAAGACAATTGGTATTGGAAAAACCGCAGCACAGTCGATGAAAAACGCGCTTGATGATATAAAAAATAATGGTTTATCAGTTAAGGCTGCTTCAATGCGCCATTCTATACCTAGAACCACTTTAAGAAGATATGTTGCAAAATTTAAGAATGTCGAAGTGGAAAACATAGCTACTGGTTTAACACCAAATTATACTGTTAGAAAAATATTTTCATTGGAAGAACAGCAGTTGTGCAATTATTTGCAGGTTTCTGCACAATTGCACCACGGCCTTACTCCAAAAAATGTTCGATCATTGGCTTACGAATTGGCAGTTGCTAATAATAAGCAATGTCCTTCTTCGTGGACTGAAAATAAAATGGCTGGAAAAAGATGGTTAACCCGTTTCTTAAGAAGAAACCCTCTCTCAATTAGGACTGCGGAGTCGACCTCACTAGGACGGGCTATGGGATTCAATAAGGTTGTTGTAGGAAAATTTTTTGAAAATTTAAAGCAGGTATTAAATAAATACACATTTCGATCAGGCAACATTTATAACATGGACGAAACTGCGCTTACGACAGTTCAAGATTCTGGAAAAGTAGTGGCCATGAAAGGTCAAAGGCAAGTAGGTCAAATAACGTCAGCGGAAAGGGGCACATTGATTACTTTATGTGGGGCCATTAATGCAGATGGCAACTCGGTTCCTCCTTTATTAATTTTCCCAAGGAAATATTTTAAAGAGCACATGCTCAAAGGGGGCCCAAATGGATGTATTGGAGCAGCGTCACCTTTAGGTTGGATTACCTCAGAAATATTTTTGCAATGGCTCAGACACTTTATTTCTTACACTCATCCAACTGAAAATTGTCCAATCCTCCTAATTATGGACAACCATAATAGCCATATTTCTTTGGAGGCAATAGAACTGGCTAAACAAAGTAATGTGGTTTTACTAACACTTCCTCCACACACGAGTCATAAGCTCCAGCCCCTGGATAGAACCGTTTATGGTCCGTTAAAAACACATTATAATAATGCATGTAAAACCTGGCTTACAAATCATCCAGGGCAGCGCATTACAATATATGACGTTGCAGAAATTTTAGGACAGATATATAATATTGCATTTTCTTCTAAGAATTGCGTATCTGCATTCAAATCAACAGGAATATTTCCCTTTGATGAAAATATATTTGTTGATAATGATTTTATAGCGTCAACCGTAACGGATATATCTCTTAATGACTTGACTCAAGACCCTCCGCTCCTGACCAACAATTCCTTGATTCAAGAGCCACAGCCATCTACTAGCAAGTGCAATGAGGAAAAAACACCCCCAAAGCAATTTATTGGTCCTGAAATTAAAAAACCATACCCAAAATCAACAAAGGTGTCAGAAAACAAACAGAAACGGAAAAAGAAAACCACCCAAATTTTGACAAGCACACCGGTCTACAAAGAAATTAAGGAAGAACAAACTCAAAAGAAAGCCAGACAAAACAGTCTTAACAAAACAGTAGGAATAAAAAGAAAAATTGGTTTAGAGGACACTGAAGAACAGAACAAAGATTCAGATTGAAAAAAATCCAATAATAAACCAATCCTAAACATCAGCAGCAGCTCGGGTGATGAAAGTGACGAAAGCTTAGTTTTAACTGATTCCGATGAAGCAGATTGGATGAACCTGCCTGAATATGAAAACGAAAAAAAGATAGAAGAAATTACCGTTGATAGTTTTGTGCTTGTTAGATTTGCAACTAAGAAGCAACTGAAATATTGCATAGGAAAGGTAACCGAAACTCTAAAAAATGAAGAACTCCTTGTCAATTTTCTGAGAAAGCGTAAAGAAAACAAATTTTCGTATCCAGACGTCAGAGACGAATCTATTGTTCACGTTACTGACATAGTCATGCATCTCCCAACGCCAATCACTTCAGGGGGAACTGCAAGGACTCAAAGCCTTTATTATTTTTCAATAGATTTATCATCCTTTAGTTCGTATTAAATATTATTTTTCAATAAATATAATAAATATGCCTTCTAATACTGTTTGTGCTTATTTCTGACAAAATATTATACAAAATTGTAACATTCTTAGTTCATGGCCACTGTAAGAACTCGTGGTGACCACTGTACGCACCTAGGCGCGAACTGTGGCCACCTTAACATCTTTTGTAAAAAAATTAATAACAAAAAAAATATACATTTTTTAGATTCCAAAACTATACAATACTTCTTTTTATGGCATGACAAAGTATGTAACTTAAAAATATTATGTAATTTAAATTATCATATACAATAATCTGGAAAACAAAAAAAAGGTGGCCATTGTTGGGCGCTCTCCCCTAAGTTGTAAAATATCTCAACGACAGAATGTTTGCATTAGCTGCACAACTACTAAGCAACATTCACATTCACAAGAGTATCCAGTTATGGAAACAATCCCGCCGACTAATACAAGAATAGTGTTTACGTTGCACTCTGGACTAAAATTATAAATATAAGTCAGAATAAAAAAAGATTAGATCATTGTTAGCTTTCTGTTAATAAAGGTTTCATTTAAATTTTTGTTTTTTAAAAAGTCTTTTTCGAAGTGCTCACACTTAATTGGCGCAGTCTGTGAGTAGGATATTTTGGAAATTGAACGTATCGCACGGGCAATTTTTCGTATCAACGATTAACCAAAATAACGAACTTTGAGATACTGTCAGCTATAAATTCGAAAGTATATCGGATTTTTCTGTTTTCTATTCGAAAGAATATCGGGTCGCGAACAGACAGTTGCAGTTGATCGAACATTGAGCGTACTTTGAAGAAGACGAAAACGAATTCTACACCTGGGAGAGGAACACACATCGTTCAAACCCTTAGCAGATAAGAAGAATGAAAATCTTCATTATATTGTAAGTGCTCATTCCTTTTAATTCCTTTTAATTTTACTTATAGTAGTTATAATTATTATTAACTGTGTTTGATCTAGTTAATTTGTTTCAAACAAGTTTTAATTTAAGTTCTTTAGAAAATAATTCAGATAATTTAGAAAATAATTCAGAAATGAGTCCCCCTCCAATAGATTATCAAATGCTTAGATTATATTTAGATTCAATTCCTTCATTCTATGGTAATCCTCATATTTTAAGTATTTTTATCGAAAATTGTGAAAGTTTGATATCAGTTTTTGCCAGTCCAAATAATCTTGCTTTACATTCATTTTTATTAAAAGCTATAATTGGCAAACTCTCAGGGAGAGCCCAAAGATTAATTGGTTCCCGAACAGAGCTTAAAACATGGGTTGACGTAAAAAACTCATTAAACCTCAGTTTTGAAGATCAACGTAACATAGATTGCTTGGTTCAAGATTTAATAAATTTGAGTCCTTTAAAAAATGAAAGCCCATATAATTTTGGCATGAGATGTCAAGATTCCAGGAGTGTTATTATTTCAAAATTAAATTCTTTAAATTTACATGATAATGAACGCGCAATCAGACTTTCAAACTATGATGATTTGGCACTAAAAACATATATTCGTGGACTACCATTACCTATTCAAACAAACGTTAGATTAAGAGTACCTGATAGTTTAGAAAAAGCTATGAGTTTAGTTATAGAAGAAGAAAATTTCTTGTATTCCACTCAAAAATCAAATAATATAAATTCAAATTCATCATTTAAACCTAATTTAAGAATCACCCCTGCCATAAATCCAAATTATAGAGCCCATTCAACATTTAACCCAAATTTTAGTAATTTAAATTCTCATCAACCACTTCCACAATTGCCTCGTCCTACATTTCAACCAAATTTTATGCCAAGAGCACCTTTTCTAAATCATTCTCAATTTAGACCAAATTTCCCAGTAAATAATTCTTACAATTGGAGACCAAATAACAATTTCCCTACCCAACGTCACCCATTTTTCCAAAATCAAAATTATTCTCAAAATTCCAAACCTGAACCTATGGATACATCTTCAGGTAATACTAGAATTCATCCAAAACAACAATTTACTTCTACAGAACTTTTTTTATCAAAATATTAACTGCCCTTATCAAAATCAACCATTTGAAAATTCATACAACCCTCAACAATTTGAAAATCCATATCAGTATCAACAATTTGAACAATATGAAAATCAATACGACTGTCACGATAATCAAAATTTATACCATACACAAATAGACAATGACATTGACCCTTATTCTTATTCTCCTGCAATTCAATACTCCTATGATAATAATTTCTCGACACTTGTAAATGATAACACTACATATTCTCATAGTAATGACTTATGTACAAATCCCACACTCTCAGCTGATGCAAATAACCCGAGTCAGGATTCTATCCAGGCGCCGAGTTCCAGCAATCCGACATAATCTTTGTTAACGCATTAAAAGCAAATTTACCGTATATCAAAATTCCCGAAATGAACGCAATTTTTCTTATCGACATGGGCAGCTCGAAATCTTTAATTGATCCGAATTTGGCATACAAGTATTATCAAAATTATATAATCAAAGAGAAATTTAATATTCAGACAGCGCATAATATTTCATATCACGATGAAGTCGCTTGCATTCCTCTTTTTAAAATTTTTAATTTGCAAGATTATCATAAATTTTATCTTTTTAAGTTTAGTAACCGATTTGATGGCATCATAGGCGTAGATTTACTTAAACAATTAAATGCAAATATAAATGTAAATAAAAATGAAATAGTAACCCCTAATGCAGTAATTCCTTTAATTTTGGACACAGATATTCATGACAACCGACAAAATAATTATTCACTGACTATACCCGGACGTTGCAAACAGATAGTAAAATTACCGGTAAATTTAAAAAATGGTTTAGGCGTACTTGACTATAAAATTTTAGGAAAAGGTCTTGAGATGCCTATAGCTTTGGTAAATGTAACTAACAATTTTGCTATAACCACTGTCACTAATTTAAATGAAAATCCTATAAAATTAGATATTTTTGAACCTTTTGATATCGAAATTTTGAATTTAATTGAAGTCAATTTTCTAGACAAAATGGAAGTCGATTCAGATCCGAATTATGACACTTTTCATGATAATAAATTAAAAGAAAATTTAAAAAATATCAGGCTTAACCATTGTAACAGAGAGGAGAAAGAATCTCTCAAAAATGTTTGTTTTCAGTATAGAGATATTTTTTATTGTGAAGGTATCCCATTAAATTTCACAAATCAAATTAAACACAAAATTAGATTAACGGATGATTCACCAATTTACACAAAATCTTGAAATACATAGAGATGAAGTTAAAAGGCAAATAGCAAAAATATTAGATGACGGCATAATTGAAAACTCGACGTCACCATTCTCATCCCCCATCTGGATAGTTCCAAGAAAACAAGATGCAAGCGGGAAAAGAAAATGGCGTTGCGTTATCGACTATCGAAAACTTAACGAACGAACAATAAATGACAAATACCCCCTTCCGAACATTACGGAAATCCTGGACAGATTAGGTAGAGCATATTATTTTTCGACACTCGATCTAGCTAGTGGTTTTCACCAAATTGAAGTAGACCCCAATGACGTAGACAAAACCGCATTTAGTACCCCCACAAGGTCATTTTCAATTGAAACGAATGTCGTTTGAATTGAAAAATGCCCCTTCCACATTTCAAAGAGTAATGGACAATGTATTACGAGGACTGACAGACGAAACATGTATTGTTTATTTAGATGACATTTTAATTTACAGTACTTCCCTTCAGGAACATTTAGAACGTTTAAAAACCGTATTCGACAGACTCAGACAACATAATTTAAAAGTTCAGCTAGACAAATCAGAATTTCTTCAAAAATCAGTGATGTATTTAGGACATGTAATTACCCCCTCTGGAGTTAAACCAAATCCTAATAAAATTTCGGCTATTTAAAATTTTCCAATTCCCAAAACTCAGACTGACATTAAAAGTTTTCTTGGACTCTTAGGTTATTACCGACGCTTTATTCGTGACTTTGCTAAAATTACAAAGCCATTAACAAAATGTTTGAAAAAAAGCGCTCAGGTAATTCATAATAAAGATTTTATTTCACTCACGTGCAAATATAAATTAACCGTCTTATCTTCATTTCGAAGGATTCATGGATTGACATATTGTATTTATTTTATGTTAAGTATCAAATCATGAGAATACCAGGTTGGATATTTTCTAGATTTAGTTGACTTTAACGGAACACACAGAACAATAAGAGTTTGGATAATCTCATTAAATTTATGTATGTATAGCATAGAATAAAGTATAATGTATAGTATATAATATGTAATCTTATTATTCTACGCCCAAATTACATCTCCCGAAATCATACGAAACTATCGAAGGAGTATTAAGTTGAGAAGGTATTTAGTCTGGAAGAAAGATGTGGTCATTTTGATCTAAAAAAAAATTGCCAAAATTTCAGCTTCCTAGATCAACCTTATGAACGGTGCAAAGGAATAACGTGAATAACTGGTACATTTTTTAAATTTTTTTTTTTGATGGCAGCATTTTGTAGAAAATTAATTTTTTCACAGAAAAGGTACTTTATGCTATATCTGTGAAATTATTATTTTCAAAGATGTGCTCGTCTAAAAATTATCATTAAGATAAGTACGTATCTATAAGTATCTAAAAACCTGTATATTTAAACTAAATGAGTATTTCTTATAAAATATACATATCGTCGCCTTAGTAAGAAACCCGCGTAACTCCATTTTAGCAAAATTTACAAGAGAAAAGAAAAACGTTTTGTAACCGCCCTATTGGTGATAAAATTTTTAAATCTTTCATAAATAGAGAAAAATAATTCAGATTTAACATTTTTGGTAAAAATAATAAAATTATGTAATTTTTGTAATTGAAAAAGGAGTTACGCCATTTTCTTATAAAAAAATCTAAATAATAATTGGAGATACGTGGTTTTTATAAATAATATATACAAAACCTATTTTATTTTAAACAAAATATACGTATTTTACATACAGTAATGAAATTCATAACGAACATAAAAGTAAGTTTACAAAAGAATAATTTTATTCATAATAAGGAAGGTCATCGTAAAATTGATGATAATCTTCTAGAAGTCCTAATTTTAGAATTTGAAGGTGATCATATTTCTCCTTTTTTATTTTTCTGCGTTCTGTATACAAAGATGGCAAATCGTCATACTTGCATGGAACCGTTTTTTTTTTATTTATTCTTTGGTTTAATGTGCACCAATCATCGGTATGTCTCATTTTGAATTGGATTTCACAGTTTGGTAAATACCTTAGGGCCTTTATGTCAGTGACAACGGGGTCGCCAGCGACTCTTCCAGGACGTATTGAAGTATAAAATTTTATACCATCAAATTTTTTAAAGAATAAATGATTGATATACTTGACGTTATATGGAGATGGACTTGATCTTGCCTTTTGGCAGTAATAAGCATAGTCAGCGGGAAGGTTTATTTTGCGATTTCTAATCTGTCGTTCAATTGTTGCATGCATTGAGTCCACCTCCATCTGGGTGTGTCCTTTGAATAAATACTTCTGAGTTAAAACGATTTTATGCTGGGCTGCTAAGTTTACAAACGCGTTAGCCAGTGTTGAGTTGCGGTTTTGACCCGTGCAGCCATCACTAAAAAATATAATTTCACGTAAGTTTCCGTCACTCTTTTTTATTTCTTGTTCAACAAAAAAGGAAATTATGGTGGAAAATTCGTTTGCAGTCAGGCCTCCTTCACTTTCATTCCACAGGAAACAAAATCCTTCTTTGGATTTAAGATTATAAATGGTAAAGTTATGAATTACCAGTTTTGTTTTATAGTACATTGCAGATACTGTTGATTTAGGACTCAATAACACGCTCTGTAAGTCCATTGCATAAACATTAACTGTTTCGTCGGTAGTAGTTTTGTCTTTTTCTTTTTCGTGACGTGCCTCTAATTTTAAAGTTTGATGAATATTATAGTCTTCCTCAGATAAGTTTTTGTATTGTATGCCTCGCACACGTCGCACAGATCCTTTTTTGGTAGGTAAAGTGACAAATTCAGCTTTTCAAATATCTTCATGAATGTGAATATGAATGGAGGTTCCAAATTACGTTCGTTGCAATATTCTTTTTTAAAAAAATTATACAGGGCGGCATTTGAACGCCAAAGTGGCTCAAGATACAATTTTTTCGAAGAAGAACTACAATAATGGCTTTCCATTTTTGGTAACGATTCGAGAAATTGATACACAGCCTTATTTTTATCTGCAAATTTTGTCCTCCTTGTTTCGCTTTTTTTGCTAACCTAATAGTCATGACTGTCGCGATTAAATTCTTTTATCCAAGTCAGTACCATTGTTTCTTTTAACCCTAATGTACTTCCGAACATACGCTTGCAAACCCTTATTCTTTCCAAATCCAATTTTAAAAAATATTTAATAGAATAATTTCTTTTCGATACTTCTTGCTGCCCTCTTCTTCTTTTAACATTCTCACATTGCACCAGAGTCTGTACATGTAGTTTCCTCTCACTCCAAGTCATTGTATTCCAAAATGTTTGAAAAATTTTTAAACGTTTTTCTTCCGTCATTTTTTGACATTGGATAGCAACACTTTTTTTACCGAGGGAACAGTTGCACGGATTTAACAAAAATTTACCTAAAAAATAAATCTTTTGTTTTTTTTTTACAAAATAATAATATTAAGTTTTTACCGGGTTTGTTTATGTTGTAGTTCCAACAACCTGCAATTTCCTTTTTGCCTTGGTAAGGCTGACCTTTTAATCGTTTATATTTATTTATATTATAATTCCATCCTTCAGAATATTTTCTCTTCTTTCGAATTTTTGTATTATTCAGGCTGCTATCAGACTCGTTTTTTCCGCTATTATCATCTTCATCTGCAGAGCTATTACCACATTCGTTTTCCTCAGGAACGTAGGAAACATCCAAGTCGTCGTATTCAAATGACATAATATTCGTGATGTTACTATCGGAGTCGCCATTCTTGTCCTGTTCCGTTTCTGGATTCTCTGGGTTTTCCCATAAACATCGTTTATGTCTGTCGGCAAATCTAAATGGTCAAAACTGGTCGGAATATTCGGTGGTGGAGCCTCAAGATTATTATTTAATATTATTATAGTTTCTGGTTCACTGTTTATGCTTTCAGCATCGTTAAAGTCTGTTGGCAATTCTATATGTTTAAAATTATTAGAAATATTCGGTTGTGGAGCCTCATTATTAATATTATTTAATATAGGTTCATTTACACTACTAGGCAATTGTGTGTAAATCGGAGACAAAGTTCCATCTTCTCCAATTATGTATTTGACGGTATCCACACAAGAATCGCTTGCTTGTTGGTTAACCATATCCATTATGAGTTTTGTTCGAAATGACATTCTAAAATTGGAAATTAACTAAGTTATTTGTCTATAATAAATTATAACCATTAAAATTAAGGAGAAAAATGTATCTACATTTTTTATTTATCAATTTTAGTTAAATGGAAAAACGCGTAACTACACAATAAACATATTTAAGTAAAGTTGGAAAAGCGCGTATGTCCATAACCGGTAAAAAAGTCACAAAATAGACCAATATAATATATTTCTTTGATTAATCGAACTTTTGAAAATACTACAATGACCTTACCTTGACGATAAATAAGTTTTTTGCTCAAAAATGAATATACTTCTTCACTAACTTATTGAATTCTTGCGAGCACATGCACACACTGTTGAAATATTAGGCAAACTAGGAGTTAAGCGAATTTCTTTACCTAAATTTGACACATGGAAATACGTGATTTGCTTGACCAAATTTTTAGGCGGGAAATATTGTTCTGGCAGTTACGTGGGTTTCAGACTAGTAAGGTTTGATATTTTTCTATTAGATGGCATTAAAAGGTCAATTTGACCTAAAAGTGGTTTTCTTACTAAGGCGACGATATATGTAACAAACAATATTTCTAAAGAATAACAGGTTTTCAAAAACGAACTAACTAATAACACAGAGTCTTTGGTTCAGTTCAAAGTAAACGATAAAAATTACATTATTCATTAGAAGAGGAAGAGCTATTTCGACTCCTTTTAGGTTTTTTAGCATGTTGAAATAACTTCAAAAACTGTCCTCTCTGCTCATTTTATACCCTGATGGCATCTTCAAATACTTACTTTCATATGTTGTGCCTTATTTTGTCGTAATTGTTCATGCTGTTCTTTCAATAACTCGATTACCTTAATAAAATTCGTAGTTGGTCGAATAGAAGTAGTGTGAGAACTGAATCTGAAATATCAGTATAAATATTTTATGAATAGTTACCACAAACATATTTTTTATTTCTGGTTGTCTAGTAGTGCCACCTGACAAACTGGATCTATCATTGCTCAAAATAGAGGAAGCATTCGAACAGCTTGCTGTTGGCTCATCTACATCATAATTGCTTGTATCCAATGAATCTTCTATTTATGGAGGGTTTACCTTATCTTTATTGCCCAAAATTGCATGCATTTCATCAAAATACGGTGGAGGGTCTTTTATCTCTGTGCCAGTTGTTTTTATATTCTTCATATAATTCAAATAACTTCGTTGCTTGTTGGCGAATTTTTGACTTTTTTCAGCACCTTCACGTCCCTCTTGAATATCAAAACCTTTATTTTTCATATCACCTGCTATCTTTTGCAACAGAGCTTGTTTGAGGGTTTTTCTGTCATTACATTTCTCGTTATATTTGGTCGTTATATCTAAAAATAATAATGTGGCTTCTCTTGTGCTAAAGCTGTTATCTACTTTGGATAGATGTGCTTGTAGTATACCTTCTTGTTGTTATTGGTCTTGTGCCAACAGAGCTTGTGCATACCTTGAAGCTGCTGCTTCATCATAAAACAAATAAACACAAATCAGCATAACCATAGTAAGTATTTGTTTTCATCCCAAATTTGAAATAATTTTCTAAGAAAATTTACCATTCAACAGAACGTTGGCTTCTTCAAAAGTAACCACCGTCGTCACATCGATCACCTCATTATTTATTGATATTTCTTGCAAATTTTGTTCTTGTTCTTTTTTGTCCGATTCCATTGTACAATATTTTTCTGTAGATAATAGATATAACAACTTTTTTGTAGATTATGGACTGCAGGACCGTTCTACTTGAACACCTCACTCAACACGGTCCTTGATTATGCATACCGTTGAAGTATACTATTTTTTTACCTTTATTATTAACAAATTATTAAATTTGAATAATGTTCTTTTTGCTTGTTATGTTAATTTTAATTAATTGGAATATTTGCTATAAATTTTTTTTTTATTTTACAAGAAAAAAAATTGTTATATTATTTTAGTATCCATTTAATTTATTGTATTTTGTGTAAATACATTTAATTTGGAAATATTATCTAATTTTCCCTTTTGTTGATACTAGATGTTAGAAGAAAGAGTAGCATATTAGCAACTGTTGGAATGAGACAAAGATCAGTTCAATTGACACCTAAAGCTCAAAAATTCTATCGTATGACAAGAAATTTACGAAAAGTTGCAAAACGATTGGATTACCAGAATATCGACAACTAGAAACGATTCAGGCTGCAATTAAGTATGCAGAGTCGGGAGAATTTATGATACCATTGGTGAATAAAACCACATATAACTTCATACTAAGCCAAGTGAAAATGCAGAAGAAAAAACCTAAAGGTAGACGGTACTCTTTAGATAATAAAGTGTTTGCTTTGTCTATCCTGAAACAAAGCCTCAAATGCTTTAAATTGCTAAATGAGACTTTTTGTTTGCCTTCAAGAAAATCTTTTATGCAATTATTAAAGAAAATACCTTGTGATTGTGGCTTGAATCCAAACATTATGGATAGTCTTAGAGAAGTTGTCTGTAATATAAAAGAGTCGTTTATGTACGTTAATTTTTAATGAAATGTCTTTAACACCATCCATCAATTATAAAAGAAACCATGATGCAATCCAGAGGTTCGTTAATTGTGGAGATGGCGCTAGAATGCAATTTGCTGGCCATGCTATGGTCTTCATGGCGAGAGGAATTTGCAAAAAATTGAAATAGCCTATTGCGTACTTTTTAATAAGTGGCGCTATGAAATCAAATGATATTGTCCGCAATTTAAAAATAATCATTGCTCCCATTGGAAATATTGGTTTACATGTTGTAGCAACAATATGTGACCAGCATGCAGTCAACTCTTCTGCAATAAATAATTTAATGGAAGAAACGAGGAGAAATTATTTAATGAGAGGAGAAGAAAAACGCAATTTCGGCTTCGAAATAAATGGACAAGAAATTGTTCCCCTTTTTGATCCCCCTCATTTATTGAAGGGAATACGAAATAATTTTGTTAACGCGTAAGTGGAATTTGTTTGGAAAGGGGTAAACCGTAAAGGATCATGGGCAGACATAGTACACTTGTACGAAGTGGATGTGGGAGATTGTACGACTAAAATGTGCTACAAGCTTCCTGTCGCTCATATTTATCCAGATAAAATGAAGAAAATGAAGGTTAAATTGGCAGCACAAGTATTGTCACATAAAGTCTCAAGTGCAATTAGGTATAGCGTAAGAAATGGTATGTATATAATTTTGTAACTAATTAAATTTTTTTATGCAACTATGTATTTTTCAACAGGAAAAGAAGGTCTCTTCCCACCTGAAGCTGAAGGAACAGCTAACTTTCTCATTCCATTCGATCAACTATTCGATAGTATTAATGGATCTACTGTTGCCCCTGAAAATGGAAAACCGCTAAGAGCAGCAGTTAACAATAAATCCCCTCACATCGGTTTTTGGCAGGAATCCATACGTGCGCTCAGTACAGTTAAATTTATTGACACAAAAGGTAAAATTCATGTGCCGCCAAGCGTAAAAAATTGGATGAAAACACTCCATGGCTTCAAAGTGTGTGGCCACCTGAAGTATTAAACCGTGATTTGTGTGTCTCTTATAAATAGAGGTCGGATTTTTAGGGGACATTTCAGGGCCGAACTCAGTGCCATGTATACGATAATAAATATACACATATTTAAAAATGTTTAATCCAAATATACACTTATACAACAAAACTGGTCATAACTTCATATTTTCACGACGGAAATTGTTTGTTTTTTTTGTGTGTATGTCAGGGTTGCCAGACGTTCCGCTATAGAAGGGACAGTCCCGCTTTTTGCTAATCTGTCCCGCCTTTTTTTAATAATTCCAAGTCCCGCTTTTCACGTAAATTGTCCCGATTTTCCCGCCCTTTCCACTCTCTCGCAGAAGTCGCAGAAAATGCAACACTTCTCCGGCAGTATTATTTGCCACACTTTTCCGGCCTCTCAAGCATTGTAGGCATAGATATAGAAACCAGAAGATGTAACCACCGTGATCGACAACAATCAGTCACATTCTAAGCTAATGTGGTGGATAAGATTACAGTTGATTTACCACATTGCCAAGTCTATCTAAATTACTTTCTAACAGTTATCAGCAAATAAGAAACCTCTAATATGCCTGTTAAATATTGTTAATATTAACTGAATTATTAAGTACGTGCAAGATCGGGTTGAAGCAACTTTTGAAATACTACAAATCAAATATAATCTTTGTTAATCAATTATATAAAAAATAAGTACAGTGATAATAAAAAAATCGGCCTCAACGTGGCAACCGCGCTTAGCTGCATCCCATTCATAAATTGTTCATGACTTATGACGATTTACTATCATTTTTATAAAAGGTTAAGTAGTATCAGTTGTCAAATCGTCTTTATTGTTTCTTACTTTTTGGACAATATTAAACATTTTATTCTGCAAATATAGTTAGAAAGTGTAAAGTATGCAAAGAATTGTATTATCTAAATCCAAGTTTATTGTTCTACAAGTAAGTTTAAATTGAAGTAAATTATAGGTTATATTTTTTAATCATTGGCGTATCTGTAGTGTATAAAATATTTGTACATTTATAAACAAGCATATATATATTTTTTCTTTTTAAATTACATTTAAAATTGATACTAATAACTGTTTCAGGTTTCCTGCAAATTTTAAGAGAAAAAAAGCTTGGTTTGGTATTTTGGAAATCAATTTGGAACGGGTGCTCTAGCCATTTTGAGGATAGCAATTTCTTATTTACATCGAATGGCCTGAAATATTTGAAAAATGATGCTAGTTCAAAACAAGTTAATCTTCCTTAATTAATTAATTTAAAAAAGATTGGACTTACACAATTGAAAAAGAGTATGGGTAACTTAAATAGGTCATTTAGAAAGCAAGTATGTACTTGGTTCACAAGAGGTAGGAAAATAATTTTATAAATATATAAAAGTATAAGGAGACGCTATACTAACATCCAAATCATGTAAATGTGTAAAATACTTGAAGAAATCTTTCCTATTATAACTAAAATAAAGTTGGTTTAAATTGTTTTATATATGAACAAAATCAATATCAATTTTTCATATGTACTATCCAGTTATACTTCATATTTGTAGAGTTGTTCAATCGCAATTGTTGTTATTTGTTGTATCCAGTTAAGGGACATTTTAAAAATATTAAATTATTAATTGCATACTTTACTCTCCAGTCTCTAAACGAATTATAGCATCAGAAGTATTGATAAGAACTAAAAGATCTCTTTTCAGGAAATATAGATTAATTCTTTCCAATATATGTAAGTATCTTAGACCTCGAACATCATACTTCTTGAAACCTTTCCTAGAAAATTGCACAGCTTTCTATAAATTAATAGTGTATTAGCAATATTATATTTTTAAAACATATTTTTAAAATGTTACATTGGTCATCATACTATTTATAAATTGTTTAAATATCGTTATTCTTAGCTTTTGAATAATACATTATTGTGTAAATAAATATATAAATAAAAATTTTAACAGAATTCTTTTATAACTGTACCATTTTCCTGTTAATGATACGCCCATGGCAATAATATCAGTAATGTAAACAACGACGCCATTTTCAACCTTATCTGACGTTTAATGTTGGTGTGTAAACAAACAATATTTATGAATGGGTTGTGGTAGATGTGATTGTAGGTCAAACATTTGATGTTGTTTCGTGGTCGAGGTCATTTTGTTCGGTGAAATGTGGAAATGTCTGTATTTTACCATTGTACCTGTGCGAGTTAGATTCTATCCCGTTGCATTTAACCGTTAGAAGGGAGAAGCTTTTGGCAAGTGCAATAAAACAATTTTACAATGATAACGTTAATTTTACGATAATTTTTGTAAAACTAAAATGGCTTCAGGATCGGATTCTTCCATTATTTCTGACGAAATAGACTGGTTAGGGCCTTTAGGAGGTGAAAACTGTGGAGTCTACGAAGATATAGTGGATTGTTTAAATAAAAATGCAGAGGAAAGTGCGCCGTCTTCGTTGGTGTTTGTGGACATTCACGAAAATTCGGTAAGGTTTAATTATTTTAAATATCCCACCTAACTAAATTTTGAACTGCAAATAATATTATACTTGCCTTTTAGATCTAACTTTTTTTTGTAACAAAAAATTAAACGTATTGTTGTACTTTTCAGAAAAATGAAGCAGGATCTTCAGAAATAAAAAATAAACGCTGATAAGACGCTAAGTTTACACTGACTAGAAGTTATAATGAGTTTCAGTGGCGTCGCGATGAGGAGCAGTCATGAATAATATTTACAAAAAAATGTACGCCACTGACTTTTCAACTTTTATGTATTTTGTTTTTAATTAAGCAGCTAAAAATACAACTTTTTTTTATCTTACTTCGTTTTTGAGAAAAAAATAAAAACCACTTTTATTAAAATTAACAATAAGATCAAGTTAACTTCGATCGTTAAATTTTTCTACTTGGTTCAAGCATGCGCCCTTGTAATTACGGCTTATCATTAAGTAAAACCCTGTATATATAGGGTATAAATAATGCCTTCTGTTGTTTTGTTGTAAAGCGTTTATTTTGTTATTCTAATAAAGAATATTTTGTTTTTGTCCTCATTTTTAAGTTTTGATTGAATTCCTAACAAAATTAAGCGTGGTTCTAAAAAATTTGTGACTCGGTTGCTGAAACGACAGTGTCCCGCTTTTTCATTACAAAGATCTGGCAACCCTGTGTATGTATGTAACCATTTTCTTTAAAAACTCCTGGACCAATTTCGATGAGGTTTTTTCATTGCATAGGTATCACTGGTATCACTTCTGTGCAGACTCTTAGCCATGGTTTACGGTTATAGGTCACCAGGGCGCTTTGCAGCATGTGTTTCTCTGAAACAGTTGGGCCGATTTTGATACGGTATTTAGCTTTATGTAGGTATCCCCTCATAGCAGGTTAGTAGATCAGTTTTATTTTATAATTATAAGTGATACGTTTTTTTAAAACGGCTTTTAAATGTTTGTGAGCCTTCGTAACTCCAGCAACGCTATTTTATTGTGTGGAGTATCGTCGTTTAAACATTTTTAATTTTATCCTGTTGGATTTGGGAAGAAGACACCGCCTACCAATTTCTAGGGATAATAAATTAATATAAACAGGTAAATAATTAAATTGTGTATATGTATTTACTGTTTCCTATAAGCTAGAAAAATGCGAACAGACCCTTCTACATACTTTTGCAGCCAAAAGCAAACGGCACAAACTTTATAAAAAACAAATAGATAATTAAGCTACAAAAACGCATCAGAGAGGCGATTGCCTTGATCGCAAAGGTATAAGGCAGGACTTGTACAAAATCTTACGAACCGTGACCTTGACAAAATATACATGCCAGTGTTTGGATATTTTGTTAAAGTCACAGTTCATAAGATATTGTACAAGCTCTAAAGCCGCACGACATGTACCACGCGTTATTTTAAATGAAGTAGGGGCAAAATAATTTCGTCTACACTACAAACTACAAGTACGACAACTATAAAGCATGTTCATGATTTTAGTTACAACTTTGTCCGCGGATGTTCCGTACTAGGCGCTACGGAGGCGCTGTAGTCAAACTTTGGTATTTCTATTTCACTTATATCTACAGCAGACAGAACAGGCACAGTCCACAGAACAGTATTCCAAACTTCAACTTCTGCGCCCTCTACATGAACATGCTCTATTGTACTCTTATCGCGTATTCTCTGAAGAATACGTAGTATATGTGTGTACTTCCTGCATAGTGTCCTTCGCTCTTTATTGACGATTCGCGGTTGTATCAAAATTCTAAAAAATGGCGCAAAGGCAAGCTCGCAGTGTAACAATTAGAAAATGGATAGAAGGACACGAATAGTTAAATTATAATGGTGTGACTTTAACCTGCACTGCTTGTAATACCTCCATAGAGGCTTCCCGAAAATCTCATGTTGAAAAGCATATAAAAAGTCGTGTGCATGAAAGAAATTTGCAAGGATCTACTCTTAAAAGTGATTTTTGCTTTGATCTAGCGATGATGATGATCGCTGCAAATATACCATGGATAAAGTTAAATAATAAGCATTTTCGAAGCTTCTTGGCGAAATATTGTGTAGGTCACGATATTCCTGAAGAATCTCATTTAAGGAAAACGTTTCTAGACAAAGTGTTCGAGAACCAAGTTATCCAAATTCGTCAAGAATTGCTTGAGGGATTTTTTTGGGTATCGATGGATGAAACCACTGACTTTTTGGGACGAAAGATTGTACACCTTCTTGTGACGAATTTAAAACCAAACGAACCTTCCTCTCGCTATCTTGTAGCGTCTAAAGTAACAAGTGAAATAGTGAATGGTACAACGATATTTAATCTTTTTGTCGAAACTTTAAGGTGGCTATGGTTGAATAAAGCTGAGCAAAATTTTAAAAATATTATTATGTTTACAAGCGATGCCGTCAGCTATATGCTTAATGCTGGAAGAAAAATAAAGGCAAAGTGCCCACAAACACTTCATGTTACATGTATTGTACATGGCATTCATCGAATTGCAGAAGAAGTAAGAAATCAATTCAAAGATGTAGATAACTTCGTGGATAATGTTAAGAAAAGCTCCATCTCGCGTTAAAACATTTAAGGAAATGTTCCCAGACTTGCCGTTGCCCCCAAAGACGATTATTACCCGTTGTGGTACATGGATTAAAGCAGTGTGTTATTTTCAACATCATTATAATGAAGTGAGAACTGTGCTTGAATCATTTGACCCCCGTTCCAGTGCAGCAATTAGAAATTGTCGTGAAATAATGGACAAACCAGAATTAATTGCTGATATAAATTTTGTGACAAACAATTTCGGCATGATCCCTGAAATAATTCAAACTTTGGAGTCTTCAAAAGTTTCCGTACAATTCGCCCTGGAAAAACTTAACGAATTAAAAACTAAAATTGACGCAGTGCCAGGAGATGTAGGAATTCGTTTACAGGAAAAGATGGCTGCTGTTTTACAAAGAAATCCTGATTTAGAAATAGTAAAGTGTTTAAAAGAAAAATTTGGTACCGAGTCTTATTGGTATAGCGATATACCAGTAGACGCTTTCCAGTTTGCCCCATTAACGTCTGTGGATTGCGAAAGATCTTTTTCGGCTCATAAATATATTTTAGATGTAAAAAGAAATAAGTTAACAAACACTAACCTAGAAAAACTACTTATGATATATTTTAACAAGAATTCAATGTAAGTATTATAATTTTAAAATAAATACTATTGGTAACCAACCGAAGTATATTCTTACATATTCGGATCCGTTACAAGTAGATTCACTAAAACGTTTTAAGACTTAAGCTTGATTTTCATGTGTACGGAGTCCGATAAACGTTTTACGGCACTCATGACACAAAAAGTTTAAAACTGTCAACTTTTGTTGTCTGGCATTGAATTTTCCCCAATCAGAAAAGAGCATGAAGAGCGTCCCGCAAAACGTTTACCGAACGCCGTACACATAAAAATCAAGCTTTAGACCAGATTTAAATTTAAAACTTCTCGTTAGCAAGGTCAGTTTTGTTTTGTTTCTACGCCAATGCACTGCCACAAAAAAATGCGTTTTTAACTTTTTGCTCCTTATTTGTATTTTAAATTACTTTTTATACGATTTAATTCTGTATGCATTAATTAGTTTTTAATAAAACTACAATTTGTTCAATATATAACTTTTTTGTTTAACAAATAAAAAACAAAAAATTTATTTATAATACAAAATGTATGCACAAGTTACTTTAAAACCCTAGTTGTTACCTTAGATCAGTTTTAACGGCAATGAATCGCTTGTTAATGTTACAAATAAAATTTACTGAAGCATTAAATAGTTATTAGCAGATGGGCCTGAGTGCGGTCCTGTAATGTCCCCCAAATTCCGACCACTACTCATAAACCAATTATTGTGAGTAAAAACGACCTAAAAATATTATAAATATTGCTGTAGCATCATTTTTTGACTATGAGACAACATTAGAGATTTAAATCCTATTAATTATTGGTGATTTTTATAAACTGTTCATTTAAATGGGGTTAAGATTCTTTAAAATATAATACCAATAATATCTATAGTTGATTAGACTCCACAAAATCTAAACCAGTTTTTGTAAACTGAACAGTATTTATTTATATAAAGCAAACCACACACTACAAATTAGAATAAATATAATGAATGAAACAGCTATAAAGAAACTGTTAGGGGAGACCACGAAAAAAATAATAGAAGAAATTCAAAACGTAAAAAAGAATTAAAACGTGCAATTGAAGCCGTAAAAACAAATTTATTGCTAAAAATCGAAAATCATAATAAGAGGTTGATGGAAGTAGAAGAAAAAAAACAGATTTCTAAAGGAAACGGTCGACAAATTAGATAGGGATAGTAGAAAAAATAACATAATTGTTTTTGGCTTAAAAAATAAAGACCAAAAAGTAGAAGATATCTGCATAGAAATCAGGGATGTTGCGGATGCCGATTTTTTCACATCCGCGGATGTGAAAGCGGATGCGGATTTTTGAAGGCTCACATCCGCGGATGCGGACGCGGATGTTTAAGGATCCTATATAAAAATAGAATACGAAAACGAATGAAGAATTAAAACAATGATAAAGTATTTATTAACATTTTATAATAATAATAATAATAATATTTATTCATAACATACAGATTAATTTACAATTTACAATTATTATTTTTTTCACAAAGATAGTATTAAGAATAAATATAAGGTTAGAGATAGTTTAAACTAACATAACAAAAGACAGATTAATTAATTTTAGCTCGTTAAAACCGATGTGGTCGTGCACGAGCAATAAAATTATTAATAATTATGATTTCTTTAGATTTTATAAAAATATAGAAAATAATACTATACAATCTTGTAAAAATGTAACTAAAAGTTGAGAGTAAGTAAGCAGGTAATTAACTAATTATAAAAAGGGTAAAACGTGTGAGTAGTGGAAAGGTAAGTTTAACAACTGTATATTAATTTTATGTTTTTTTTTTTTTTATATCTATAATATATTAATTATTTTTTTGGTCAATAATAGCAAGAAAGTCCTGTCTGTTTGAATTTAACACAAATTTTTTAAAGATGCTTTTAATCATATTTAATGAATTAATGGTTGTTATATAAATTTTATACATATTGGGCAAGTAATTAAATATCTTAGAAGTAGATATAGAATATTTCTTTGTCCAATTGTTTTTTTACTTATATCAGTAGCTACGAATTTTTTATTTTTTAACCGAGTAGAGTAGTTGTGTTCTATATTTCGTAATATATTTTTATTTTTATAGATGTTCAATATAATAGAATAAACATATCTCTGATATCCATGACCCTACTCTCCAAAAATAGTAAGTCAGAGGGATGGTCCATTTTTTTATTGTATATGATTTTTAAAATTTTTCTTTGAAGTACTTCTATATTTTTTAGGTGTGTTTGTAAAATACCACCCCATCCAAGAATCCCGTAATTTAATCTTGACTCTACGAGTGAGTAATAGATTATTTTTAGTTGGTTAATTTCTAGTATTGATTTTAGATATTTAAACTTTGAAAGTAGCAATCGTAAACACCTCGCAATGTCTCCAACATGTGCATCCCATTTCAAGTGAGAATCGATTTTAATACCTAAGTATTTTATTTCTTGGGTGTATTTTATAATAATATTTTGCAAGCTAGGAATATTAATTTCGTTATATGGTGGCAAAGAATTTTTATAACTACTAAAAGGCATAAAATAGGTTTTGTCAAAATTAATTGTTAGTTTTTTATGTCTAAACCAATCGATAATTTTTGAAAAATCTGACTCTATTTTTGTTTTTAAATTCTCCCATGTGTCACTGCTGTATATGACAGCAGTATCATCAGCAAAACTGATTATTTTGCCCTCTACTTCAACATCGAAAAGACCATTAATATATACACTGAATAAAAGTGGACCCAATACGGTGCCCTGAGGGACACCATAAGTTGTGGTGTGAAATTGGCTGACAACATCATTAACTTTTACCTGTTCCTGCCTGTCCTTTAAATAATCCTTGAGAAGATCATGTGCTGGGCCACGTATTCCTGCATCCTCCAAAGCATCCACTAGCTGTTCATGTGAAACAGTATCAAACGCCTTGGCTAGATCCAGAAATACGCAGATACTTGGTTTACTGTCGTCAACTAACCGATAGACTGTATTTGTTAATTCCACTATTGCGTCGCTGGTAGATAAACCTTCTTGGAACCCATACTGACATTTTGAAATATAGTTATGTTTTTTAAAAAATGTAATCAATCTTTGTTTTATGGTTTTTTCAAATATTTTTGTTAAATTTGTTATTAAAGAGATTGGTCTGTAGTTTGACATATTGCTTTTATCGCCTTTTTTATGTAATGGCAAGATAGTGGTCTTTTTGAACTGATTGGGACATTTTCCCACATGAAATATAGAGTTTATAAGATGAACTATTTGTGGTATTATTTCATATTTAATATTTTTTAAAATCTCAGCCTTTATGCCATCTACGCCTGGTGCTTTATTATTTTTAAGTGAATCTATTATGCTTCCGATTTCGTTTTCAGTGGTGTCAGATAAAAATATAGAATTTACATTGTTTTTATTTTTTTGGGGGTGTTGTTTGTGGTTTCGAAATTTTATCAGCATAATTTTTACCAATATTACTAAAGTGTTCAATAAAAAGTTCCGCTATGTCATATTTGTCTACTGAGCGGCAGCTGCCATTATGAGTTTGTAATTCTGTTACTATTTTTTGAGAGTTTTTTTCATTTGACTTATTATTTACAATATTCCATAAATTTTTAGTGTGATTTTTATTTTTCGTAATTTCATTTCTGTAATAATTTTTTTTTGCTGCTTTTATTAGGGTTTTTAAATTTTCTCTATAATTAAAATAATTGGTTTTCTTTAATATATCATCGGGATCTTTTAAATATTCTTTATATAATTTATTTTTTTTATTTACTGAATTTACCAAACCATCTGTCATCCATTTTTGTCTTTTTTGTTCTGATTTTTTTATTTTTATTAATTGAGTGTTCTGTTCTACTAATTTTTTAAGGGTATTAATAAATTATCACATTTTTTATTTATGTCTTCAGAGTTATAGTAACTATTCCAATTATTATTTTGAAGATCATTTTTTAGATTTTTATAATTAATGACTTTTTTATTGAGATCTTTAGTGTTAAAGCAATTTACTGGTTTTAGTGGGATATGTAGTATTATAGCTTTATGGTCTGACACACAACTTTCAAATGTTGCTGCTATGATATTTTGTTTTACATTATTAAAGTTACTTTTTAAAAAAATGTGATCAATGCAGCTTTTCGAGTTTCCTTTTATTCTAGTGTATTTATTTATTAACGATTCGAAATTAAATTCATACAATATATTTAGATACTCAAAGGCGGGTTCTAAAATATTTCCCTTAATATTTAGATTAATATCTCCCAGAAATACATGTTGTTGTATATTTAATGTATGTTTTTGTTCAAGGTAGTGGCGTAGTTCAAAAATGAATTCATTACTATCAGTGGATGGAGACCGATACATACATGTTATTAATATTTCTTTTTTGTTCTCACAAGTTATATATATTTCTACTACTGAAAATTGTCCTATTTTTTCTATTTGAGATCTATATTTGTATTTATTTTTTAAGAAAACCACTACTCCATCGTTTCTATTTAAATTACCATAGTTATATATAAGTTGATAGCCCGGCTTTTCGAAATATTCTATATCATTTCTAATAAATGTTTCGGTTAAAACAATCATATCAAAATTTTGTTTTAATTGAGATAATGAAATATTAAATTCATCCAAATTCTTTTTCATACTGCAAATGTTTTGATGTATTATAGTGAATAAATTTTTTCCCCTTTTAGGGCATTGTTTAAATCATTGCCATTTAAAAATTCTAAAGTATCATACATCTCACACGTAACATCCCTTAAAAACTGATCCATTTTCTACAATTTATTTATAACTAAAAAGAGTCGTTGTAAGATAATTATTAACTAACAGAAATTTTTAAGACTATTATAAATTCTAATAAAATTATAGTAAGTAACCTATATCTACTAATTTTTACTAAATAATACCTTAAAAACGATAAAAATAATAATACATAAAAGAAATTCTTCAGATAAGTAGGTAATTGGTTTTATATTGATGTCGATATTGAATATAGTAAGGTGTTGACAAATTGCACAAGTGACCTATATAGGTATGAATTAAGTTAATCTTATTTGAATTTATTTTTTATTTGGTGTATTCTGGCTATTTTGTCTTGTAATTCTTTTATATTCATTTCCTTTTCCTTCTGTGTCTTTTTTTATGAAACTTAGTATTTCCTTTACAAAATTCTCTTCGGAAACACTGTTTAGATCCACAGCAGAAAATACTTTGTCTTTAATGTGCAGTCTACTTTTTTTTATACTTGCGTTTAAGTTGTTTTTTCTTGCCAAGATCAGATGTTTGTGTAGAATTTTTCTGTCCTTATATTCTTCTGGGGTGTAGTCTCTGGATATCACAATGGAACTTCCCTTCAGTTTGTGTGCATTTTCAAAAATGGTAGTTAACTGTTTATAGTTAATCAGTTCGACGATAAGGGGTCTAATTTTTTGGTCGTTTTCTAACTTCCCTATTCTGTAAATATCTCTTATGTCTTCAAATCTGCAATCTACTTCGCACTTACTGTTTATGGTACTCAGAAAGTTTTGGATATCTTCAATTTCAGTTTCATTTTCTTCTAATCCATACACTACAAGGTTGTATTTTTTCGCTTTCCGTTCAATATTTTGCAATTTTTCCTTTAGGTTGGTTACTTCTATTTTTAATTCGTTATTTTCTTCTTTTATCTCTCTAATTTGTTTTTCTAAATCTATCCTTATTTTCGTTACTTCTTTTTTAATTTCGTTGTTTTGTTTTTTTATTTCATCATTGCTTGTTTTTATTTCCTCATTACTTGTTTTAACACCTATAAGTATTTCGTGTAATTGTTCCAGTGTAATCTTTTTATTATCTTCAATTGGCATTATAGTGATTTGAAAGATTAAAATTCACTTGTTCAGTTTATACTGTGCCTCAACAAAACTATTGGATTATGATTTGAACTAAATGAAATTTATGGGCTCTAATTACTAATTTTCTATTGTAAAGTAATAATTTTTGGATTGTGGTTACTTAATACTGTTTTACTTTACCAGGCTAAGTTGTGGATTTTTTGCACTTTGTTTTACCCGGTTTTAAACACATTAACACAGAGCACCTTATAACGAACCTTGTCGACGAACAAAAGAATTATATAATGAATGAATTTGTTTATAAACACTCTGTATTCAAGACAATACAAATATTTTTTAACTAATAGATAATTTAGTATTGTTGTATTTAAACATTTAAAAATTATATTTTTGAAATTAATAGATATGCTATTGCCAGTTATTTTGATTTATAAAATTAATTATACCTAGTCCTGATCCATTTTACTACTTATTATATGTTATTTTATGGTATGTTTTATTTTATGTTTTTAATTCATATTTTCTTTTATTAATATCTTTTAAATACTACTTATTTTTAATATTTTATTATATACACATATTTTAATTTTGTCATTTCATTTTTCTTAATAGGAATTACTATCGTTATCAAAACAAGTGTGTATGCACTTATCGGTTACCAGCTTTATTTACATTTTCGTTATAAGTTTTATATATATATATATATATATATATATATATATATATATATTGTGATGTTTGTTTATTTTAAAACAACAGTTTATTTATCAATAATTTATTTAAATACTTATTTATTTTATAACACTACTGTTCTAATTAATATATATTTCGAATTTCTTTAAACTGATCACTATTTATCTTCACTGTCCATATAATATCTAACTCTGCTGGGTCCTCCACCAATATTTATAAACAAATTTAAAAAATTGGCGAATGTTCTAGAAAGTTCACATATTGTCACCAATAGACTAGAATCATTATCCCGTCCTTTCTCGAATAGTCATCGAAAGCACCTCAGCCATAGCCGTCCCATAGGTTTGGTCTTAAGGGGCTTAATTATGTATAATAATCGATCAAGTTGAGCCTCAAAGGCCAAATAAGACAGAGAGGGACTTGGAGGGTTAGAGCATGACTGAATAATGAAATGGCTCACATAACAATATGTTTAATTATGATTGTAATTTAGTGTAATCTAAATAAAGCATAATTAATATTAATTATTATTAAATACATATGGAATAAAATAAAAATTTCAAATTCCAATCCAGGTGGTCTTCAATACTTATGTTTAAGAAATTTAAACCAAGACCCCTTGGAAAATTTCTTTGGGTGTATTCGAAGTCATGGAGGACGAATCATCAACCCCACATATGAGTCGTTCGTAAACTCCTACAAATCGCTAATAATAAACAATTTTGCATCGAGCCATTCTCCAGGTGCAAACTGCGAAAGTGATGAGAACATTGCGTTGGACAATTTGAAACGATTTATTATTAATTCAAACGAGTCCGAAACAAAATTATGTGATGAAATATCGACGGAGGTGTTTCAATTTAGTCACATTTACAATGATACAACAGTACAGACACATTCGTACATAGCCGGATATGTGGCTAAAACAACATTGAAAATAATAAAACAATGCAATGATTGTAAGTGCCAACTGGTATCTTCGACTTCTTCGCAAAATTCTTTAATTAATCTTTTAGAATACCGTTCCAATTACTAAACCCCAATACTGTTTTTGTTAAAATATTTTCTCAATTAATAGAATTAAGTACTTGTATATTTCCAAAAATTATAACTAAAGGCAGAATAAAAGCAACATTAATGTCTATTGTAGAAAAATCAATAAATGTTAATGTTAATTGTGAAAAACATAATTTGTTAATCATATTTTTCGATATATTTTTAATTTTTTTATATATACTTATGTAAGAAATATTAATTTAATTTTATAAGGTCAATGCCGGTCCACACAAATTATTGATGTTATTAAAAAATGGCACACGAAAAGTTTTTAAAAACTAAATTTAGAAAAAATAGGACTTGAGATTTTGTAATAATATACTTTTTTAAACAAGTATTGTTTTATTTAATTTATGTTTCTTATAATTAAAAATTCGATTTAATTGTTATTAAGTTGTGTTGGATTTTAAATTGTAAGAAACATTACAAAATACATAATTAAAAATTCTTTTCAATTTTCGCGGTAAAAAAAGTTGCAATAGTTGTAAGTGACACCACCGGAGGCGCTACCTATGCAAACGATGAAACGACAGGAGTTTGCCATCTATAAAATATGTTATCTGTGACACCAGCCCTAAAAGACGCTCATATTTTCAGCAAAATAGATACCGACAGAGTTTTTGGCAAATTCCACTAGCTGAAAACTGCGGTCCAGTTACATTTTTAATTCCAGTTGGTTGCTGGTGCTTTAAAAGACTTGTTTTTGGATTTTCCTCAGCTCCTGGGATTTTTCAAAAACAAAATAAGTAATATTTTGGGCAACAAAGATGGGTATGTCTAATTTGCGGATTGGAATTTGATGGGTGCCACGTGCTAAACGAGTAATAGTTAAAGAGTTGATAAATTGGGGAATGTAATACAGATTCCAATACCTTTTTTTCAGGTGAGACCAGTTTTTCCTCCAATTTATTCATGGGGTACTTTAATCTTGTCAATTTTGAAAGAAGCAGTGTCAGGTACACTCCAACAAAATATTGGAGAAGGTGATTCATTTCTGTTCACGTACAATCATCGTACTATACAAAAAAACAACCAAATGGCAACAGAAAACATCATTTAAAAATTCTTCACAGACAAACAACAAAAGAGCAGCTTTCCAAACAAAAGAAGTTTCAATGAAGCACCAAATAAAGTGTATAAGAAGCTGTGTCTTGAGGTTGTGGACCTTAAATATGCGCCTGTTTATTCACAAAAGAAAAAAAAACAAATTTGTAATACAATATACAACAAAAAAAGTAGAAAGTTGCTTTCCTCTGATGATTTGACAGGTTTATAATTAATAAACCAAGAATTAAATGGTTTTATTGAAAAAATGGAACTGCTTCCAAACTTTTATGCAATTGCAGCAAGTAAGGATATGTCTCGAATGTTACAGGAAATTCTGTCCACTGATTCGAAATGCATTCTTTTTTATGACACAACTTTTAATCTCGGTAATTTTTATCTGTCTGTTTTAAGCTGTTATTTGCCATAAATCCAGTTATTCCTATAGCGTATATAATTCACCACACAAAAAAGAGGTTCATGCAGCTTTTCTAAATTTTAACAAAAAATTTACTAAGAGAAAAGTAAATGGCTATATCAGAGGCACTGACCGCGAAGAAATAAAAACGGAATGGTCAAAAGACCAACATTTTTATTGCTGGAATCATATCCAACAGGATGGGAGAAAATACAGACATTGACAATGTTAAGACTTATGTATCTCCTACTAGTGACTTAAAACAGTAATGTTATAATATAATTGCATGCAGTTCTGTGGAGTGATGCCTTTAAAGACTACTTTGAGAAAAATTTAAAGCAGTACATTTTGTTTGGTGGTAAGTGGAAATTAGAGGAATGTGGAATCTACACCGAACGGAGTGGAATCACAATAAATAGTGCACAAAGTTACAATGCTGTACTTAAAAGATTCTCTAGGTAAAAAAGTAAAGGGCCAGGTTATAGCATTGACATTATATCAACTTGACAGGTTTTGCTATAAAGAAATTATAAAAGTTAAATGTGATGCACGGCGACTTCTTGATTCTTAGTGAATATCGGCATAAATTCCAATCTTTTATAAAAATGTAACATTTCCGAAGTGTACAATCCCATTAGAAAACATTCCCTATATTTTTACTAACAAAGAGATACATTCTAACAAAAAAGAAGAAATAATATATACCATCTACAATAATGTCAGATACAAATAAATTTGTTATCACTAGAGCCTGGAAAATATGCAAAACTCAATAACAAATAATAAAATAAAAACGTTAACCATTACTTGCAAATTCAGGCAATTAAAAGGAAACCCCACTGCTTATTCTGAGAACTATTAAATACAAGCTTATAATGGGTCTTTCAAAAATCTTTTTGGTAAATACCTACTCGTAAACATTACGCATTTCTACGAAACCACTCATTTCAAAGTGAACAAATAAATCTTGAATATACTCAGTAGATTTTATATCGTATTTTGAGTTTGAAGCGTAAAGACCAAAGTTGTGTAAATATGTCAAAACAAGCTTTCGATAAAAGAGCTTTATTAAAAAAGTTCATTGTGGGTAACACTGATTTAAAAATAATTGATTCTGAACAAATGTTTTGTATTGCTTGCGAGAAGAGGGTAAGTTGATTTTTAATTATTTATTTAAATATACCTACAATTTTAGTGTATAGGGTGGACAAATTTCGATGTTTGTACAGGGTAACTTGGTAACTATAGGAGATACAAAAAAATGGATGTCACATTCGCGTCCCTTTTTTGTGATTTATTCACTTTTTTTTAACTATTTTACGTGTTTTTCTAATGATTTTCACTTTTATTTATGTTTTTATACCGTTTTTTTTTTCACTTATACGTTTTTTAATGATTTTTACGTCATTCTACAACGTTTAACTTAACTTTTTTTAAGTGGTGTTACATATAGTCTTTATGTTTCTTAGTCTCAGTATCACCCGGTATGTTGTTAAGAAGTTCATAGGGAAGTAACCTTCTCACAAAAATATGATTTTAAATTTTAATGGGCACTGTGGTCCAGGTTGTGGGTCTTTAAATATAATTTGATCTCATCATAAATAAATAATTAGAGGATATATATTGTATGTTAAATGAACGATATGTCGTGTGTAAAAAACTCAAATCGAAATCAATATCTTATTCCTAGCAACGAGGTGATGAACTCCACCTTTTGTCTTTATAGAACTGCCATGTAATAAAAGTTTATCAAGGGATAACGGGTGTTTAACGTGTGTGACGCAAGTGACGTAATGCAAGTGTGAAGAAGATATGTAGTGAATGTAAGTCACTACACAGGTATTAACGGTTTTTATCCTAGGGTTTTAGTTTCCGGGTTTTTTCTCTCCTAAATTCGTATCTCCTATAATTACCGAGTTACCCTATACAAACATCGAAAGTTGTCCACCTTATACGTAGTGATTTGGTAAATTTATAAAATGTTTTTGATAAAGTTGTATTTGTATTAAGTTAAATTCTGTTATACATCGTTTATTAATTGTTACAGATGACCTGTCAAAAGAAATTCCCGGCTGTTCAACATTTACAAACTCCTATGATAGCTTATCACATTGTATCCCAAAGAAAAATGCAGCTGTAAGATTAAAGTCAATTACCATCATATTAAGGCAGCACGAATGGCAATATAAATAAAATTAAATTATCTACAATAGTGGAATGTGGTTATAGAACCGGCAGAAAAACCTAGAAATGTAACAAGTGACTAAAGCTGCAAATAATGCAGATGCTTCTTTGAGACACATGGAAAATTAGTATTGCCCGTACCAAACACGAAGAAAGGAAAAGTAAAACATCGTTTCTATCAAATGGGACAGGATATATCCAGAGAGTTTAAGTAAGTATAGATTGAATTTATTGTTGAATTCAATTTTTGCTAAATCCCTTTCGGATTCGCAAACAGTATCCCCACACTTATTGCATAATTTCTTCCGCCTCACAAACATGTCAAAGACGACTGTGATTATTCTATATATTTTTGAATTATCATAATAGTTTTCTGCAAGCAGGTTAAAATGTTGCAGGAATGTAGTGAATACGATTTTTTAAATATTATTGAAGTATAATGTTGTTTCTTTTCCTTTTTAACAAGTAATTTATAATTGTACTCAAGTTGTTTTTTTAATTGTTTGCCTTTTTTACTAAAATCAACAATGGGTTATTTTTTTAGGTAGTGGGGCTCAAATCTAGTGACATCAACACCAAAATCATTGAAAACATCGATTTCTTCAATAAAATGAATAAAATTAAGAAAATAGAAATGCCGGGGCTCGCTGATATACAAGAAAGCATCATTCTGTCGATTGACGAAAATTCCGATCTAGATTAAACTTTTAAATTTAACATAAAGAACAAAAACAGTGTGCAATTTACGGACGTTTATTATACCCGCAAGACTTAGAATGTTTAAGAACCGTTTCAAAAAACTTAAGACAAATAGTTTCAAGGTGTAATAGTAGAAGTTTATCTGGCAATATTAATAAAACAATACAAGCCTGATTTATCTTAACGTGATTTCCTGTAGAAGGACATGTTTTTATCTTTATACAATATACGTTTAGCCAATCTGTTCTTTATTTTCTAAACTACGCACTTTGCAATGTGGATGTAATTGTAGTACCAATTATTAAGCATCAACTTAATCTTAAGAAATACAATTTGATAGTCCTAATGAACAGTCTTAAAAATACTCATGTCTCATATAATAAAGAAATAACATTTATATTGAGAGTGTTATCTTTCTCGTATAAAATTAAAGGGGTGCAATTGGGACATAAGTAAAAATTATTTGTTCCACAGGATTTGCCAGAACAGTACGATTCTTATAATTGTGAAAGATTGTCTTTTCGCAGAAATCATAATCACAGGCAAGTCTGATGTTATAATCTATTATACCACATATAGTATGCATATGTATAGAAATTGCGTACGCGAAAGGATATACAATAACCTTTACACAGAGCGAGATTTCGATACGGTCAGTTACAATAAAAAAATAACAGTAAAAAATATAGCGTCGCACATTTAGTTTATGCAAAGTTTGATCATTGTATAAAGAACTAATAGTGCATGATTTATATAAAAAAAAATTAAAGTATAGTATAACAAGTTTTTGAAAAGTATCAAAAATGTTTACTGAATTCTGAATTCAGTAAAATGATACTGAAAAATAAAAATATTATAGCCATTAATAATTTTTTTAACATTAACACCCTGCATTTCAAAAACGGGTATTTTTTTTTTCTAAGCATATTTCGTTTAATCGTTTTATTTTTATTCAGATAATCTTCAGTTGTATTATGTCCCATTATATATTATGATAAATTAGTTAACCATTAATTATTGTGTTAAAATTAGAATTAAAAATTTGTGTATTTATAACTGTTTTAAAATAATAAAATAGAAAATATGCTTTTGTTTTTCTTTTCCTTTATAGGTATTATCCGAATTAATTTAAAATAAATTATACAGGATGATTCATAACTATTGGGAGCAGGTTATTTAGATCAAAATATGGCGATAGGACCAAATATACCTTAATAAAATATGGCTGTGGAATAAGATACAGGGCGTTAAAGTTGAATTTTTTTTTCGTTTTTTTTTTTATAATCTCACTGTATATTTATGAATTGTTATCAAAATCGGCTCAAAGGCATATCTTTGGACAAGGAATATTATTTTATGTATTATTTCACATTTTTTACAGGGGGCGCCACGAGAATGATTCCTGATGATGAAATTAAGTTTTTTTTGCCGAAACTTTTCAGTGCTTTTTATTAGAAAATATTACGTAAACATCATTTCTACGTAATATTGGTACTCCTGTTTAAACATGATAATTTCACCTGTTTTCTAGAAAAACGCAATTGAACAGTTCAGAGTCTCAGAAGGATATTTTAAAAAATATTTTATTTATGAAAAGTGTGCTTTGGACTGTCAGATAATTGTGTCTGGTAAATGTCAGTTCTTGCCAACGAATTATTTTTGCTGTGAGATTATAGTCTATTGTTGCATTTTTTAAAGCTTTTTCGACTGAAATGCCTCGTCACAATCATTTTACAAATGAAGAAATGCGGGATATGGTTTGTGTATATGCACAAGAAAATGTTTGCGGTCGCATGGCAGCCAGAAGGTATGAATTGTTATATCCAGACAGAAGGCAACCAAATCACAAAACGTTTGCAAATCTATTTCACCGTTTGGGTGAAACCGGGTCATTTCATAGTAAAAATCTGGGTGGTCGTCCAAAACAAATCACACCTAATGAAGAAGATGAAATTTTGGTTCGAGTAGATGAAAATCCTGAAGTAAGTTCACGTCAACTGGCAATAACAACAGGAGGAAGTCAGTCGTCTATTATTAAAGTTTTAAAAAAAGAAAAGTTTCATCCTTATCACTTCACTCATGTTCAAAATTTGCTTCCAAGAGATCTCCCAAGACGGTTACAGTTCTGCCAACGTATTCTCAACAAACATAATGATGACCGAAATTTTATTAAAAATATTATGTTCACCGATGAAGCGACTTTTACTAGACGAGGTGTTTTTAATTATCGAAACAGTCATCACTGGGAAGCAGAAAACCCGCATGCTCGTAAAGAAAGACATTTTCAACATGAGTTTAAATTTAATATTTGGTGTGGCATTATAGGCGACCAACTACTAGGGCCATATCGTCTTCCTCCAAATTTAAATGGAGATTCCTATTTAGTTTTTTTTTTCAAAATACTTTTAAAGATATTTTGGATGATATGCCACTATATGTAAGAAGGAAAATGTGGTTTATGCAGGATGGAGCTCCACCTCATTTCCCATTAGTTGTTAGAAATTATCTAAGTGACATATTTCCTCAACGTTGGATTGAAAGAGGAAGTAATTTTGAATGGCTACCAAGAAGTCCTGACTATAACCCTCTTGATTTTTATGTATGGGGACATATGAAGTCCTTAGTTTATACCCAGGAAATTAATTCACGAGACGAACTCTGAAGGAACATACAAAATGCGGGTAATTTTATAAGGGGGCAGAATAATATTTTCTTTGCCATCCGAAAGTCCTTTATTAAAAGAATTAGAAAAGGCATAGAAGTCGGAGGAGGTCACATTGAACATTTAATATAAGTCTGCTTTTTTATGTTAAATTGTTTTTAATTTTGCTTTACCGTTGAAATAGAAGCCTTACGTTACAAGTTTTCTTATTGTGTTATTTGGAATCTCCTTCTGAGACACTGAACTGTTCAATTACGTTTTTCTCGAAAACAGGTAAAATTATCGTGTTTAAATAAGAGTACCAATATTACGTAGAAATAATTTTTAGGTAATATTTTCTAATCAAAAGCACTAAAAAGTTTCGCCAAAAAAAATTACCACCTAATTTCATCATCAGGAATCATTCACGTGGCGCCCCTAACAAAATGTGAAATATTACATAAAATAATATTCCTTTTTCAAAGATATGCCTTTGTGCCGATTTTGATAACAATTCATAAATAAACAGTGACATTATCAGAAAAAAAAACGAAAAAAAAATTCAACTTTAACGCCCTGTATCTTATTCCACAGCCATATTTTATAAAGGTATATTTGGTCCAATCGCCATATTTTGGTCCAAATAACCTGCCCTTAGCCTATGTCCCAATAGTTATGAATCACCCTGAATATTATTGGGGACCGGTCACTTGGACCACGAGTACCTGCATTAATCCTGTTTTGAAAAAGGTCAAGTAAGTCTACCCTTCAGTTCGACCAGGACAAAATTTTATTTTCTAATCGATTTAATGGTATTCTTCGAAGATAATTACAATATCATTAGGGTAGTAATAGTGGATAGTTTTCGACACTTGCAAATTTCTATCAAATTTTAAAATATTAGTTTAAATCCAGCAACGTTCTAGTAAGCATCATTCTCCTTCATAATATCTAGTCAATTTAGTTTGTTTAAGAAGTGTAACTGCACCAAAAATGGATCTGAAATGATTAGTGAAACATTCATTTCATTTCAAAACATTTATTCAATTTTTAAAACATTTTTGACAACAATATATATTGATATGGATATGAGTTTAATAGTCCAGATTTTAGTTTATATTGATGATTATAGTGTGATATATTTTTTTTTATGTTTAACTTGATAATTTTTTACTCAATAATTATTACTCAACCATATCATTAGTTATACGAATTTACCTTTATTAATTTCTGTTATTGCTCCGGCTATTACTCTTATTCTCATGGGTCTTGGATTCTGGCGCTATTCCTTGTTAATATGAAATTATTTTTCCTGTTAAGTTACCTTTCTCGATTAGAGTATTATTTTCCTAATTAATCAATAAAATATTCCTTTTACAAAAATATTAGTTTCATTTTATTTATAAACCAAATCATTTCAACATTTAGATATAAATAGGAACAAAAAAATTATTCATAATTAATTTTGTGGATAGAAAATGGCGGACACGCCATCTATTGGAGGATATTACAGTATGCTGTACTCTGGAAATGAATCACTTTGCTTAAATAAAATTAAAACTAGCTTTCTGTAATTACCCTTCTTAAAATATTTGTAAAGAGCTCTATACATCTAACCTAAATTTAAAAAAATTATTTACCCCAATGCAGAATACTGAACGTAACAAAATGTTCATTGTGTTTAAAAACCGAAAGTCAATTAATAAACTGTTCAAAAAAACTTTTAAAAGTAAGTAGCTTGCAATATCGTTTTTAATCAACTTGTTTAAATTATTTTACTCACTAAAACCTCAGTTCTTTCCTAGTTAAAGTTATTTTGATTCCAGGAATTAGAAATATACTCCCTCTCAACATGGACGAAATGGCTGATTCCCACAGAATCGTCTGTCTGCTCGTTGACCGGAGTTCGATACACGTTTTGCTCCTTCTAGTTAACGGTAGGTAATTTTTTTACTCACCCAGGATGTACATAATAAAATTTGAAAGAATATTTTATTATTTTTAGGTTGTAACTGCTTAAAATATATCAAGAATTCCAATTTTAATTTCAAAAAAATCTCAAACGTTTGTCAAAAACTCCATCTCAAAATCAACAACCCCTTAGTTACCCCTTGGATACCAATCATCCAAAAAAAGAAAAAAGTAAAGGTAGGTTCGTATATGTATATCACTTATGACAGCTAATGTTTCTTTTTACTTACAAAGTTACTGTACTAATTGTCACAGTGTACAGTTCGTCCCAAATTAGAATTAACTTTTGTTATTTCATTTCAATATACATATAATACAAACACACTGTACGCAGTACAGCATGCGACCCTATTGGTAAACCGATAGAGTCCAAGACGATTCCTCCGCCTGTTATATGTGAACATATTTCCACTGTTTTGAGTTTGCTAAACATAGCCGCCCTCACTCCTTACCCAAGGGGTATTATTGAGGGATTAGGAGGGATTATGATCGGGAATTGTAAGTGTTTGTAGATATGTCGTGTGTTAGTTTCGTTACTGTCCCCTGAAAAAGCTAGAAAAAACAGGGTTGTCGTTCGTGGTATGTGGTCTTGTGGTAGTCTGTGGTTTTTTGTCTAAATTCACAGAGAGGGTGGACTATAAACCTCCCGAAAGTGCCTCGGTCGAGTGCGAAAAATCATTTTTTTTTTTTCATTTCAAAAGGTCTTTATTTACAATATGTACAACAAATGTTTATAATAACAAATCATTTACTTCAAATAAAAGGATTTCTTCTCAACTGGGTGAAGTATTCACTTTTGTGGCCTCCTGTAGAGACCAGACCGATGTCATGGTCGTGTAGATGATCGTCATTATTTAATATTTTGGCTGGATGACTTCTCCTTGTTGAAATAGCAACATTATAAGTCAATTTTGGTGATCTTGCAAGGGCGATAATGGAATAGTAGAGGATTTTTGTTTGAGTTTAATTTTGTCTGTGTTTCCCTGAAAAACCATTCGTAAAAAACAGGGTTGTCCTTGTTTGTAAGTGTGTCTTGTATAGTTTATGTGCATGAAAATTCAAATTACTAGACTACACAGCGCCACCACAGTCCCATGCAAAAGTCGCAGCAAGCCACGAGATTTTCGCACCGAGCTGTGACGTCACCGTGCAGTCGTCCGTCCGACCAAAGTTGCTAACTAGTCGACGTTGTAATTTGAGTATTAAGGAGGATGTATGTCTATCGTTTTGAATTTAATTTTGATCCTGTGTGTAAATTGATAATGCCTTATGCAGGCATCCATGGATTCTGTGAATACCATCCCCCTGATGAATAGCGGTGATGTGGTTTTTTAGCTCTGGAGGTAAACATTTGTCATAAAAGCCCTCTGCTAACCTAATGACATGATCTTTCACTGTTTCCATGGATGTTTGCGCATGCATATCAATTATTCTAGCGTAACGGTCACACCCTAAAGCCAGCCGCAGACACTTGTTTTGAAAAGTTTGAAGCTTTTTATAATGGGTGTTCGCCATTGAGCAGTAGACTGGACATCCATATAACAGTATTGGCCGTAGTACCTGTTTGTAAAGTAATACTTTATTTTCCGATGTCACACCGCTTCTTCGATGTAGCATCGGATATAAAGTTTTTAGCGCTCCGGTAGCTTTGGCAATTCTTTCCTCTATATGATTTTTAAAAGTTAATCTCCGGTCTAGCATAAATCCTAAGTACCTCATGGAGTTTTTGGTTTCTATTTGTTGGTTTTGAACTTTTAGTTTTGTGATAATTTTGTCCCTTGTTTTGTGTGATAAAACCATGCTTTCGGTTTTGGTCACATTTATTTTTATTTTGTTTGCATTGAAATATGGTACTAGCGTTCTGTTTACGTGGATGTCCAGTCTCCTGGTCGCGATCTCAGCTGTATGTGACATTTTATACACGCAAGTGTCGTCGGCGTACAGGGCCGTCTGTATACCATTTTGTCCCATGGGAAAATCATGAGTCATGATGGTATACAGATGCGGCGCCAGTACCGAACCTTGGGGTACTCCCGCCATCGCTGTGTATGGTCCACTACGCGAATTGTGAATTTTAACGTAGAATTTACGGTCCTGTAGGTATGTTTGAATTGTTTTTACAATGAAAACAGGGTAATCATTCATAAACATTTTGTGTATTAAGCCGTCGGTCCAGACGGTGTCAAACGCCTTTGCAGCATCGATTGCAACTAATACGGTTTGTTGGTTTTGATTGTATGCATCTTTTGCATGTTGTGCAATTCGTATTATTTGTGCAATCGTGCTGTGGCCGGCTTTAAAACCGTACTGTTCCGCCGGAATAATTGTGGTGTCTTGTTCGTAAGTGTGTAGCCTCGTGAGCAGCACACGATCTGTGATTTTGGCTAAGCCGTTTAGAAGAGATATAGGGCGGTAGCCTTCTATATCAGATCTGCTCTTACCTTTTTTGTGTATCGGGACCACATTTGCAACTTTAAATGCGTCCGGATACCACTGGAGTTTAATTATAGCGTTGATTATATAATGTAGGTGTACGCAAATTTTTTTTGATAAATTTTTTAGCAATATATTTTGAATATCATCAGGTCCTGGAGCCCTTTTACTGGGTGACTTTTTGATAATGCTGATAATTTCTTTTGGTATGGTGAGTGAATTTGTGGGGACTATTTGTACTGGCATTTGCCTTATGTCATTAACTATATTCGTGATTTCAGTTTGCTCTTGATTGTTAATTTGTTCATTGATAAAATTATTTTGGAAGAATTCACCGAAAGCCGTGCATTTTTGTACGTCTGTCGAGTATGAGTTGTTATTGTGTTTCAGTGTGGGAAGCTGCGAGAACGGTTTTCTGTACCGCCTCACAATTTTCCACACTGAGTTGTCTTTTATGTTAATCGCCTCCAGGGTCTTGCGCCATTTTAGGTTCCTAAAATTATTGATTTCTTTATTTATTGCTTTTCCTAACTCCTGGAACATGACCCTGTCGGCGGCTTGTCGGTGCGTCTGCCAACGTCTACGTATGTAGTTCTTGTTTGTAATGAGGTCGAGAATCTCTTGAGGAAGATCATCCTTTAATGGCTTAAATGTAATTAATTTTGTAGAGCTGTTTCTGGCATTTATTATTACTTCTGTTAGATGCTTAATTTCTTCCTCAAGAGATTGCCTATCTGTAATGTTATTGTTAATGTCAATGTTTTCGTCCAGTGTTTTTCTGTATTTCGTCCAGTCTGTTGTTTTGTAGTCGTAATAACGACCCTGTATCCTTGGTATCAGGCGTGTAGTCCTTATCTCCAAGTATACAGGATCGTGATCCGAGGTAAGTGTTTTGATTGTCCTTGTATTCTCCACGTTCGGTACATTTTTGGCAGCCGCGATGTCAATTGTGGAGGGGGTGTATCTTGGGGTGGAAGGGAAGTGGGTGGGGTCTTCGGGATAATGTATAATGATGTCGTTGGTTTCGGCGAATTCATCCAAATTTTTCCCGTTTTTATTTGGGCGCTGGCAGTTCGAATCCCAGTGGGGATGTTTACAGTTAAGGTCACCCAGTAGAAGGACTCTATTTCCTGATGTCATGATTGTATTTATTGTATTTTTTGTGAAAGCACTATCTGGTGGGTTATATAGCCCGACAAAGTTAATATTGGCAATTTTTATTATTAAGTGCTCTTGCGGTATGTTTAGATTTGCTAGATGTTCATAGGTAATTTCAGATTTAATACAAAAAGCCACACCACCCCATGACTGATCCGGTCTGTCATGTCTGATGATGTCGTACCCGTGTATTTTAATTCTGTCTGATTGTTTGTAATGTGTTTCGGTAATAAGTACGATGTCGAATTTATGTTTATGAATGAAGTTACGAACAAGTGATGTTCTTGTTCGCATCCCATTTGCATTATAGAAACAAATTTTGAGTTTTTGTTTGTCCCTAGAATTGAATTCAGTTCCTAAGATTAAAGTTACTGTCTACGTTACTCATGAACGCGTTATAAGATTCTATGATTTCCTGTCCCGATTTGCAAATTCTGAGTTTGGCGTTCAGTGCTCTGACCGCCCTAGTAAGCTCACCAATATTGACTAACCTGTTAAGTATATTGAATTCTTTATTGAGTTCACTGAATTCGTCCGTAATCACGTCAGGGGTGTTGTTGTTCGGTCTCTCGGTGTTAATTTTCTTAACTTGGTTTGTTTCTGTGATGTACTTGGTGGGCAGGGCCGGGAAATCAGTATTTAGATTCCTTTTCTGCTGCCTGGCTTCCCATTGGTTAACTTGTGGTTTGGGGGCGGATACATATTTTTGTTGGGGTCTAGGCCTTCTCTCTTCGAGCTTCTCAAGTTTGGCCAGATATACTCGACATTTTGAGTAATTTGCCGGGTGATCACCCCCACAATTTACACACGTGGCCGGAGTGTCTCGGGTTTTGACACAAGTACGTGTGTGGTGATCACCCGCACATTTCAAACATTGTGATGGTCTGCCACAATTTGCAGTGGCATGCCCCCATTGCTGGCAGTTATGGCACTGTATTATGGCTTTTGTCGACTTCCTAAGCTCCCATATGACTCTTGTATGTAGTATTCTGCGGACATTTTTATTAAGAAATTCAAGAGTTATCGCCGGGTCAGTAACCACCAGGAACAGGGGCCTGTCTTTTGTCTTCATTTGGTATATTGTTCTTGTTTTAATATCATGATCTTCTTCTAAATCTTCTTCAATATCCGATATTTTGGTGTTGTCAGCGAGACCTCGCAATACGAAGGCGTGAGACTTCTCATCACTAGAGGTGTATGTGTGGTACGACATTTTTTCTGTTTTTATATTGTTTAGCACTCTCTCGTGGTCATCCTTGTTGTCAACAAATAAGATGGTATTATAGTTCGTGTGCTTTATACTGAAATCACCCTTCACGTGTACCTTAAGGTCTTGTACCAATTGTCTCTGGTTCGTTGTTTTGCCGTCTATGACAATAGGCGGCATTGTCTTCTTGTTTTTGTTTGTTTTATCTCCTGTATTGTTCGTTGAGGGTATGTTTTTTGGGGTAGCATCATTTTTGTTTTTTTCTGTTGTTTTGGTAGTAACATTACTACTACTTGTACCTTGTGCTTCTTCGAGATTTAGAGGTATGAATTTGTGTCCTTTCTTCCTTCGCTTAACGATACGCCCTATCTCGTCATCATCATCGTCAATGTCTGCTTCTGATTCATCAGTTAATGCGCCGAATTTGTTTTTGGTAGGAGTGATGGATTTTATGGTCTTTTCACGAATGAGTTTTTGAAAATTAGATGAAAATTTTCTAGGAACGATGAATGGTTCATTATTTATTTTCGTGGCTTCATCACGTTCTTTTTGTTCTCTTAGCTCTCTTTCATATCGTTCTCTTTCTTCTTTTGACCTTGGTTCAAAGCGGCTATTCGGTGAGTGAGGTAGGTAACTAAATGCATCATTTCTGTT
This sequence comes from Psylliodes chrysocephalus, assembly GCA_927349885.1. Classification (NCBI taxonomy): domain Eukaryota; kingdom Metazoa; phylum Arthropoda; class Insecta; order Coleoptera; family Chrysomelidae; genus Psylliodes; species Psylliodes chrysocephalus. The sequence goes on from OV651820.1 coordinate 53,817,898, forward strand.
CCTTCTAATCTCGTCTTCTGATGTCTGGCTAGTGGATTCATATTCCATGATATTATCAGATACTCTTTTAGGTACTTCTGCGTTCGTTTCTTGTCTTTTACGTCTGGGATCACTATTTTTTCTTTTGTTGGTGGCTCCTGTATTTTGTAGTGTAATGTCGTTCATGTTGACATACATACCTACTAGATTAGGGCATGGAGGGGGGGGCACGTTCCCGAAACTAGAGCTACTCAGTTCACCCAAGTTTAGGGTGTTACCCTCTCCTCCAGTTGATGTGGTAGTGATTTGGGGAACAGTATTACCAGCAAGGTCATTATTACTAAAGTCTAGTAATTTTTTTATTACATTTGGGGGTAGTTGTAGAGTGGTTTTAGGTAGCATGTCATTGGTACTTTCTGTTACATAAGCAGACGTAAATGATGTTGTGAATTTGTCTGTTGTAGGGGATTTTTCACCCGGTTCTTTCTTATCATTCTCAACAACTGTTGTGTCCATATTGCTACCAGTGGGGCTCATAGAAACGTCGCTGCCACTTGAGCTATTTGAGTCATCAGACTTTTCAAGGACTTTAATTAATTTTTGTACACTTTCATCATGCTCCATTCCACTGTGGGAATAATTATTGTCACTGCCTTCTGTAGTTCCGTCCTGGCTATCATGAAACTCTAATGATTCCTCAGATTCAGCTAGTGATGGTTTTCTAGGTGGGTTTCCCTCTTCGGGGGTAATAATGGATTCTGCCGCCGCCTCACTGACACCTTGGCGGTCAGTTGAAGGTCGTCCGGCAGAAAAATCGGCCTGGGGGGCCTGCTGATTAAGGTTTTTCAAATCAGAATTGGCAGTAATGTGTAAAACCCCAGTAGTACTCACGTTTTGTGTGTTTCTTTTGGCCTTTACCTTGAATTGTGAGGGAGATTTTACTTTGGCGATGTTGGATATCTCAATATGCTTGTAGGGCCGGCATCTAGTTTTCAGTCTCTTTGTATATTCCGTCTCAAAGCCTAGGTTAGGCGTTTTGTCGGCCCTTTCGGGCTCGGGCATTGACCGTTCTCCCTTACTCCGGGATTACTTACTCTGGCTAGGGGAACTATACACAGTGGGAAAAAATATATTTTGTGACAGCTGTCACTAATGAAAACAATAACAAATCTACGACAGACGTGGATTAAACTTCAAACTACTCCTAGAACAGTTCGAAAAATCGCTATCGGCCGCAACTCTGTCGGTCAGTTTATAGTTCAGTCCTCCGTCGGACTAGGATTCGTAAATATCTAGTTCGTGTGAATTATTGTTTAGTATTGTTGGATTTGTCATGGGTCCTGTCGTCTGTATATGCTTAAGTTTTTGTGTACACATCCGTGCTTTTTACGCACGCCGTCCCCCTGATGAATTTGAGTGATGCTTTCCCTCAGCTCAGCAGGAAGGCATCGCGCGTAGAAATTTTCGGACGTTTGTACTATAAAGTCCTTAATCATTGGTATGTTTGTATTTGCGTGAATGTCTCGTATTCTAGCATAGCGGTCGTAGCCAAGAACTAGCCTCAGACATCTGTTTTGAGCAATTTGTAGGGGTCGAAAACTTGAATTTGCCATTGAGCAGTATACTGGACAACCATACGTCAGTATAGGCCTAAATATGGACTTATAAAGTAAGATTTTGTTCGACAAGGATAGTTTGCTTCGCCTATTCATTAAAGGGTACAATGACCGCAGAATACCCGAATTTTTGCCTACCCTGTCTTTAATGTGTGCCTTGTACAGTAATGTTTTATCCAGCAGAAATCCGAGATATTTTAGTTCTCTTTTTATTGTGATTGGTTGATTTCGAACCATTAGGGGCGTGTCTATTGCTTGGGCACGCCTTTTTGAAAGTACTATCGCCTCGGTTTTGGTTGAATTAATTTTTATTTTATTTTCTGCTAGATAATTCATTAGTGTTCCGTTGATATGGTTATCCAGTCTGCTACTCGCTGTTTGTGCCGATTTATGGCTAGTGAAAACACAGATGTCGTCGGCGTACTGCGCCGTTTGTATCCCATTATGTCCCTTTAGTAGATCATAAGTCATAATGGTGTTTATTTTAATATTGAATTTCCTGTCCGTTAAGTATGACAAAACTATTTTGACAATATGCCCAGGAAAGTCATTCACAAGCATTTTGTATATTAACCCTTGGGTCCAAACGGTGTCAAAGGCTTTTTCTGAATCAAGCGCCACCAGCACCGTTTGCAGGTCCTGATTGTATGCCTCTTTGGCATGATGAACAATTCTCAGGACCTGGGCCACAGTGCTGTGCCCCTCTCTGAAACCGTATTGTTCCCTTGGGATAATTTGTAAGTGTTGTTCTATAGTCTTAAGTCATATTAGTATTATAGTGTCAGTTATTTTTGCTAGTGTGTTAAGTAATGAGATAGGGCGGTAACTATCAATATTATTTTTCGGTTTTCCCGCTTTATGAATTGGAATAATGTTTGCCATTTTCAGACTACTAGGATAGTGTTGTAGTCTGAAAATGGCATTCATTGTGTGGTAGATCTGCACGATACCTTTTCTACTTAGGTTTTTTAGTAGTATGTTGCTAATATCGTCCGGTCCCGGAGCTTTTCTGTTCTTGAGACACTTAATTACCTCGCATACCTCTCTGGGAGTGGTGAGGCAAGAATGGGGCATTAAAAGTGGCTCTAATTGTCCGAGAGCGGTTACTGTATTTTCGATGCGCTGTTGTTGCGGGTTGTTCGGCTGATTATTGACAAATTGAGCTTGAAAGAATTCGCCTAGGGCTTGACCTTTGTCTTCGTCGGTCTCTAGTGAATGATGTCCTTGTCTCAATGTGGGGAGCAGCGAATAAGGTTTTTTGTACCTCTTCACTACTCTCCACAGGGAGTTGCCCTCCGGTTTCAACTCTGATAGGATAGTTTGCCATTTTTTGTTTCTATGACTTCTTATCATCTCATTGATGGTGTTTGCGAGATTTTGCATCATTACCCTATCATCGTTTAGCCGGTGTGTCTGCCACCTTTTCCTAAGTCTGTTTTTGTTAGTTATTAAGTCGGTAATTTCGGGTGGCAGATTGTCATAGTGTGCTGTGAGTGTTTTTAACGAAGTTGTTTAGTTTCTAGCTTTTTGTATATTGTGTATCAGTAGTTTAGTTTCGTTTTCTAAAATTTCTACAGAGTGAATATTATTATTAATTGTTATGTTTGTGTTAAGTTTTTCTCTGTATTGTGTCCAGTTTGTCGATTTGTAGTCGTAATATTGTGTCTTTTGTCTTTGTATTTTGTTTGTTGTCCAAATCTCCAGGTACACTGGATCGTGGTCAGAGTTAAGTGCAGTTATTGTTCTCATATTTCTTATGTCAGGTATATTCTTAGTGACTGCAATATTTAGTGTACTGGGACTGTGTGTGGGGATTGTAGGAAAGTATGTAGGTTCTTCGGTATAGTGTATTATAAGGTCATTGACCTCGGCGAAGTCTCTCAATACTCTACCACTTACGTTATATTTCTCACAATTAGAGTCCCATTCCTGATGCTTGGCATTAAGATCTCCTGCAAGAAAAACCCTGTTTCCCTTCGACATTAACCTGTGCAGATCTCTACCTAATATTGTGGATGAGGGAGGGTTGTATGCTCCTATTATTGTGAAGTTATTGACCCCTATTATTATGTGTTCGAATCTTTCAGCTATATTTAGTTTTGTTATTTCTTTAAATTGCAATTCTTTTTTAATAATGATAGCTACCCCCCCGGCTGCTCGTGTGTGGTCCGGTATGTTTCTGTCTTCTCTGATAATAGTGTAGTCATATATTTTTACTTTGTGTGTCGGTTTTAAAAAAGTTTCTGTTAGTATGATAATGTCGAATTTATGCTTGTGAATGAAATTGCTGACAAGCCCGATCTTGTTCAGCAGCCCGCGCACATTGTAAAAACAAATTTTGATTTTGTCTCTATTTGTGTTGTCGAAATTAGTTACGTATGTTGTATGAGTCTAAGTTTGTCATGAAGTTATTGAAAGTCATGAAATATTGTGGGGTAGAGGTACATTTGCGGAGGGAGGAATTTAGGTCTCGGACGGCTCGGGTAAGGGCGGCTATATTTACCATTGAGTTTAATTCTATGAATTCCGAACTTAAGGCAAGGAAATCGTCCATTCCTCCTGATTATTGGGCGTTTTCTTGTGTCGGTGTATGATTAGTGAAAAAGGACACAAATTATTGTTACTAAATAATTTTAAATTTTCTAAAGCTCATGTAGCAAAATCCGGAAAAATTCGTTGGCGGTGTGTTAACAGAAAGTGTTCTTCTAAAATGTATACCGAGGAAGACGAAATAACTATCTTAGAAACACTTCTAGAGCATAATCACAAGGAAGATAGTACTTTTAAAAGGCAACAGGTTAGCAATGCTTTGAAAAGGAAGGCGTTAGAAGATCTAACAGAAAGACCTTCCAAGCTAATTCATAAGGAATTAAAGGTTTGTTCTTTTTATTATTATTACCACGCTTTATTTAACTTCATGTGTCTGTTTATTTATTTATTTTTATTTTTGCGCTTTTATTTTTGACCGAAAAATTATTTTGTACTTTTGAGTACACTTAAATAAAGCGTGGTTTTTAAAAAATCATTGTTTTCATATTTTTATTTTATTAACTATCGCTAACATTTTTGTTTTTAACAGGATAACGAAATTACTGGAAAAATGATATCTTCCGATTTGGAATGTTAACGGCGGAATATATTGTTATGATATCCATTTTATTCAAATAAATTTTAAAACTACTTAATTAAAAATTTTTGTATTCAAGTCTATATAAAAAAATTATCATACAATGGGACACCCTATATCATGTCAACATGGCAATACATATAGGACGTTTGTCCTGATTGGTTTCAAATATAAAAGGTATTACATAAAACTGATAATGTAAAATTTTAATTTATCAATTAATTAATAACCAAATATTATTTATTATTTAAAAGGACAACTATTTTATTTAAATTTCGTTTCATAATATGGTTTTGTAATAACAATGTACTTAAGAGAAACTACTGGTCTACAGTTACTATGGAGAGGATGTCCGGGTTACAAAATAAATAAGTTTGTTGAGAGAAAAAAATTTTGAAAGGGAGCGGGTTTCCTTTTTGATTCATTCCAATTTTTTTAAATAAACCCAAAACCCAGTAAATAGAGTTAGTATTATAATTCAGTTGAATTAAAATAGACAACTTGTCAAATTTAAAGAAATGTATAAGACGTAACTTTCTTTACCTGATCAAAATAAGTATTGGTGTTGTATCCTGACAATTTTTGGAGCCTGCCCAGCAGAACAACTTACATTTATGGATATTCTTGGTGTTTTCAAAAGTTTTGAAGACAAGTTGGATGGACACTTTGTCGTGTAATTTCTAAAAAAAAACTATAGTGAGTAAACAATCTTATATAAATTGTATGTAATGAACTTTGATATTATTATTAACTAATTTATTTAATTATACTTACCAATTTATTCATTTCAACAGTAATTTGATTTATTTTTTTCAAATAATTCATATTTTGTGGTTATATTTGATACTATAAATATTCTTCTTTTCAATTTTGTAGGCCTCAGCTGCCAGGGCTATTCGGCCTACTTACTATAAATATCAATTGTATGTCATAAATCGACTAACCAAGGTTAATATAATTTTAAAGTTTAGATCAAATGTCACAAAATTGACTGAACTCAGTTGAAATGACGTCATAATCAGTGTGAATGGTGTGGTGTGTTTGAAATATAACTTTAGTTTTAAGGATTTTTTATTATCTGAATTAATTTTATGGTTAATTTCGATCATGGTTATATTGTTTCTCATAAAATAGTGTACATTAAACAAAGGTAATGTAGCAAATTGTCTATTTTTATTCAATTTTCAGGCAAATCAATGAAATTTTTCATATATTCAATGTTAATATAAAAAAAAAAACAAAATTTAAATAAAATAAAACAAGTTAAGAAATTATAACTTAAAAATTAAATAAAATAAAATTAATCTTTTTTGAATCCACCCTGAGAAAGAGGAATTCATACTCTGATTTCATATTAAGTATTACAATGAATTAATCATTGTAAGGTGTTAATATAAAAATACAATCAAGAAGACATAATAATATTCAATAAAGTTAATAAAAAAAAAATCTGTTATTATTTTATGATTGCACCCTGTATATGGGATTTAAACAATTCACATATAATGAACCATTTTAAAAAACAAATCACTTTGAACATTATAAAACATTTAAAGCATAAAAAGTTAAACAAAACATTAATTAAAGGACTTAGAAAAAATTGAATTAAAATTGAAACGGAAAACATCTTCTTTCAAAGGAATCATGACAGACTATCTCACTGGGAGAAATTTATGAGTTGAAACTGTGATAATTTGTTAGTTTGAATATATTTCTCACAGCATAACATATAAAAAGACAACCATAGTAGTGTTGGAGATTTTTACCAGTAAATCAAAAGAATTATGTTTTTAAAATATTTGACATTTGGAAACTATGCGAATAAATTTTTCAAATTATAAAAATCTAACTAATTTCTGGTGGCAGGGGATAAAATAGTAGTGATATTATGCTCTTATAGCACCATAAGACATATTGGAATATTTTGGGGCCCATTTTGTCACATTTGATATCATTGAAAATGTACCATTAATTAGCAGTAGAATTTTAAATTAAATTGTCTATTTTAGCACATAGGAAGTGAATCTTAATTTGCAAGGGGACTTTGTGAACATTTTAATAACAATAAGTCCTTGCTAAAGGGTAATCTGAGAGAAATATGTGTAAAATACTCATCAGATAACCTAAGTTCAAAAAAAACATTGATTTATGCTAAATGTCATAAAAGAACAGTGTTTGGGGTAATTTTAATTGTATAGAATAGGTTGTACATTAGTTTTAAGCATATTCGGTCGTTCCTAATCCAAAATTTATCATTTTTGTGAAATTCAGAATTCCAAAGTAAGGTTGGAAGTGACAATAAAAGTCAAAATCAGTATCATTTTGACCGTCCTAAGGGTAGGATCGTTGAATGAGCTCTGATCGGCGCAATTATTTTAATTGCAAGAGCCTACCAAACATTTGATTTTATTTCTGATGCTGTCAGAAAATAATTTTTGAAAGGTAACCTAAAAAAGTTGGAGGTTGTAAAACACTGAAGTAGGCGAAATTTTATTACTTACCGAAAAGGAAAAAACAGGAGAGTCCTGTTTTCTCTCGAAGCCAATCGATGATGTGAAAGAAATAGCGGAGCGAGGTGACGTATTCCTAAAAAAGAATTATCAGTGAGGTGTTCTTTCATGAAGTAAGATTAGTTATAAACATTATTGATAAATTTCCACTTACTTGCTTCATAGTCAATTTTATTTGAAGTGATTTGAAACACGTAGAAACTTTTTCTTGCCTAACAGGAGCATTTCTTTGCTGTTCATAAAACTTCCTAACCTTATTTGAAGACTGACAAGTTCTGACTCTGGTAACTTATTGGTGTTGCCAACCGTGATAACTGTTCTACTGAGGATATTTGAATAGGCAACATCTATTACTAGGATTCTATTATTAGCGTTTCAAAAGTTTTTTGAATATTTTCATTGTATTTATCATTTAATTTAAGTCATTTTTCATTCATTTCCATCTCATCTATACATTATTTCTCTTTTTATTGATTATATCCTATTGAATCTGATTTCTTTGTTTTATTGAAAAGAGTGAGCAATCTGTGAAATCGTAACCTACACACCCTGAGAAAAGAGAGATCTCATGCTGGACAAAATTAATTAAATAAATATATAAAAGATAAGTATTATATTTTTGTTGTAAAATTTTTATGCTCACACCTATTTTCATTATATTTTCATTTCCATTATATTTTACAAGAATTATAAATCATTGTAGTATATTAAGAGCTAGTCGAGGTAAGTTAAGTGATGATATCTTAATGATACTCTATTAAGATTATCATTACAATATATGTCGCTCGTCGCAGTGTTTTAGAACCACATCCTAAAAATCAAAATGAAGTGTATGATACACTTCTGGACATGCAACCAAAAACTAATAAAGCTGAGGAATTTTTTTGCATTTTCTTTGCTCTGAATATAATATGGATGGAACATTTCAGTTTTGTACTAAATTTTTTCTTCAATTATTTACTGTTCATGCTTTTGAAAATGGCTATTATATACCTGCTGTATTTTGCTTATTACCAAACAAGAACAGCTCAAGTTATTTAAAATTATTTTAACTGTTAAATGAAAAATGTAAAACTTTGGATCTGATATTGTTGATATTATTGATTTTGAATAGGCAATTCATAAAGCTTGTTCAATAATGTGGCCGAATATAAAAATTATAGGATGTAGATTCCATTTGTGCCAATCGTGCTATCGTAAAATTCAAAATTTGAGCTTAGTCACAGAATATCGGAACAAAAAAAATAGGCAATTTTCTTAAATTATTTTTTGGACTTCCATTTTTAGACCCTCATAAAGTAGGAAACTTTTTTTCTGAAGAAATTCATTCAATAATGCCCAGTAATCCGAGTCTATCGAAATTTTGCGATTATATCGTGGAAACTTATATCGATGAAGAAAGTAATTTTCCCCCAAGTATGTGGGCTTATACTACAGATAGTATGTGCAGGACCACAAACGCGTGTGAATCATTTCAGTTTCATTTTAATTCTAATTTTTATAGTTCTCACCCAAGTTTGTTTAATTTTTTGTAAATATTTTAATAAACTTTCAAGCAGAAACATATATTAAGATAAATTCCGTAAAATGTTCTACCAAAAAACTAAAAAGTGCAATACAGACAAAAAAAAATTATTTTATTAAACCTAAGATAGCAGAATATAGAAATGGCCTTTTATCACAAGAAGATTTTGTAATTTTATAATTCACCTCAATATTAAATAATATGTTAAGTAAATAGTGATTGTTTTAATTCTTAGAATACAACCTTAATCCGCTCGAAGAGCAGTCGTGGTCCAACTGATCGGTGTACTTAAAACAGGTACCTGGCCCGTGGTCGAACTGTCAGACTCCCATATTATTAATAACAATAATAATAACAATATATTTATTAAGTGTTTAAGAAAAATTGTATTTTTAATTCAAATACATACATAGGTGGGTAGGTATTTACCTTAGTTGTTTTGGCCGATTATAATTAAGATTTGGTATATTTGGTAGTTGGTGTTGCCTATATGGCAGATACATTTTATTTAAAATATATCGTTAATTTTGGCATGCGCAAATTATTTATGCGTAGTAATAATGATCAGTCGTATTTCGTTACTTCTAAAAGATAGTCGATTTAAAAAAGATAAAATTCGTTTCGTACGCCGGTTCTATTTATTGAATGCAAAGTGAAATTACCGTTGAACCTTCCCTTTTCCTTCCCTGATATTTTTTCCTTAAGTTCATCAATCACGACGGGATACAGAAATATTTTAAAGATAAGAAAAACTAATTTCTAAAATATAGTCTCCATACAGTTCACTAAATACACAACATTAGAACTTGAAGTAATCTTAAGCAACAGGTTATTTCTTTAATCATGTGCCAGACAGGTAGCAATGTAATAAAAAACCCTTAAGATGGTTGGTAAATAATATAAATGAATTCTTAATATTGAAGTAAACACAATGGATTTTATAAGGATTATTTTTGTTGGTATTTCCGATAATTGTGTTGGTTAGGTTTGGAAAATATAAATAATTTTTATGAATAATTCTTGGTATAGGTAGATTGAAGTGATTATTCTCAGATAGTTCTTCACTGTTTTATTTAAGTCCAAGCTAAAAATTTATTTCTTTGAATAATATAACTTAAACTAATTTTAAATGATTTTTTTTTAATTTCTTTAATATATTTAATATTATTTCTACTTTTTCTAACAATAATTAATTTAAGATCTCTACTTTAATTGAGCCAAAATATTTAGTAGGGCAAGTTTTTAATATTACATAAACATACTGTGTGTCGAAAAAAATATATGAATTTGGCTAAAGAGTAACCTTTATTTCTAAGAACAGGAGGACAATGTTACTTACAAAATGTATTTAGAATCAATATTTACCCTCAAATCCCAGACCCGAACACAATTTGTTTTTAGCAATACGGGAGAAGCAGAAGTGATATTTTTAAATATAAAATTAATTTCAACAAATTTATTTGAGATCATGTACAACATTCATTATTAAAGGCACCTTTTATAACCACTATTGCATATTCAAAAAAAGCTTTAAATAAAATATTGTGAATATGACTGACTGTTTTTTTAATATACCATAAAAACACATTTTTATTCAGATTTCACGGAAAACAACACAAATAAACTTTTTTATGTTATTAAATTTTTGGAATGTACCTATTTTTTTTTCTAATTTCAAAAATGTATATGATTGATAACCCTCTATCGACTGTTCTCGAGTAATTTAACGTTATAATGTAAATAATAAAAAGGTTAACATTGTTGAAATAAAAGCTATGAAAATCACAACTATTTGTTTGACGATAAAATAATCCAAATAGGTATCCAGTGAGGAAGCAAAAGTGTAAATATTTTTCTAAACTATAAGATATTCGACGTTTAATTAATCAGGAAAAATAAAGATCATTCCGGAAATTGAATAAATATATATCTAGGCTATGCTTATTAAAAAATATGATTCATGTTGTATCTCGTGAAAGATGCACGCCACTGATATGGTTATTGTATTTTTAATGACATTTTTAACATAATTCGGTCAATGTAAATATTATACAATAATTATGGCATAAAGGGTGGATAATTTATAATGAATAACACAAGTCAATTGCCATCATATTAAGGCAGCACGAATGGCAATATAAATAAAATTAAATTATCTATAATAGTTAGAAAAGAACGTGGTTATAGAACCGGGAGAAAAAAAACCTAGAAATGTAATAAGTCATTAGAGCTGCAAATAATGCAGATGCGTCTTTGAGAGACATGAAAAATTAGTAATTGCTCGTCCTAACCGCGAAGAAAAAAAAGTAAAACATCGTTTCTATCAAATGGAACTGTGGATATATCCAGTAAGTTTAAGTAAGTATAAATTTAATTTATTGTTAAAATTTAATTTTTGCTAATCCCTTTCGGATTCGCAAACAGTATCCCCACACTTGTTGCATAATTTCTTCCGCCTCACAAAAATGTCGATGTTAACTGTTATTATTCTATATATTTTTGAATTATAATAGTTTTCTGCAAGTAGGTAAAATTTTTGCAGGAATGTAGTGAATACGATTTTTTTTAAAGGTTATTGAAGTATAATGTTGTTTCTTTCCCTTTTTAACAAGCAATTTATACTTATACTCAAGTTGTTTTTTTAAGTTGTTTGCCTTTTTTACTAAAATCAATAATGGATTGTTTTTAGGTAGTGTGGCTCAAAGCTAGTGACATCAACCACAAAATCATTGAAAACATCGATTCCTTTAAGTAATAAAATGAATAAAATTAATAAAATACAAATGTCAGAGATCGCTGTATATATAAGAGCATCATTCTGTCGAATGACGAAAATTCCGATCTGGATTACACTTTTAAATTTAACATAAAGAACAAAAACAGGGTGAAAATTATGGACGTTTATTATACTCACAAGACTTAGAATGTTTAAGAACCGTTTTAAAAAACTTGAGAAATACTTCCAAGGTGTAGTAGTAGAAATTGATCTGGCAATATTAATAAAATACAAGCATGATTCATCTATAACGTGCTTTCCTGTGGAAGATATAATTATAGTATCAATTATTAAGCATCAACTTAATATTAAGAAATACAATTTGATAGTCCTAATGAACAGTCTTAAAAATTATTATGTCTCATATAATTAAGAAATAACATTTATATTGAGAGTGTTATCTTTATCGTGTAAAATTAAAGGGGTGCAATAGACCTAGCTCATTATTAATGGTCTTTATAACTCATGCGCGAATCCTACCCCCATCTTAAAGTAACCAAAAATTGTTATTTTACCCCGAGTGTCAAATGCCGATGACACGGATGACAGTTGGCAAATGTCATTTTGTTCTTGTCTTTAATACGTTACTCGTATTAAGATTGCAGCGCTCATGCGGTAACAGTTGGAACTGCTGTAAGGAAAAGTTTTTTTGTTTACATGTTGTTTACAGTTACTTTCTTGTGGGTGTTTACGTGTATTCAGCGTTTTTGAACTGTATTTTGTTTAGTTGATTGCATTTTTTTCGTGAAATATTTCTTGGTTTTATTTTTTTTGTGTTATTAGTATGATAGTCGTTTTATTTTACAAACTATATAATTAACTTTTTTGAGTTTCATATTCAGTCGTTTTCAGGTAAGCATTTGTAGTCAAAAGTTTTAATAAAATAAATTTAACAGTAAATATATATTTTTTTAGAAATGAAGCTAAGCATTTTAGAATACTTTAGCTATTTGGGTAAATCTACCCAATTCTAAAAGTGAGGTTGAAGGGGAAAATGTTTTGAATGCATTACATTTTATTTTGGCTGGAAAGACAGTAGAAAGTTTTGAGTGGATTGAAATATATGGTTTGTGTTTACAAACAAGTTTCTTAGAATCTAATCCACATAAAATTACAGGGAAATGATCAATTTCCAATACGATCAAGGTGGATAAACTGTTATGTTCATGTAAAGTAGGAAACAGTGGAAAATGCAAACACATCTCGGCTTTTCTTATTAAGTGTATAAGGTGTGTTTTGAAGTCCAAAGAAAAAAGCGTTATTGTGCAAAAATAATTTTAATTATTGCTATATATATTAATTTAGTTCTTTATTTTGTTTTAGGGAAGATGTCGAGTTATTAGAAATCGTTTTTCAAACTGACAAGACATGTGTTTGGTCAACATAAAAGAATATTACTAAGGACAAATATCGACCAGTTCCTATAGATGAAATGGTTTGTTTCAAAACAAAAGTACTACATAGTAGTACTACAGTTGATGGTAATGAAGTTCGGAATTTCTTTTGTAATAAATTACCAGTTTCAGCAATTGCCAAACAGTAGGTTTGATGTGTATTTTGTAAAAGTGGACTAAATTATAACTACTTCACCTTTTAGGGTAGGGCGACGAGAAGCTCCAAAAATAGATCCACATATCAATCCACAAATAAATATTTGCCGAAATTTTGTGACAGAAATTTTAAATAACTCTTATCAGTCTCCTCTTATGATGAACTTAGCATGAGTCAATGTACCTGTCCAAAGAGCTTGTTGTGCACAACTATTAGCCAATTTGGATAATGATGACATAGAAGTAGCTATAAATATTCCTCAAGGTTCAGGAGATTGGAAAAAACTTAGGAAATATCGCATAACAGGTAGCCGATGTTATGAGATATATAATTTCAAGAAAAGTGATTGAAAGAACAAATCGATAAAATATTTCAATCCAATTGTTATTAACAATAAATATATAAAACATGGCATAGAGAATGAAAATAATGCAAGAGATGTTTTTATAAAAATTTCGAAAATGGATGTAGTGAAATGTGGATTTGTCATTTCAGCAGCAAATGAATGGCTAGGTTATTCACCAGATGGCATTATATTTTTTAATTTTTTTCTTGTAGTTCTTGGGTTTTAGGTGTTGAGGAAATGAAACTCGTGTTTAAGTAAAGTAAAGCTTTTGGCCCTGCTCAGGGACTTCTTCAGTAGTTTTTTTTTAATTTTTTTTAAAACATATTTGTACATTTGAACAGTTTTTTTTACAAGAAAAGAATTTTTTTTTTAATATTATTTTTTGGTGTTTTTTTTTATATATATATATATATATATATATATAGTTTATGTTGTTGTTGGTTTTTTTTTGGCTTACCTGTGGTACATTTTTTGGGGTATGTAATTAATATTAAATGTTATTAGATCCTTTTTTTTATTATATTATTCTGTAATTGAATTTGTGTCATTTTTGTCCTTCCTACAAGAAAAAAAAATATAAACAAAGGTGTAAGGAAAAAAAAAACTTTAAAAAAGGAGGTTCTTCTTTTATAAAGTAACAATATTAACTGGCGAAGTATTTTGATAATGACCAATTGAAATATTAATAAAAGGAAGTAATATTAATAAACCTACCTTCTAGAAAATAGTTTTTTGTTTAAAATAAGTAAATAACTTTAGCAATTAGTTATCTTAAAAAGGTTTGTTTATAATAAATATCATATGTTTATTTTAATAGGTTAACATTCTCTGCTAATGTCACCGAACTAAAACTAGTTCCGTGGTCAAAGTGTGGCAATGTTCGTTTGTATATAATTTTGGTGCTTTGACATTTGGGGTGTCAGAATATTAGTGGTTCTATGAGTTGGCTGAAGGCTTAGAGAATTGAGTTATCCGAGATGCTGTCAGAAAAAAAAATGGCTGACTGTAGGCACACAAACTTGTTTACATCCATTGTTTTATACGTGACACTCGTGATTTTTTGTGTACTCTTGAACAGTACGAAGTTATTTGGAAAATCAGTTTTGTATTAGTTACTTTTATTGAAACATATGTGTATATTCAACAGTTTTATGATCATAGTTCCTTATTAAAGTTTCTTAGCTTTTTAGAAAAAGTTATTTTAAGAATAGGTATGCCTACTACTTGTTGTTGTGTTGTAAAGTGTGGAAGCCGTGGAAATCGCGATCCTGTAAACTTTTTCAAATTATCTAGTGAACTACATTTTTTACATAAAATAGATTTAAACGAACTTTCAAAAAAAAAAGACGCCAAAAATGGATACTATCAAGAGAGATGATCTCTCAGAGATAAAACTTAATTATATCAGAGTGTGCAGTAAACATTTTCTATCTGGTAATGTTTAGCAATCTTATATATGAATTTTTATTTATATGGTAATCTTTTTTAGGAAAACCATCGGATTTAAGTGATAAAAATAGTATTGACTGGGTTCCATCAATATAAATGGGTTATGGCAATGATACAATGACTTTAAAAAGATCTCAGACTGCAGTTGCCAGACAAAAAAGAACAAAAAAGAGAAGAAAAATTGTACAAGACGATATTTCAGAAGTATGACAATTTTATAGGTGTTATAATATGATTTATTAACGTATTTTATTTTTTAGGTAATCGCTGATGAAGTTGAAGAAACGTTTCCAATAAATCATAATGATGAACAATGTCAGACTGATGTAACAGCTGATGGGTTTACACAAATGATGATATCACTTGAATCGACCAAAAAATTAGAAGCTAAACTTCAAAAAATAGAGTTAAATTACAGTTTTTTAAAGATGATAATGTAAGAACTAAATATTACACTGGCTTAAATACATTTAAAAAACTGGAAATATTTGTATCTATGTTAAGGGACTATGTACCTATTCATTTTAATACTAGTTTACCTATTTTTGAGCAAATCCTGCTTACTATGATGAAGTTGCGATTGAATTTAGATTTTAAGGATTTAGCATTCCGTTTTGGTATTAGCCCAACAACATCATCATATAACGCACTAAAACCCCAGTTCCCTTTCGGACTGGTTGCTGGATAACCAACAAGTCACCAAGTGTCTCTACGGACGAGGCCACGTCAAGTCACCGAGCGTCTCTACGAGAAGAGCGCGGGCTGTCGTTGTCAAGTGGCTGTCTGTCGAGGAACTTTTTCGGTTGTGTTAAAAAATCATTATTGCTTTTCATTTTTTGTTACATGCTTTCTACGATTAGACTTGTTAAATAAACCTAGGTTTTCTTGATTGAACCCGAGGATAATTAGAAGCCTCATAATCAACATATTTTAAAAATATGATAGATTTAATGTACTAGAGGTTCAAAAAACTCATTATCTGGCCAAGCAGAGGTATTTTAAAAAAAACCATGCCAGAATGTTTTAGTTACGCATTTGGTGAACAGATATATCCGTCATTATAGATTGTTTTGAGTTGTATATAAAAAAACCATCTAATTTACTTAAAAGTGCTCAGTGTTGGTCAAACTATAAACACCACTATACTGTAAAATATATCATCGGAATAACATCACAAGGAACAATAAATTTTATTAGTGAAGCATGGGGTGGTCGGGCCTCAGATAAACATGTTACTGTAAATTCGAAGTTTTTGGACAATATTATTCCAGGTAAAAAATATGTTTTTTTATTGAAAATTTATTTCTTTCAATAGAGCCAATTTATTCTCGTGTGCGTGTATTCTGGGTACTTCCCACAATTTTTATATTACTTTATCCGCACTTTTAGCAGAAGCAAATCGCGTTCGTAATTGTTTTAGTCGAGAACGGCGATGTTTTAGTATTTTATTCCGACTGAAAATAAATCGCTGCGCTATTTTCTTAATTATTTCGCACATTTTTGTATTGACCCAGTAAATATAATGTCTAATACCTCTGATAGTGATGTGCAGAAAACAGAGGACGTTTGCACACCTACGAAAAAATGAAAAGTGCGGAATATAAACAGAAATATAAAAGAGAGTGGGAGAATGAGTGGAAGTGGGTCCAGCCAAGTAAGAAGGGTCCAGTTTATGCCTGGTAAGATTGATTTTTACCTGATTTTGTAAGTTTAAAATAATGTATCTATTATAATAGGTGTAAATACTGCAGCTGCGATATACTGATTGCAAGAGGAAAGGGAGAATTAAAAAACAGCACTACCGGAAAGCACTCGAAATCAGTATCATCTGCTAAATCGCAACCATCTGTATCGTCAATATTTGGAAAACCAACAAAAAATCTAGAAGAAAAGGGAAGGGAAGGCGTTCTGCGACTTGCTGGATTTATAGCAGACCACAACTTGCCTATACGATTAATGGAACATATTCCAAACTTAGTAAATAGTATTTGCCCGGATTCTGAAATTGCCCAGGCTATTAAATGATGCCGTACAAAAATGATTAACGTAATAAAAAATGTCACCGGCGATGAAGGTAAACTGCAACTGATAAACATACTGCGAACAAATAAATGTAGTTTAATAGCAGATGAATCCACAGATAGGTCCTGTTCGAAGCATTTGTGCCCAGTTGCCCGAGTTGTGGTTAATTTTAATGTAAAGGACTACTTTCTAGCCCTTTTGCCAGTTAGGGAAGCTACGGGGGCTACCGTGTTTACATTAATCGATGACTTTTTTAAAAAACACAATATCCCTTTCGAAACAAATCTTATCGGATTTGCTGCCGATGGAGCAAACAACGTGATGGGCGCCCATAATTCCTTAGCCAGTAGACTTAGGGAAAAATGCCCCAATTTGTTTATGATGAAGTGTGTCTGCCACAGCTTCAATCTTTGCGCATCATACGCATGTGAGAAGCTACCCAGCGAAGTAGAACAGTTGGCAGGAGATGTAAGGCTTTTTAGTGGTGTACATATATTTTTTTATTATGAAAGTTTTCTCTTGTTTTAGGTGTACAATTTCTTTTCCAATAGCCCAAAAAGACTTGACAACTACAAGGAATTTCAAGAATTTGCCAATGTATTGCCTCACAAAAAAAGATGGCTTTCTCTAGAATCGGTTGTTAAAAGGCTGATTTCACAATATAACGCGTTAATCCTTTATTTCACAGAGCAAGCCTTTGAAGGAGTGATGCAAGCAGACATTATTTTAGAGAAACTTAGAAAGAAGGAAACAAAATTATATCTTGATTTCTTGGCATATATACTACCTTTATTTAATCAGTTAAATCTTTTAATGCAGAGTGAAAAACCACAGTTACATAGAATATATGAAGAGGTCACATGTGTTTTGAAAACCCTCATGGATTGTTTTATTAAACGAGATATTTTAGAGAAGAACATGGTATATGAAATTGATTACAAAAATCCAAGAAATTTCTTACCTATTGACGATATGTACTTTGAAGCATCAATTGCTGTAAGTAAAATTGACAAAAATATTTTACATTCGATTAAAGTAAAATGCTTAGATTTTTATTTGGAAAGTACAGAGCAAATATTACTTAAGATTTCCTTTAAAAAACTCCGCCATAGAAAAATTGAAGTTTTTGGATCCTGTTTGTGTGAAATCCAAAGAAAAAGACACAATTTCTGACGTAGCATCGCTTTTTTCAAATTTAGTTCATCCTGAATGGAGATTGCTAAAAAATTATCCAGAAGATGATATTGAAACTGATGTACCATTTTGGAAGGAAATTGCCAATGTGAAGATAGGAGATTCGCTAAAATTTCCAAATTTAACTAAGTTCGTTTTTCAAGTTCTTTGTTTGCCTCATTCTAGCGTGACTGTAAAGAGGATATTCTCCCAAATCAATCTAATTAAAACACAGTTTCGCAATAAATTAAAAACAGAAACAATAGAAGGTCTTTTGTACACAAAAAGTTTTATGGAAAACAAGACATGTTACGAATTTACTTTAAATAAAAATGTTACGAAAAAACTTGTTTTTATGTATTTTTGAAAATGACGATACTTTCACGACTTTACACGATTTTTAGCAGCCGAGTTACACGATTCTCTCCGCACTTCATCTGGCAACACTGGTGTGGATTCATAGATATTCGAGCGTTGGAAGCGAGAATATCGATTTGCAAGCGAAAATAGTGTACGAAGCGATAGCTGTTACAGAGTTAATTTTACTGAAAGTCTTACAAACAAGTGGAGGGCATTAAATTGAGTAGGGGCGTTCTCGCTTGGATGGAGACCGATCAGAGTAATAAATTCACATATTCCGACAAAGGAGGGAATAAAAGAATATTCATTCACAAACCAATAACAAAAATGACAGGAGCAAGTTCAAGCAGTGACAACCCGCCACATGAAAAAAGACAAAAACCCAGGAAAATGAGTTAATGCAAACTAGTTTTCCCAGTACCAACATATAACAGATTTGGAATTTCAGACAAACCGAATGAAACCGAAAATAGTGACAACACAAACACTCAAAAAATTCAAGAAAATAAAAAGAAAACAATACCACCGATAGTAGTTACCCAACAGATTGGAAATTACAGGGAATTTATAACAAGAATAAAATAAATCCTGGAGTCATCGGATTTTATATGCCAATTTAACAATAGACAAACAAAAATTTACATAAATAACGAGCAACACAGACAAACAATAATAAGAGAGTTGGAGAAAGATAAGATCGATTTCCACACCTATACTCGAAGAGACTGTGTTAAAAGCCGCGCCAGGCTTAGACCTTGAAGAAATAAAAGAAGAACTCGAGTTTGAAAGAGTATCGGTAATCGATGTTATCAGACTAAGAAGCAAATCAGAAAATATAGAAAACCACTCCTATCAACTGCGCGTTAAAAAAGAACAAAATTTAAAAGAACTTCATAAAATAACAGGGGTACAAAACAACAAAGTGAAATGGGAATCATATGCCAAGAAAAATAAAATAACTCAGTGTTATAGGTGCCACGAATTCGGCCACAGTCAGGCAAATTGTCACAAGGAACCCAAATGCGTAAAATGCGCGGAAGGATACCAAACAAATCAATTACCGCTGCCAAAAAATAGAAAAAACAAAGTAACGTGTATCAACTGCAATGGTGAGCACACTGGAAATTTCACACTATGCCCAACGTACTTAGAATACTTGGAAAAGTCGAATGAGAATAAAAATAAAAACAGAAAACAACCATATGCCTCAATCAACAGAATGTATTTTGCTTATTACCAAACAAGAACAGCTCAAGTTATTTAAAATTATTTCAACTGTTAAATGAAAAATCTAAAACTCTGGATCTGATATTTAAACCTTCAACAGTCATTGTTGATTTTGAACAGGCAATTCATAACGATTGTTCAATAATGTGGCGGAATATAAAAATTATAGGATGTAGATTCCATTTGTGCCAATCGTGGTATCGTAAAATTCAAAATTTGGGCTGTCACAGAATATCGGAACAAAAACTCAGAAATAGGCAATTTTCTTAAATTATTTTTTCGACTTTCATTTTTAGACCCTCATGAAGTAGGAAACTTTTTTTCTGAAGAAATTCATTCAATAATGCCCAGTAATCCGAGTCTAGCGAAATTTTGCAATTATATCGTGGAAACTTATATCGATGAAGAAAGTAATTTTCCCCCAAGTATGTGGGCTTGTACTACAGATAGTATGTACAGGACCACAAACGCGTGTGAATCATTTCATTCTCATTTTAATTTTTATAGTTCTTACCCAAGTTTGTTTAATTTTGTAAATATTTTAATAAACTTTCAAGCAGAAACATATATATATATATATATATATATATATATATATATATATATATATATATATATATATATATATATATATTAAAATAAAATCCGTAAAATGTTCCACCAACTAAAAAGTACAACACAGAAAAAAAATTATTTTATTAAAGCTAAGATAGCAGAATCTAGAAATGGCCTTTTATCACAAAAAGATTTTGTAAAAATTATGTCTTATTATAATTCGCCTTAATAATAAATAATATGTTAAGTAAATAGTGATTGTTTTAATTCTTAGAATACAACTTCAATCCGTTCGAAAAGCGGTCGTGGTCCAACTGATCGGTGTACTTAAAACAGGTACCTGGTCCGTGGTCGAACTGTCCGTCTCCCTATATAGATTATTTTAACAAGCTTTGGGAAATCAGAGACTTAAGTAATGTAAACGCAATACAACATGGCAAAACACATGAACATGGAAAAAATGTTTACAAAACCGTTACTAAACATGATGTATTTGATTGTGGTTTGGTAATTTATCCATATGCTCCTTATTTAGACGCTAGTCCAAATGGCATTATTAAGGACAAAAATAGACAATTAGACATTTTGGTAATAAAATGTCCAGAATTTTATCTGCCTCGTAAAGTTCTAGTTAATTTAATTTTATTAGATCAATCACTTTTTCTGTCTCTGCCAGTAATATGATTGGTACCACTGAAATAAATCGATTCTAAACAATTGTTGATGTAGATATGACGTTCAGGTATCAAAAAAGAGATACTATTGGCTAGAGGAATGAAAATAAAATTGGTCGTCTTGTGTTGATTGGTGTATTATTTTAGTTTTAAATAATTGTGACAGCTAATTAAAATATAAAATGGTATTTAGGATTTTTCGTTATTTTGAGATTATAAAAAGTTATTAGTTGTACGTTGTACTTTGTTACGTTGTTTGTGAAAGTTTTTTGAGTTTGTTCCATCGTTTAATTTATTTTGTTTAGGGTTCCTTAGTGTTCTGTGTGAGAAAAGCATATCTAGTAAAATCATTTATTTAATTTTAATTTATTGTAATAAAATAATGAGCTCAAATAATATGAATTTAACAAAAGAAAAAAAAGAACGTGGCCAAAATGTTTGTAAAGAGGAAATTAACTCATTAATAACGTTGATCGAAGAACATAAAAGAAAATCATCGAAAACAAAAAGACGGACGCTATGACATGGAAAGAAAAGGAAGCATGTTGGATAAGACTCACCAACGAGTTTAACTTACAATGCGATATACTGAGAACCTGTTACGGTTCAAAATCCATATAAATGAACTGGGATGATTTTGCCACAAAAATAATATAAATAGTATTGACTGTTCGAAAACCAACGAAAGGTTAAAGCATCACCCTGTATAAGGGAATAAATGAAGCTCATTTCCGCAATACCAATTCACCCTATAATAAAAATAATCAATATTATCCAATTTATTTAAAACATTTTATAATCAACTAATCTGAACGCCGCCCCTGTAAACAAAGCTCACAATCTATTTTTAGAAATTACGAAACAGTCTTAGACGAAAAGCTACAGAGAAAGAGACAGAAAACTAAAAACTTTAAAAAATAGCTCTCTTGCGCTCATTGGTAAAACCGACATCGGTGTGAGACACGGTCAGTTCAACCCCTCCATAAATGCAATAGGCGCTTAGCAACAGTTGGGTATAAAACCGGCGTATCCCAGAAATTATTGCGATTCGAGATCCAGCAACTGTACGAGACGGTACTGTGTGACGAGCGGACTAGAACAGCCGAAGCCAAATCAGAAGCGTTGCGGAAGTCACTGCGAAAGCACACTCCCGCTGAAGCACCTGAAGCAGAAGCACCCTAGGTCATATTTAGTATTTTTATCTAGTATTTTTAAAATTTCTTTTCAGAAATTTTAATTAGAAAAATAATTAGAAAAATATTTCCAAAGAAGAGTTCCTAAATAACGAACAAACCTAAAAGCCCTACTTCGAAAAATTCTTTTTAGAGTTTTTCTTAAATAAAGGCTAATTTTCGAATAAGATTTGGTACACTAATCCCCATTTTTTACAGGTTAATAGCCCAATTTTGGAAAATTTCTTTTTAGAAATTCTCCTTAAAAAAGGTTATTATTCGCATTGCGAATTATTCGAATAGATTGATCTGTCATCATTTAAATAAACGACTTCTAATCCATTTCTTTCAGCTTGGGACTACCAGACGACTTCAAGACACAGGACCTAAAAATTGTAAGCATAAACAAACTAACAAACGTCATCCGACTAGGGTCAAGCCACCATTGCCGGGGTTAATAGCCCTTGAGTTGTGAGGTTGCAACTCACTAGTCGGATTAGGGACTCCCAAATTACTAACAAACCCAGCGAATTCCCCCAACAATCCTTCGTCACCACCATGGTGGTGACAAGAAAAAACTCCTACGCCGGATCGGCTGCTTCCGCCCCGCAGCAATTCGGCCAAGGCCCAAATTCTATGGCTACTATCTCCTCCCCTGCCTCAAGCCATAGAAGTTCAATCTCAATTCCATCACTCATGGACCAAACTATCATCAAACCCTCAAACATTTTTCAAAATCTCCGCGAAAACTCCCCCCTAAAAACCCAACAACCCCCCCCAAACCCTACACTACCCAACAACCCCCCTAACAACCCCCCTAACAGACCCCTCCGCCCCACTCAAACACTCTTCGTTCTCAGGAACATCCCCGCCGCCTACTCCACCCAAAAAGCCCTATTCAATATATTGAATACCCAGGAACTATTCCGTTCCAACCTTGTTTTTGTTAAGGCTAATTTTAACAAAACGGCCCTAATAAAAACCACCTCGCCCAAAACCCCCACCGAGCTCCAGACCCTCATAAGGCAGCGAATGGGGGATAATAAAATCATCCTCAACCCTAAATACGCCCAAAACCCCCCTGAAAAAATCATTCGATCCCCCCCTGCCCCCCAATTCTCCCTAGTCATCCGCCAGGTTGACAAAAACATTTCATTAGAAGAAATCCAGGCGGTTCTCGGGGACCTTGACTTCCCATATACGAAAGTATGGAGGATAAGGTCCCAGAAAACCCTCGAATTTACTTCATTCATCAGGGTGTTGACTCCTTCAGAGTCTCACTACTCCTACTTGATCCGCGAGGGCTTCGGCATCTTCGGCCGAAGACACCCAGTCGAACCCTCAAACCAAAACCCCCTGCCTCCCATTCCCAAATATTGCACTCAGTGCACCGGCCTTGGTCATTCGGCCTCAGAATGTTCCAAAAAACCCGCCTGTCCCAACGACGGGCAGCACCATAGGCCAGCTGACTGTAAAAAGTCAGAGGTGCCAAAATGCCCTAACTGCCGCGGCAACCACCCCGCATACTCAATTACATGCCCCGAAAGACAAAAACCCCCCCAGAAACCTGAACAGGTTGCTCCCGTCTCCCTCCCAACATCCACCCCCCCCCCAAGAGCTAACATCAGAGCTCAAAATATCTATCCAAATATTTTCTACTCTTCTGATGAACCTCCTCCCAAATAGTAGAGAAATACTCACAAAAATCTTGGGAACGCTAATCCCGGCCATATTCGGCCATTCATGCACCGTAACAGGTCATGGAAATTTAGCAATTTTCACATACTCCCCGATAAACCCTGACCTTTAATGGATTGTCTTATCGGCACAATTAACTGCAATGGCCTCGCTCGGAAGAGGCCATTAATCAAAAACCTCCTAAACTCTGAAAATCTACAAATATTGTCTCTTACCGACACTAAGTCAAAACTTCCCCCCAGCTTCACTGGGTATCAAACAGTACATTTAAATAAATCCCAAAACACTTTTGGGAATGCACTTTTAATCAAAAATTCAATTCCATTCAACTCTCACACTTTTCCAGCTCATCTAGCTGATCTTGATATAATAGCAATAGACCTCCCGATAGACAATCCATTAACTATAATCTCGTACTATAACCGCCCTGGCCAAATCATCTCCCTACCACTGATAGAATACCTATCTTCCCTCCCTCGAGCCGTTTTGCTTGGAGATTTGAACTCCAGACATACCATGTTCGGAGATCACGCCTCTAACCCAAACGGAATCCGACTAGCTAATCTGCTTATAGACTTCCCCATATTCAGAGCCTCAAACCGACTTCCCACCTTCGTATCCCACCAGGGATCATCTATCATTGACCACATCCTTCTGACAGACTCCTGTACTGGACTGGTTGCTGATAGATGCTTCATAGGTGTTACGATCACCTCCGATCACCTTCCTCTGATGTTACACACATCCCTACTTGCTCCAATCCCTCCCAGAGCTACCATTCACACCTTCCGCAACCTCAAAAAAGCAGATTGGCCCCTATTTCAGAGAACCATCTCTACTAACATCCCAGAACAACGCCCGCTCAACTCCCCACAGGACATCGACACTATAATCGATGAAGTCCAAACATCCATCACCCACGCCGTCGAATCATCCACCCCTATCACTTCAATAAACACAGCCCAACAAGCCCTCCCCCAATTCATCCTCACTCTCATCTCCCAAAAACGACGCCTGTATAGACAATACGTCCGTACACACGACCCTGTCATCAAAACAGAATGGAACCGTCTCAACGCCCTGATCAGGCTCCAAATCAACCTGCACAAACAGCAACAATGGATCAATACCACATCTAATTTGGATCATAGAGACGGCTCCAAGTTTTGGGACAAATTCCGGATAATCACTGGTCAAAAATCCAAAACCCACTCACACCTCCTAATCGACGGTCAAATCCACTCCACCCCCGACGAGAAAGCCCTGGCCCATAAAACCCACCTCGAAGCCACATTCAGAACCCCCGACAACCCCCACTTTGACGAACAATTCAAAATCGAGACCGAACATCACGTCCTTCAGACACTTGCCGCCCCACTCCCCCCTTTGGATGTCGAAAACCCCCTCACCGCCCCATTCACCCCCCAAGACATCCAATACGCCTGCCAAGCAGGCAAAAACACGGCCTCCGGGCCTGACTCCATCCACAGGAGAACACTGAAACATCTCCCTGAAACCATATTTCCTATTCTCACTCTTATCCTAAACTCCTGCCTCTCCTTATCCTATTTTCCACTTGCCTGGAAATCCGCAAACACCATTTTGATCCCCAAACCAGGCAAGAACCCCAAATCCCTAAATTCATACAGACCCATCTCTCTCATATCAGTCCTAGGTAAACTCCTCGAGCTTCTGCTCAAGGAAAGAATCTGGGAATTTTGTGAAGAGAGAAACATCATACCCCAATCCCAACATGGTTTCAGACCCCACCACTCCACCCAGGACGCAATATCTTCCCTTCACACTACCGCTGTCACGGCGGTAAATTCCCAGCATATCTCCTCAGCTGTTCTCCTAGATGTTCAAAAAGCCTTTGACCAAGTCTGGCATGCCGGACTAGTCAAAAAACTTATGAACATAGGTCTCCCCCCCCAAATTTCGAAACTCATACACTCCTACCTCTCAGACAGAAAAATTACAGTCAAAGTGGGCAACTCCCTATCCGAAACATTCACCCCACTAGCAGGAGTCCCACAGGGCTCCGTCCTGGCCCCTCTCCTCTATCTCATTTACACGCACGACATTCCCCCCCCAAACCACCCCACATCCAAATGCCTGCTATACGCAGACGACACAGCTCTAATTTCGGTAGCCAAAAATTCTAACCAACTAAATATTCGAACCCAAAATCTGTTAAACCGGTACTCTCACTGGTGTAGCAGATGGAGGGTCTCATTAAATCCACAGAAAACTCAATTTATCGTCTTCAAACACCCAAATTCCAAAAGAACCTCTCAGAACCCCCAACTCGTAAACGTAAATCTCCTAGGAGTCAGGCTAGCTCAACAGACCGAAGTCGACTATTTGGGGGTACGATTTTCTCGTACTCTTAACTGGTCCTCTGACGTCCAACGCACTCTTGATAAGATGCGAAAGCGAGCCAGTCTCCTGGGAGCTTTGTGCGGGCGAATAGGGCGCTGTAACCCAGATACCCTCATCCATACTTACAATTCCTTCATCCGACCCGTTGCCGAATACAGAGCTATACCCTACGGTGTACTTCCCACACACCTGTCCCACAAACTCACCACACTCGAGAGACGTATCCTCAGACGATGCCAATACCTCCCCTATCGCTCCCCCAGCGGAGAAGTCTTTTTAAACACCCCCAACACCCCCATCCTCACACGTTTCCAGTCCCTCAGGAAACAATACGTCTCTCGCACGCTGAAAGGCACAAACACCCACTCCCAAAACACACTTCGCACCCCTTGGCGACCCAACCAACTCCCCCTCTTTCGAAAACCGAAAAGAAAATTGCCACAGCCGAATCTAAAACTCCTCACAGACGCCCAAGACCTCCCCCTCACCGCTGAACTCCAGGATCTGCTGGAATCAGCCCCGCTGAGTATAAGATAAACCTTCCCAAATTACGTTAATTAGAAAATCAAAACACATGTACAATATCGTGGTTTAGGTTTTGTGGTTTTCATAAATCATATTCCCCACCTCATACATGGACCTGTCCAATTATGAGGTTGGAAATAGCAAAATTGGCGATATTCTTGGGGAACAAACCTGCCACACAGGTCCCACACACACGCGCACAAAAATTAGGAATTAGCTAGCTAGGTTACTTTTGTAATCAGGGCAGACCACCCTGAAAAGGAGGATAACTCCTATAGCAGGGAAATAGGAAAACAATATGTCCTAGAAAATGTAAAACACTTAAGATTTCCACTAATAAATCAAAAAAAAAAAAAAAAAAAAAAAAAAAAAAAAAAAAAAAAAAAATCAAAAAGAAATTATTGCATTGACACGACAACACACACACACACACATGTTCACCGCAGCAGCCGCAACGACTAGAAGTACTTCGATCGCTCCCAGTATATTCAAAGCCAGTGTGACTCGAACGGCCTGTAATCTCTTCGGAAGGAGCAGCGTTCGCAGTGAAGATTGTGACTCCAGTGTTTTTATTAGAAGATTTTTAGGCAAATGCTGACAAATTTTAAAATTCGAATAAGATTTGAAAAATATTAATTTTATATTTTTATGTTTTCAGACTTTTTAAAATTTACTAATAAAAATTGGAGATTTGTGAAAGATTTTCTACCAATTTTTCTCTTTCAGCGATACTAATAAAAATTGGAGATTTGTGAAAGATTTTCTACCAATTTTCTCTTTCAGTGATTACGACCATTAGGTATGGCCCCCACAGGGGCAAAACCTAAAAACTTGGACGGAATGTCCAAGGAAAACAAGGAAGAGGAAAGTATAGTGGAATTTCTAAAGGACACCAATAGAAAATTAGTCAAGCAGGTTGAAAACCTCAACAATCAAGTGGCAAATTTAACACTACAAGTAGCTACTCTCCTAGCACTACTAGGAGACAACAAACAGCAAATTAAGGAAAAACCAGCCGAGGAAGTCATCACCGAGGCAATGGCTACCGACCTACCAGTCAGTGAAGACGAGTATCACGAAGTGATCTCAAGAAAAACCCGAAAAAGGGGGCGAAAATCCACAAGTGGCGCTGGGAATTTCTCATCGTCCGAGGAAGACGACTCCAACGGCAAAAACTTAACTCCCCGGAACGGTTCAAAAAATCGCAGATGCAAATCTCCGGCTTTTTCACCGCCCAGGGATGAAAGTGTTACAGTCGAAAATACGGGACGCTTGGGTGCGAGTAAGGGGTTCAATCGGCCGGTTAACGGTCGAGCCTTCGAGGCATGTAAGCCCCCGCTATTTAAGACTATAACGCCAACGGCGACGAAATCTAAGAACGATGAATTCCCACCGCTACCGCTGAGGACGCAAATACCGATTTTGACAAAACCGATTATGACAAAAAAACCGCCTACACATGCACCAGGAGGCACTGAACCTGTGAAAGCGACAGCCGACGTGGTTATTACAGGGCGTGATGAAACCCTTAACGCCATGGCCGAGCCGAAACAGTCGAAAGTACCACCGGTGGTAGTGGAAAGCGGTGCCAAAAACTGGCCAGAAACAAGACGTGGCCTAGTAGAAAGGGGTATCCCTTTCACTAAAGCCGCTACACGAAACGAGGAATTGAAAATCTGGCCAGCAACCTCAGATGCGTGCAGGGCTACGACAAAGTACCTGGACGAAAAGAAAGCCAAATATCATACATACAGGCTAGAAGATGAAAAATGCCACAAATGTGTCATCCGAGGACTCCCTAAGGAAACCGAGGTAAACGACATTATGGAAGACCTTGAAAGCCAGGGCTTAAAACCCCTGAAAGTGCAGAGAATGACTGCAAGACGGGACAGGCAACCATTGCCACTGTTCTTGATAGACGCTCCGCTCAACGAAAGGGCAGAAATAATGAAAGTTACGCGATGCCTGGACCTAGTGGTCCGCATGGAACCACTGCATTCAAACGCGGCAACCTCGCAATGCTACAGGTGTCAGGGTTTCCACCACACCCAGTCAGGATGCCACAGGGATGTAAAATGCGTAATTTGCGGAGAAGGACACCGTGCAGAACAATGCCCTAGACGTGCAAACAAGGACGCCAACGCCACTTGTGCCAATTGTAAAGGAGAACATCCCGCAAATTACCGCGGATGCACAAAATATCAACTCACGAGAAATAGACAGCCGCAAAAACCACGTCAGAGGCCGATCACGAAACCCGCCCACGTTACAGCGGGTATATCATACGCAAATACTACGACGCAGGCTATTCGACACGTAGTCGAACAAAAACAAAAAGAGAGATCTAACGACGACGCCCTCATCAAGGACTTGTTAGAACTCCTCATGCGACACCAAGGAACCCGTTAATGAATACACCACCTACAAGGCCAAATCAGCTGAAGATCCTATCGTGGAACTCAGGAGGAATCCGGATAAATAAGAACCTTCTATTCGAATTAATCGACACAGAGGTCCTCGACGTTATAGCGCTACAGGAAACAAAGCTAACCGAGCGGCAAAACTTTAGTTATCCTGGTTATGACGTGTATAGGACCGATCTTAGAGCAAATTCAGGAGGCACTGCGATTATTATTAAGCGGGAGATAGATCACTATCACACTCCCACGCCCGGAGGACTCCGGACAATGGAGGCTACTACGATCACTGTTAGAACTTCCCACGGAAATTTTAACATAGTGTCTGCCTACCTACGACCCTAGATATTCTACATCACGAGGATTTAGACCTAGTGCTACCACCCTTCGAAGAAGGCCTCATAATCGGAGATTTGAACGCCAAATCCCCCGACTGGAACAGCAGAAGACGCAACTCCTCAGGACGGGCGTTGGAAGCCTACCTGGCAGATAACCCAGGATGCGACGCCGGAGGTCCACTCGAGCCAACACACCACCCAACACGAGGACTGCCCGATGTGATTGACATCGCAATCGTGAGAGATTGCACATTTCCCCTGGAAATGTATTCTCTTAACGAGGGCTTCGGTGGACACAATTCCGTATTTCTTCACCTAGGTGAGGGAGAACGAGATAGCCCGCCGAAGATGGTGTCGAAAACAAACTGGACGCAGTTCAAAAGAATTCTAGGGGCAAATATCGGTAACGTACCGGTAATCGAAGACGAGGAGGCAGTGGACCGAGCGCTACAGCACTTAGTATCACACATTCAACAAGCGCTGCAAACCAGCACGAGGGAAACCGAAGTAACTAGGCCCAGCAGATTTAAGAACATCGGCCAGGACATTAAGGACCTTATAAGACTAAAAAGACAAGCACGCAGACGAGCCAACAGGACCAGACTCCCCCGAGACCGGATCTACGCGCAAAACCTCGCACTTAGACTGCGAGAAGAACTCAAGCAACATAGCGACGAACAGTGGAAAAACTTCCTAGACACTCTGAATCCGCAACAAAAGGGGCTCTGGAACCTGCAGAAAATCTTACGACGAGACAAACACACAAAAGTACCCACGCTCCACGGTACGCCACACCGACGAGGACAAAGTCGAAGTATTCGCCACCTCCTTGGAGAACGAATGCCAAAACAATGAACACGACGATGAGGACATGGACTTTGCGGACGTAGTGGACGAACTATGGGAAAACAACTACCCAGAAGACGACGACGACGGACTAATTTTAACGCCGACATCTCCTGACGAGGTGATTGGCATTATTCGTTATGTTTCAGCGAATAAAGCACCTGGATGTGACCACATTACAAACAGAGCACTGAAGCACTTACCTCAAAAGGCCATTGCCCACTTCACAGCAATCATTAACGGGATTTTAAGAAATCAGTACTTCCCACGACTCTGGAAAAGTGCAGAAATGCTTATGTTTCGAAAACCGAATAAGGACCCCGCCTTTCCGCAAAATTACCGCCCCATCAGCCTTCTACCCGCGATGAGCAAAATTTGCGAAAGGATTATACTCTACAGGCTAAAGGAACAAACCGAGGATATGAACATCATCCCCGCCGAGCAATTCGGATTCCGCGAAGGACACTCCACCGAACGCCAAGTCCTAATGCTAGTAGAGCATATTACGAAGAAATTTAATCATCGACAATCGACAGGAGCTATATTCCTAGATGTCTCCAAGGCATTCGACAGAGTATGGCACGCCGGCCTGATTTACAAGATGAAGCACCTAGGATATTCAACGGCTATGACGACGCTGCTCAAGTCGTACCTCAGCGAAAGAAATTTTCGGATTAAGATGGGACATGTCCTATCAAGATCTGGAGTTTTGGACGCAGGGGTGCCTCAAGGAGCGGTATTGTCACCGATATTGTATACCATTTACACCTCGGATATACCAAAGACCCAACGAACTACCATGTCACTCTACGCAGACGACACGGCCATAGCAGCCTCGAGTACACAGCCCTATTTGATATCAAGGCACCTACAAGTAGCAGCGACAAAAATCCAGGAGTGGTGCGTAAAATGGAAAATCAAAATTAATGCCGAGAAAAGTCAAGCTGTGCTATTCACGAAGAGACGACACCAACCCGGACGAGAAATAGGAATAGATGGGCACGACATCCCCTGGAGCACCTCCGCCAAGCACCTAGGAGTCAAGATGGACAAACACTTGCGTTTTACACCGCACGTGGACATGGTAGTCTCGAAGGCTAAACAAGCGCGAGCGCGGATGAGTTGCCTGATCGGGCGACGAAGCCAGCTAGCGCTTAGAACCAAACTAAGACTTATTCACGCCGTTATTCTGCCAATTTTGATGTACGCCTCCATAGCGTAAGGACACACCTGCAGGACTAGCCGAAAGAAAATCCAGACGCAGCATAACCTCTGCCTGAGGTATGCAGTGAATGCATATCGATACACTCGAAACACGCAGCTATACAGGGAGCTAGAATCACCACCGATTCTAGAGCGAATGAATAAACGCGCCGAGAGTATATTTGAAGAGCTAAGGACACATCCGAACCTAGAACTGCGGGAACTCACGGACTATTTAATAGTAGACTACACAAGGCACGCAAGGCCTAGAAATCAATTAGCCCCAAATATCGACGGACCGGGTATTTATTAATATTTACGACTTTTTAATATTTTCTTTCTTTTCAGCCTCGGCAGAAGTAAGTACTGACCGTATAAATATTTATTTCTCACATTTATTTATATTTCTTTTTAGATGATTTTTCCAGCCGGAAATAATTGTTGTTTGTTTATTTGTTACTTTTGTTAATCATATTTTTGCTTTTCAGAGGTTATTTTTATTTCAGACAACAAACACGAGAAACAGACAATAGACTGTACACACACACGACAACCGCCTGCTAAAGAGCTGTCCCCCCAATTGCCACTTGGGGAAATTAGGGGAACGCTCACAGGCGGGGACACCTAAATGCACGCACGCACAGACGACACGGCAGAGTAAAGTCTTAAACCACACTCTGCATAAATGATGATTACATTTCTAACTTTCATGCCCTTTCGAAAGCTGGATTTGCAAATTTGATGCCTTTTGTCACTGAGGTCCCTGCAGCGATGTCATGTACAAAGCAGGGAGGTGGACGGAATGGGTCAAATAGGTTCCGGATTTGTTTTACGCAAATTTAGAACTCGGAATCAACACGTGCAATTATTGCATTGCATTCATTCGTTCTACACTGTTACCATGCTACGAGCTGGGGCAAAAATCATTTATACTAATTTACTAAGTACCGCGTGAAAAGAAACTTAAACTTGCTAATGCCTTACTATTATTATCATTGTAAATACATATAAGTTAAACACATGTAAATAATGTACATAAATAGCTGTGAATAAAACCAAATATCAGAAAATTTAAGTGTAATTTCCAAGAATACTTCAAGCAAGTCCACTGCTTTGAGTAAATACATTGACATTAAACTTTTAATTTACTTTTTTACTTTAATTTATTATTTAAGTATAATAGGAATAAAATCTATTAAAAAATCACTCCGTTTTGGGTAGAAGTTTAACAGGAGATCCATTTCTCATGTTCTGTGAGTTAACTAGAATGAAAAGATACCTTTTATAAGTCCATTGTCAAATTGGAAATTGTAGAAGTGTAACCTTTTATCAAGTATTTCTTTCTTGTTTTGTAGATTCGTTCTGGTCCTCTGTAGATATATTTTCCATTGTTTTCTTAATTAGTTTGTAGTTAGGTTCTAGAAGTCTAACAGAAAATACAAAACGATTTGAATTAGATGAATGGTTTCAGGTTTATTTTCTTTTGTTTATTTACTTTTATTCTGACATTGTCATTCACTTTAGACAGCTGTTTTATATTTTGAAAAATTCAATAATTAAAACCCCAGATAATCTGGAAATTCTTGGAATTAGGTTTGTGAGAAATTGGCTATGTATATATTTTTATGTTACCTGACATGATTTAATATCATTTCCTGTGGAGGTCATTTTAACTTGTTTTATGCATATCCTGCTATCATTACTTTTCTGGTACACCTTCAAGTAGCATGTGCTTTTGAGGAACTTTTTTAAAGGATTCATGTGCTAGAAAAGAAATCAATTGAAAACATAATTACTTATACCGTTGGTTGGTAACTTAAGTAACTCGTAAGAGGATTTGGTTTTCAATAAACTAAATAACTCATATCAAATAAGGCCACATTTCATCTTCAGGTAACGTAAAATCTTAAACCACCACTTATTTTCATTTCTTAATATTCGATTTTATAACTAAACTAGTATTTTGTATATTTCAGGCCTTTTCCCTTTCTCCGTTTTCTTTTCTTTCTTAACTTACGCTTTTCGTTTGCCATTTCGTATTCTGGTGGTGGATCTTATTCATATATCTGGACATTACTTTGAGACGAGTTAGTTTTATTTGTGGAATCAACTGTTGGATACTACTACTAGATACCCAGTTACCATTTATATCCCTGGAGGTAACCTCGTTTACCGCAGTTATCTAAAATAGAACCTAAATCATACAACGGAAGTCAATAGGACCTAGGCTTACCATTTGAGGCCAAGATGCTGATAGGACGACACAAACACCCTCGGAATAAGACGAATCAAACATTGACATACGTTTGTATTACCTAATTTGACACCCAGGTAAAACAATTTTAATTTATTAAAATAACGCCAGTTAAACACTCCTAGGATTGAACCTAGCAGGACATTTCCCACCCTCAGTGCTCAGGGATATCCTGTAAATAAATTGTACATATTATTATTTTTATATAACGAGATTGACTTGTATATTTATATATATTTACTGTAAACCACCCGGATAGATATCTATTTAATTGGTACGCCAGCTGTAGATTTCAATACCTATCATTTTGTTTAAAAGATTCGATTAAAACATACATTTTTCTAAAAAAAACCACATTTATCTTTTATCATAACCATAAATATACAGTTAGAAATTCGTCTACTTTAATTGATAGAACTGGCCTGCACCCAAGTAAGGATAATAGGCAAGTCTAGGTAAACTGCCTCGTAACACAATACCTACGACCCTCTCTTTGACTGAGCAGTAAGATAATTAATTTTCCTCATATATTGTTTTGCTCTGTACGTCATAACCTCAAAAAGTTTAAAATCCAAATATGAAAATTTAAAAAAAAAGCTGAAGCAAAAAATTGCTAAAACAAAAAATGAACTGTTTCGGACAGGAGGGGGGCCTATATACAGCACAAAACCTATCTAGTACACATCTTAAGGTATATGGGATTATTTCTCTTGCTGTAGATGGTCTTCCAGGCCAGTTTGATGATGATAAAGAGAGTAAGTAGCGTGCGCCAGTCAAACCTGCAATTTTGAAACAAGCGCGGGAGCCAAGAAAGTGGGCGGGGCGAGTTGTCAAAGTCACCGTTATGTTCCCCCTTTCAAAACATTTCACTAGTCATGGAACAGTGGTCCAAGCAACAACGTTCTTTTGTCGTAAAGGCATTTTATCAAAGCGGTAGTTATACAGCCGCTCAACGCCGCTTTCGTCTTCATTTCCGAATTAATCGTAATCGGCCCGTGCCTTCTATTAATTCAATAAAGTTATGGTTGCAAAATTTTGAAAACATTGGTGAAACGAGAAACAGAAGAGGTGGCCGTGCGAGATCAGTAAGAACTCCTGAGAATATTGAACGCGTAAGAGTCGCTATGACAAGAAGTCCTCGGACATCAGCGCGTCGATACAGTATTGGACTTAGAATTTCAAACAGTAGTCTCCGAAGGGTCTTGAAGTTAGACTTACACTATCACCCCTACAAAATTCAAGTGGTTCAGGCTCTAAATGAAAACGATTTCGCTGCTCGACGGCACTTTTGTGAAACATTTTTGGGAATGATTGAGGAAAACGAGGACCTTCACACGTTGCTCTGGATGAGCGACGAGGCGCATTTTCATCTCTCCGGCTATGTAAACAAACAAAATTTTAGATATTGGAGCGATGAAAACCCTCAAGAACTCCATCAAAAACCTCTCCATTTGGCCAAGGTAACAGTTTGGTGCGCAATGTGTTCAACGGGAATCATAGGCCCATTCTTTTTTGAAAATGAAAGGGGACAAGCTGTTACCGTGAATGCGGAGCGCTACTCAGAAATGTTGCGGCCCGTGTGAGCATGAATCTGCTCAACGAAATTTTCCCAAATCGGGTGATATCCCGGAACGGAGCCATTCCTTGGCCCGCTTGTTCACCCGACCTCACCGCATGTGATTTTTTTTGTGGGGCTACCTGAAGAATAAAGTTTTCAGAGAACGGCCTCGTACTCTTGAAGAACTGAAGGCGAGAATCCGTCAGGAAATCGAAAGAATCCCTCAGCAGATGCTCCGTAATGTAATGGACAATTTTAGAAAACGCCTCCAAGAATGCATCGATCGAAATGGACGACATCTTAATAATATTATTTTTAAATGAATAATGTTTATGTAATGCTTTTTAACGTAAATTAACATGGTATCAATAAAATTTTAAAGAATGCAACTGTGTATTTTTTACAGTTGTTTCAAAATTGCAGGTTTGACTGGTGCACCCTGTACTTTCAATGGTTTGGAGGGAAATTTATAGATACTCAATGGAGGAAAATTTATTATTTTCTTTATTGGTTTTATAGACAACATTTTTATATTGTAATTTATTTTTCAACTTTTTCTGAAATTACAACCTATCAGCCATGTGATAGATTGATGGAATCGGAAAATGAATTAAATGAAACTGCTTGGGAAGATAGTGCAAATTTGCCAAATGATGTGGAATTTATATATATTTAGAAAATAATGTAAGTTATTGTATATTTGCAATATGAATGGGTATAATTCTAAAACAAAATCAGAAAATGTGCACATTCTTCTTTATATGTGCGCATTCTTCTTTAGAAAAAGTGTCACTCAGTATGAAACTATTTGAATATAAATATCTGAGGAAGCTGTATCACTTAATATTAATTACCAACCTACTTTTTTTACTTTTTAAAAAATAAGTTACTTTTTTGTCCAATAGAATGAGGGTGATTTGGACCAAGAGGCTCAAACAAAAGAAGAGGGAAATCATGTTCTTAATACTCCATCATTTTCGCAATGGAAACCTTACACCTTAAAGAGAAAGACCACAGAATGTTTGCAAAGTATATATTGTTATATAATTACATTTAAAAAAATATATGGAATGTTCATTATAAAACAGAAATATATTCTAAATATATAGATTAATAGCATTATAAAACAGTACTTATATTTGTATAGTATCGAAGAAAAGAAAGATGATAAAGAGGCCAAAAGCTGTAGAACGAGTAAGTGTTTTGGCACATGCTAAAAAAACTAGTGGATATGCAATGCCAGCACATACAAGATGATGCGGAATATAAAAAAAGGAAAGAGAGCTGACCCTAAAAAAGTTGGAAGTAGATCTGCAAGTTTCGGAATTAGAGGTTGAAGCGAAGAAGCTAGACATTGAAATAAAAAAGGAAACATAAAAAAAATGTAAAAGCAATATTAATTTGATTAATGTTTTAATTGTAAATTTTTAATAAGCTTAAGTTTTTTTGTTTTTATTGTAAATAAATAATTCTGTAAAATTTAAAAAGCCTTCTTTTCAATTATCTAATATTTTAGTTGTATTTTTTTATAGACTCGTTTTTTTGTAAATAATTTTAGTTGTAATTTTCTATAAGCTTAACTTTTTTTGTTGTAAATAATTCTGTAACATTTAAAATGCAATATCAATTTAATTAGGTATATTATTTTTTATAATTGTCTTAACTATAAACCTTTTATTAAATTTAAATGCAAATGCAATGTAACGTTCAAAAGACGGAGTACTGAGAATATGTGTTGTAACTCAGTCAACTTATATTTTCTAATTATCTGTTTTGCAAGCAATATGTTAACATTTTAACTGAAAAAGAGAAAGAAAAACTTTTGTTATTTCTGTAACTGGGTGCATCTCATTTTCGAGATATGAATATATTAAAGGTTTTTGCAACTTAATTAAATTAATTTTATTTGCAGAAGAAGATCATGAGACTCAATTAGTACCTGCTATAGCTAGTACAAGCAAGGACAGTAATATAGCAACTTTTGACAGAAATAAGAATGTTAAGAAATCTATTTTTAGAGGAATTCCTGATATTTCTAAAACAAGTGCAACTCCAAGGAAGCAGAAGTTAATGAGAATCGTAGAAAGTAAGGAGTCCCATGTCAGAAAATTAAAAAGACTTGCTAAAAGTAGAGCACATAACATTAAGAATCTTTGTAATCTTAATGACTCTACTGTTGTAAGAGATTTATTTAAAGATGTGCCATCACAAACAGCAAATTTCCAAATTGCACAAGTGAAATGCAGTAGAAAATCTACAAAAGGAAGAAGATGGACTAAGGAAGAAAAGGTTATGGCTTTAGCTTTATTTAAGAGAGGTCCAAAGTGTTACAACCTGCTTAGGAAATTTGTTTCTATTCCATCAAAGAAAAGGTTATTAAATCTTTTAAGGCAGGTTCCATTTGAAAGTGGAATTAATAATCATATGCTTAAGCATATAAATGATTCTCTTAAAGATGATGATCATAGAGAGTGTGTAATAGTAATGGATGAAATGGATCTCAAAGAGCATATTGAATAGGATAGTCAAGCTGACAGAATCAGAGGATATTCTGAAAATGGTTCTGGATTGGCCACTAAAGCTCTAGTGTTCATGGTTAAAGGGCTGTGCAATTATTGGAAACAAACTGTGGCATATTATTTTTCCAAAGATGGTATTTCTGAAGTTGACTTAAGTGTGGTATTGGTTAAGGTCATTGAAGCATGCCAGAAAGTTGCAAATCTGGAAATTGTTGCAACTATTAATGACTGTGGGTCAAATAATGCCAAGGCATTAAAAATACTGGGTTCATCTTCATTACAACCTTACAGGGAGAGAGGGAGAGAAAAAAATATGTACCCTCTTTAATCCACATTTAATAAAATGCACAGTTTCACTGTTTCGAAAACATAATGTGGAACTTCCAGTACCTTGTCATCAAAATGAAACAATGCAGGCCCGATTTAGTGACATCCGAATGGCTCACGAAATAGATTCGAATACCCCATTAATTTTTAGAGCAATGCATAAAATTGAGACACACCATTTGGATCCAAAAATGAAGTATTCAATGAAGGTGAATTTAGCTGCACTTATGAGCCAAACTGTGTCATCTTTTTTGTATACATTGCTCTCTAGAGGTAAGATTTAAGTTTTCTATTCATTTCTATATTATAGTAATTATAATAAATAGAGTAAATAAATTTAAACTAACAATGACATTGTTTTTAAGGGGAACTAGAACAGCAGTCTATAGCAACAGCCACATTTGTTTACCAAGTCGACGAACTGTTTGATAGTTTTAATGGCAGCGCCAAGTTTCTACCCAGCGGAAAGGAATTAAAATGCCTCATTACAGATCAATCTGCCCATAATAATTACTGGGAAAGGGCATTTGACATGGTAAATACATGGAAATTCCTTAGAAGGAATAAAACCGGTGGTTTCAGAACTACAAAATCCCCATCACAAATTGCCTGGCTTACAACAATACTCAATCTTAAAAACCACTGGCCTACATAAAGTCTCAGTCTACCAACTCGTCTTTTTAACATCTTTCATGTCTTTTAAAATCATCCAAATTAACGTGGGCCGAGCCACAAAGGCACACGATGTCTCCATAGCTGCACTGGTTAGATCAAACACAGACTTAATATTCTACCAGGAGCCAAATAAAAAAATGACTAAAAATATGGGTCTTATTGCGGACAGGAACATGGACGTGGTGGTTCTGGTGCGCAACAAAAAAGTGGGCATCTGGGAGCACACGAACAACATAGGTTACATAAAGATGAACATAAATGGCACTTCGCTCTATAATTGCTACATCTCCCCTAACATTACCAAGCGTGAGTACGAAGATCAGGTGAATCAAATCATGGATGATGTCAGGATGGAAAATAACCCCAGGACGATAATCCTGGGCGATTTCAATGCAAAATCGCGACAGTGGAGCCCAACCGAATCAGATGAACGCGGAAATCACCTCGAGACATGGATGGCCATGCTAAATCTGATTGCCCTTAACAACGGATCCACACCGACGTTTGTCAGAGGGGACAGTGAATCCTACATAGATATTACCCTGGCTACCGAAAACTCGTACAAACAATAAAAAATTGGACAGTTTCCATGGAAGAATCCTTAAAGCGGGGTTTTCCTAGCAACGCGCATTTTACGCGGCGTAGAACGTAATTCGGTCGGCGTAAAACGCTGAGGACATGTCTAATGAAAATCAAATGGTGTCGTTTTCCTACAGGGCGCAAAAACGACTTGCGTCGCGTAATACGGTCGACGCAATGGGACGACTGCTTGGAGAGCAGTCTATTCAGTCGTACGCTGCGTTTTAAAAGAAATGTGCTCCTAATTTGCAACAAAATGACTTTACAAAAACAACAAATTCGTTTTAGTGCTACTGAGGACGAACAATTAATTGAAGTCGTTAGTGGTTATCCTATTCTTTGGGATATGAAACTGAATTTTACTTCGTCGTCGAGCAGGTGTCTATGGATAAGTAATTTAAATGCTCCTTTACTGCTTCTGTTCTGAAATAATTGATCAGCAGAATTTCTAGTGCTATTATGAATCGTGATTATAATGTTAATTTCTTCTTGCAAAATTTCATCTTGCAGTATTAAAACTGCCAAAGCTAATTTCTTTTTACAATTATTTGACCCACTCATCGCGATGATCAGGACGCAACTGATAATCCTAGGAAAACACTTTTACGCAACGCGTTGGATGTTGCGTTGCGTCGGCCGTATTACGTTCTACGCTGCATAAAATGTGCGTTGCTAGGAAAACGCCGCTTAAGCCTTCACAAATTCGTCACCTTCGAAGTCGACGGGAATGACAGAAATAAGAAAAGAGAGAAAGACAACTACCATAACAGAAAAACAATCGACACGACTATTCTGAAAAACTCCCTCCATCTACTTAAGCACAACAGCCTGAACACTTATGAAAATCTCATACTAACTTTAAAAACCGCTCAAGCATCGAGCGAGATTAGGGGTGCGAGACAGTGCCCGAAAAACACCCCCTACTGGTGGAACGAGGCTGTCGCAAACAGAAGGGCAGAGTGCAACTTCCTACGAAGGAGACTTACAAGAGCAAGGGGAAGAAGAAACAGCCTTAGAGGAAATCGAAGAGACGGAAAACGTATATAGGTGCAAGAAAGATTTACAAAAAAGAAAAAAGTTCTCTAAGAGGGAACGCTGCACTTACGAGCATTTGGCTTCAAAAACCGGTCAAAAATAGGAAATACAAACCTAGCTTAATATCACCCAAATTGCATTTTATGTTCACCTAGCATCCGTACCATCACAACTCGGTTCAAAAGTGTACGCCTGACTCCGCCACTTTGTTGCGCAGCTAGTCGGAATCTAGTTGCTGTGCAATACACACTTTTTTGTTCTCGGAATGCTTCATTTTATATGACATTTCGGTTGGTGTTTTCCGTAGTTTAAAGTGAATTTTGAGAAGTTTTGGTTATGGACAATTAACAACAAGGTATGTACTTTATTTTAATATTGCTTTTTTATGATTTCATATTTTGTTTTTTTTTGTTATCTTTGCCTGACAGTAAAATGCACGAAAAAGATAGTCTTTTTCAAAGATCTTTCTATATACAGGTGTTTTTGTTTGGGTGCCGGAGGTGATCGATCCGCAATTTTATTTTTACAGTTAACGATAGGGTTTCAGAATGTTATCTGAGGAAAAATATTTTCCACATCTTTCCACCATTTGGTTAGAAACCAGTTTAAAAAGCTGATGTTTTTATCATATAATTTTACGTTTTTATGTTTCCTTGTTTCTTTTCAGATCTGATAATGAATATTATTGATATGCCTCGGAGATCATTATATATGATGTTTAAAGAATGCACGGCAAGAAAATTAGATGACAAAGTGTCATTTATAGAACATAAACTCCGTGAACGGACGAAATGTCCCCAAAACGAGTTACAAACGTTGAGTTATGATTTAAGACATTTTAAATCAGATTTAAAAAAGAGGTGGACATTGTCCAACTATATTGAAGAAAGGTTTCTTACAAAAAACGAAGAATGGCTTAATGGTTCAGTTTCAATACATACCTGGACATCGCGTGTAAAGGCGGGAAGGCCAAGCAAGGAATTCCAAAAATTGTCTGATCGTAGTAAGCGGCGAAAAACTAAAGAACTCCGGGAACAGGTACCTGTCGATGAACTAACTTACGCAGCTAGTGTTAGTCAACGTACTTCAGGAAACGCCGCGGCATCTAAAATTATAAAAGATGTAACTGCTTCACCGACAACAGCCAAAAAGTTCAGAAAAGCCATTGATGCTCAACAATCGAAAACTGCAAAGAAATACACACCTAAAGAAGCATTATCCTTATTCGTCGAAGGCGACTTCACAAGGAAACAGTGGGAGCTACTACACGATTCGAATAAGAGTATTTACCCTTGTTACACCCTTATTAGAGAAGCAAAGAATGATTGCTATCCGAAAGAAGAGGCAATGCGAGTTACGGAGACCTCTGCAGAAGTTTGTCTTCAAGACTTACTCGACCACACCGTTTCAAGACTTTGCCTATACCTTGAGGAAGTTCTTGAAAATTGCACTGAGGCAGAATTGGAAAATCTGGAACTTATAACAAAATGGGGTTGTGACGGTTTACATC
Source organism: Psylliodes chrysocephalus (assembly GCA_927349885.1). Classification (NCBI taxonomy): domain Eukaryota; kingdom Metazoa; phylum Arthropoda; class Insecta; order Coleoptera; family Chrysomelidae; genus Psylliodes; species Psylliodes chrysocephalus. The sequence goes on from OV651820.1 coordinate 53,859,826, forward strand.
AAACCCAGTATCAACAAAAGTTTTCAGAAGCTTCTTGTGATGACTGGCAAAATCCCACGCCATCATCCACGCGTTTCTGTCGACCGATTCGCATTCGGTTTCGGCATGAAACTGTCGACATTACAAAGGAGAAAATAAAATATATAGAGGACCAAGCTAAGCAATTACGCAGTACCGTAATACCAAATTTAAAGGGAGTGAGTTATGTACGGCATACATTGCTTCTGACAATGGTTGATGGTAAGGTGTGCAATTCGGCAACGAGCACAACCTCAACCATGAGATGCTACATATGTGGAAAAACTTCTAAAAGCTTTAATGATTATGAAAATCCGGGTGTGGAGGAATCCCAGTCGTTAAGATTTGGCTTGTCAATTCTTCACGCCAGGATCCGTTTCTTCGAGACCATATTACATCTTGCATACAAACTCCCTCTGAAAAAATGGCAGGCCAAAACACCTGAAGATAAAAAGGCGGTTAAAGAAAACAAGGAACGAATCCAAAAGGAATACAGAGAACGGACCGGCTTAATAATAGATATGCCAAAAGCAGGTTTTGGCAACACTTCACGAAGGTTTTTTAGTGACCCGGACCTAGCCGCTGAAATTACAGGCATTGAGAAAGTTTTTATACAAAGACTTAGGTTATCCTAGAAGCCTTATCATCGGGCCACAAAATTAACCCAACAAAGTTCGCGGAATATACCAAACAGACTGCAAAGATGTACGTGGAACTATACGGGTGGCATCCAATGACACCAACTCTGCACAAAATCCTTGTGCATGGCGCAACAGTTGTAAAACACGCTATTCTACCAATTGGCCAGCTATCTGAAGAAGCTGCAGAGGCCCGCAACAAACATCTTCGCTCATACCGACTAAATTTCGCACGAAAATTTTCAAGGATTCAGTGCAACAAAGATGTTTTAAATAGGCTTCTTCTGACTTCCGATCCTTTCCTTAGTTGCAAGCGAAAACGACAACAGAGAAAAAGCCAGCCCTTCTCATCTGAAACTTTAGAACTCCTCGAGGCAGAAGGACCGGAAGTTCAAGACAAAATAGAACAACATAGAGCAATGAAGGATTCCGATGCATCTGACTAGTTTTTTTTTTAATTTGTTCCTACTAGTTATTTTCTGAACCTGATTTCAATGTTTTTTCACCTTGTTTCTGTTAATATACACGATAAACGTATACACACAAGTATTTTTATTCATTTCCATAAAAAAAAATGTTCAAAATAATTTTGACCGGTTTTTGATGCCAAATGCTCGTTAGTGCGCTGGAGTAAGCTATGTAGCGAGCTAGAGGATGATATCTGGGGTCAAGGCTACCAAATTGTTACCAGGTACATGAAAGGACAAAACCAATATGAACTGTTCAACCAGAAAAAAGGGCGTTGATCGAGGAGCTTTTTCCAGACTGGCAGGAGGAGCTCGAATCATGGAATAGTACCGAGGAATACTAAATGTTCACATTCGAGGAACTTAAAGCTGCTTCAACAAGGCTAAAAACAAACAAAGCAACATGACCGGATGGGATCACGGTCGAAACGGTCAAAACGGCTGCCACCATCATGCCACAAGAGCTCCTAGGAGTCTACAACGGAATAGCCAGTACCCAAAGCTTCCCGAAACCTTGGAAAAAGGCCAAGGTCGCCCTTATCCCTAAAGGAGTTGAGAACAAATACAGGCCGATCTGTATCCTGGACACACTGGGAAAGCTGTTTGAACACTTAATAAAAAACAAGCTAGAAGCCCTTATTAATCTCGTAGACACCCAATACGGATTCCGCAAGGGAGATCTACAGTCGAAGCGGTAGAGGCAATTACTAGAGACACAAAACACAAATGGGCCGCTATGATCTCTATAGACGTGAAGAACGCCTTTAATATGGCAAAATGGTATGTCATTCTAAAAAGACTCCAAGAGCAGGAAACACCGAAATGGCTCGTGAACCTAGTAAGAAGCTTCTTTACCGATAGAGAAATCCAGGTGAATGTCTTCAGAAAAAACATGACCCAAGGGGTTCCACAAGGATCTGTACTGGGTCCACTCCTATAGAATGTACTCTACGATGAGGTACTCAATCTCGAACTCCCCACTGGCTGCGAAACAGTGGCCTATGCAGACGACCTGACCCTTGTCGTCCGGTCCGGATCGAAGGAGGGACTCATGGAGAAAGCAAACAACTCTTTAAGTGATTTCCAGTCACTCAAGCCACGAACACTAAATCAGGATGCGGTGGAAAATTTGTTTGGGGCAATAAGGTCAGGTTTGGGGTGTAATGATAATCTTACAATCCCGCAATTTGTAGGCAGTTTAAAAAACTCAAATTTTAAATGGTTTATTGCACAAGCGAACGAGGGGAAATTGTGAGGAATACGATGGCACACTGCTGACAAACCTTAATAATTTTTTATCCATTGAAGAGTCGGGAAAATTTAACAGTTCAGTTGATAATTCTGTCCAAAGTATTTTGAATGTTGATAAAGTGACAACTGACATTGTAACTGAGGCTGTAACTACTGATTCTATAGCATCTGTCTGTTGCATATGTTGCAGGATTTATCGTAAAAAAAATTTGTTAGTTTATAAGTGCAACATATGCAATGAAATTCTATTATCTAATTCAGAGGCACCTTATAATTTATTTATAAGTTTCAAAGAGTGGTCAGATAACCAAGGAAGACTCATTTACTCTGCAGAAGAACCAGTAGTTTCGGTTGGAACAGCTATAAGCTTATTGGAAGATTTTCTTGAGTCTCATGCTAACCTTTTAAATTTAAGTAAGCAAATATAAAAGCTATTTGAAGAAAAAATAGATTTTGAATGGGTAACATGTACCACTTGTACCACTCATAAACATTTTCTTATGAAATCATTTATTAAAGCAGTGTGGAAAATGGGCATAGAAAAATGAGGGAAATTAGGTCATAAAAAAAATTTACGCAATCAAAAAAAATTAAAAAATTTTTACTTATATAATTTATAATATAGCTTTCGGTCCCTGATAGAACAGCCTTCTTCACTGGGTTTTATTTTTTGATTCGTTTATTTCATTGTTTTATTTTTTGGTTTAACATTGATATTTATTATTATTAAGATATTACTTTTCTTTTTTAAATGCATATATCCATGGTATTTTATGGTTATTTAAATTAATCTCATGTGTTTGCCAATTATTGTGTTTTTTTATGTATTTATTGAAAACATCACGTAGCCTCCAAGCTCGGATCGAAAGACGATGAGCGATATCGTCGAGCTGGGCATTCGAATTCCGACTTTCGAAGAATAACCCACCAGTCTTTTAAAATTGTTTATTATTTTTCATGTTTCTCAATTAATAATTATATATATTTTTAATAATAATAATAATTCGGGTTTGATTTTATTAAATAGTTTACATTATGTCATTGCAATTTAAGGTTAGTTTTTGTTTGTTTAGTCCTGCGGCTATCGTAAATAAACGATTCATAAAAACTATGCTGTAACGCGGGCATCGTAAATAAACGATTTGGTACATTTTGTTATTTCTCAACAGCGGCAATCGTTCTGAAACCAATATTAATTTGTTAATCAGCAAAATTTCTTTATGCTTGAAACTGATTTATGATTATGGGTGTTTATACATTTTTTATTTTGTATTAGAACTTTATAGTTATTAGAATGTTTGTTTTGTCTAGGAAAGTAATCTTGTAGAGAATAAATGGTTTTAGGATGAGGGAAATAATTTTTTATGATTATTTTTGTCACATGTATGGTCAAATTTTACATGTAAGTACATCATACAAAATAAATAATTTTTGGAATAGGGTAGAAGACATAATATTTTTCATTTAGTCTCTCTTGCGTTTCGATCAGACCTAAAATAGAAGTTTTGTGTAAAAAGTGCTCGTAATAACTCGTTTATTTTGTAATTATACAAATATGGATTTAACTTCATCAACCGGAGGGCGGCGTAGTCTTGAAAAAAGCTCTGATGATTATAGCGATGAAGAAGAAAATCTATTTGAAATAGAGGAAAGTGAAAATGAAAGTGGCAATTCAAGTGAAACTGACAGTGAAAATGAAACGGTTGCCGGTAATTTAGTTTGGAGAGCATGTAATGACTTCCAGCCTAAAATATACAATTTTGATAATGAGAATTCCGGAATCTGTAACAGAAAATTTTAACATTCACGAAGAAGCTGAAGAATACGAGTATTTCGTAAAATTCTTCGATAACGAACTAATAGAAGTTATTGTGAATGCAACAAATAATTATTTTTATTTTTGCGATGACGCACGCCCAACACCCAAACGAAAGAGATGGTTTGACATCAGTGTTTCCGAAATGTATACATTTTTTGGCATTGCTATTATTGATGACACACATCAAAAAACATGAAATACAAGATTACTAGTCCACAGATCCCATGATATCTACCGAATTTTTCGCTAAATATATGACAAGGGATAGATTTATCATTAAGATATTTTCATTTTGCTGATAACAACAATCCCTTGGAAAATGATCGACTTTGGAAAGTAAGAAGTATTTTTGAAAAAATAAATCATAATTTTTCTGAATTTTTTTATCCATTTCAAAAGTTGGTCATAGATGAATCACTAATTCTTTTCAAAGGCAGGCTTCAGTTCAAACAATATATTCCTTCCAAACGACATAGATTTGGAATAAAACTGTTTGTTGCATGTGATTGTGAGACAGGAATGGTTTTGAATGTTTCAGTATATACGGGATCGGTAAATGACATTCCAGCATATGATCCATTGGAGGTCGGAGGTTGTCTAATCAAAAAACTGATAAGATCATATGAAGGAAATGGCCATTTATTATATACGGACAACTGGTATACTGATCGAAGATTAGCTTTATACCTCAATGAGCGAAACACAGGTTATTGTGGCACAATAAAAAAAAATAGAAGACATTTTCCCAAATTTACTCAACGCCGATTACAATGAGTGCAGATAGAAAAGATGAAGTGTGAGGACACAGTTTTGGCACTAAAATGGAAAGACAAACGGGATGTACATATCATTACGACATTTCACAGAGGACAGTTACAAAATAGTGAAAAAAATCAACTATCACACTCAACAAGTGATTCAAAAACCTGACTGTGTCGTAGATTACACTAAAAATATGAGACTTATCGATAAGGCAGGTATGCAGATGTCTGCTGTTGAATGTGTACGAAAAAGTGTAAAGTGGTACAAAAAAATCTTTTTTTATTTTATTGACTTGACAATTCTGAATTGTTACAATTTATATTTGTAGAAAGACATTATCCTTCGTATGTACCAGCAACAGCGGCTAAGGTTAAGGGACAAAGAACATGCCATGTATGTGCGAAAACCACGCAATGTGAGAAAAGAGAAAATTAGTAACAACGTGGTGTTCTGAGTGTAAAGTAAAGTAAAAAAAAATTAATAAGCAAGCCCTAAAAGACATATTTTGAGCAAAATAGATACTGAAAGGACTTTTGGCAAATTCCACTAGCTGAAAACTGCGGTCCACTCACATTTTTAATACCAGTTGGTTGCTGGCGCTTTTAAAGACTTCTTTTTGGATTTTCCTCAGCTCTTGAGATTTTTAAAAAACAAAATAAGTAATATTTTGAGCAGCATAGAAGTGTATGTCTAATTTGCGAATTAGAATTTGACGGCAGCCAGGTGTTAAACGAATAATAGATAATAATTGGGTAATGTAATACAAATCCCAATACCTTTTTTCCAGGTGAGAGCAATTTTCCCTTCAATGTCTCCAAGGGTATTTTACTCCTGTCAATTTTAACAAAATAAGTACCAGATCCTAGAAGAAACGCGGTAAATTGCTGAAACTTCGCACACGTAATACCCATTTCAATACATTTTTGCTAGGTGAGACCAGTTTTCCCTCCAATGCATTCAAGGGGTACTTTACTCTTGTCAATTTTGACAGAAGCAGTGCCAGGTATATTCCAACAAAATATTGTTCACGTACAATCATCGTACTATACAAAACAGCAACCAAATGGTAACAGAAAACATCATTTAAAATTTCTGTACAAACAAACAAGCAGCTTTTCAAAATAAAAGAAATTAATCAATGAAGCACCAAATAAAGTGTATAAGAAGCTGTGTCTTGAGGTTGTGGACATTAAATATTCTCTTGTTTATTCACCAAAGCATAAAAAACAAATTTGTAATGCAATATACAATAAAAAAAATAGAAAGTTGCTTTCCTCTGATGATTTGACTGGTTTATAATTAATTAATCAAGAATTAAATGGGTTTATCGAAAAAATGGAACTGCTTTCAGACTTTTATGCAATTGTTTCGAATGTTCCAGGAAATTCTGTCCACTGATTCGAAATGCATTCTTTTTTATGACACAACTTTTAATCTCGGCCATTTTTATCTGTCTGTTTTAAGCTGTTATTTGCCTCAAATCTAGTTATTCCTATAGCGTATATAATTCACCACACAAAAAAGAGGTTGTTGACCGCGAAGCAGCGTTAATTTATGCAATAAAAACGAAACGGTCAGAAGGCCAGCATTTTTATTGCTGGAATCATATCCAACAGGATGGAAAAAATACAGACATTAATAATGTTAAGACCTATGTAAGTCATACGTGGGATCTCCTTGATGGTGACTCAAAACAGTAATGTTATAATATAATTTCATGCAGTTCTTTAAAGACTACTTCGAGAAAAATTTAAAGCAGTAAATTTTGTCTGGTGGCAAGTGGAAATTAGAGGAATGTGGAATCTACACCGAACGGAGTGGAATCACAATAACTAGTGCACAAAGTTACAGTACTGTACTTAAAAGATTCTCTAGGCAAAAAAGTTAAGGGCCAGGTTATAGCATTGACATTATACCAACTTGACAGGTTTTACCATAAAGAAATTATAAAAGCTCAATGTGTTGCCCGGCGATTTCTTGATTCTTAGTGAATATCGACATAAATTCGAATCTTTTATAAAAAATGTAACATTTCCGAAGTCTATAATTCCATTAGAAAATATCCCTTATATTTTTACTAATAAAGAGATGCATTCTAACAGACAAGAAAAAATAATATATACCAACTACAGTATTGCGAAAATTATAGAAGGAAGAGTTAAGTTAATTCCAAAGGATCAAATATTTGTTGTGATATCAGATACAAATAAATTTGTTGTCACACTGTATCCCAAAGAAAAATACAGATGTAAGATTAAAGTCAATTGCCATCATATTAAGGCATCATGGGATGCAGAAGATAAAAAAAGAAAATACAATTAGATAGTTAGAAAAGAGCGTGGCTATAGAACCGACCGAACAATAAAACCAAAAAATGTAAAAGTTATGAAGCTGCAAATGATGCAGATGCTTCTTCGAGAGACATGGAAAGTGTGTCATTGCTCGTACCAACCATGAAGAAAGAAAAAGTAAAACATCGTTTCTATCAAATGGAACAGTGAGTTTAAGTAAGTATAGATTGAATTTACTGTTGAATTTAATTTTTGCTAAATCCCTTTCGGATTCGCAGTGTCCCCACACTTATTGCACAATTTCTTCCACCTCACAAAAATGTCGATGACGACTGTGATTATTCTATATATTTTTGAATTATCATAATAGTTTTCTGCAAGTAGGTAAAATTGTTGCAGGAATGTAGTGAATACGATTTTTTAAATGTTATTGAAGTATAATGTTGTTTCTTTCCCTTTTTTAACAAGTAATTTGTAATTATACTCAAGTTGTTTTTTTAAGTTGTTTGCTTTTTTTACTAAAATCAATAATGGATTATGTTTTTAGGTAGTGGGGCTCAAAGCTAGTGACATCAACTCCAAAATCAATGAAAACATCGATTTTTTCAAGTAATAAAATGGAAGAAATTAAGAAAACAGAAACGCCGGGGCTCGCTGATATACATGAGAGCAACATTCTGTCGAATGACGAAAATTCCGATCTAGATTACACTTTTAAATTTAACATAAACAACACAAACAAGGTACAATTTACGGATGTTTAATATACCCGCAAGACTTGGAATGTTTAACAACTGATTCAAAAAACTTGACAGACAAATATCTCTCAAATGTAGCAATAGACGTGTATTTGGCATTATTAATAAAACAATACAAGTGTGATTCATCCATAAAGTGCTTCTTTGTGGAATGACGTGTTTTTCACTTGTTACAATATTCATATACGTTAAGCCAATATGTTCATTATTTTTTAAACTACGCACATTGTAAATGGAAATTACGGTCCAATTATTAAACATCAATTTAATATTAATAAATACAATTTGATAGTCCTAATGAACAGTCTTAAAAATTATCATGTCTTATATATAATAAAGAAATAACATTTATATTGAGAGTGTTATCTTTATCGTGTAAAATTAAAGGGGTGCAATAGACCTAGCTCCTTAATAATGGTCTTTATTACTCATGCGCGAAACCAAAAATTATTATTGTTATGTTTCCTACCTCGAGTGTCAAATGCCGATGATACGGATGACAGTCGGCAAATGTCATTTTGTTCTTGTCTTTGATACGTTACTCGGATTAAGTATTTTTGAATTTAAGTTCTACTAAATCCCTTTCGGATTCGCAAACAGTATCCCCACACTTATTGCACAATATATTATTTTTTCCGCCTCACAAAAATATCGATGATAACTTGTGATTTTTCTAAATATTTTTGATTTATCCTAATAGTTTTCTGCAAGTAGGTAAACATATTTCAAGTTTGTAGTAAATACGATTTTTTAAATCTCTATACTTACTCCTATCATTTTTATTTCTTTAATAAAAAATCTATTATTTTTAGAAATGTTATTGAAGAATATGGTCGTTTCTTTCCCTTTTAAAATAATTAATAATTATACTCAAGTTGTTTTTTAAGTTGTTTGCCTTTTAAACTAAAATAAATAATGGGTTATGTTTTTAGGTAGTGGGGCTTAAAACTAGTGACATCAACCCCAAAATCATTGAAAAAATTTATTCATGTAAGCGATAAACTGAAATAGGTTAAGAAAACAGAAATGCCGGGGCTCGCTGATATACATGAGAGCATCATTCTGTCGGATGACGAAAATTCCGATCTAGATTACACTTTTAAATTTAACATAAAGAACAACAAACAGTGTGCAATTTACGGACGTTTAACCCTTTCAGTACGGCTGATTTATATATCTTCCATA